>JARHVA010003031.1:0-462500 GCA_037957365.1 Torreya grandis
TGAATTACATTTCAACACTTATTAAAAGGCTTCATAACCTTATAAATACTTAAGTCAAGTTATCATGTACCTTCACAAAATTCTATAAGTTTGTAATTAGGCCATAACTTGCATATCTTGAATATACTAGAAAGGTTCACGATGAATCATCAGTTAAAAAATTCAATCATCTCCCATCATGGCACATTAGATTGTTGAAACCACTTTGAATCCTTTTCATAAAACTCACACATGATAAAACACAAGGAGGAAACATGACACAAGTTAGAATAGGGAACAAGGGAATCCACCATAATATTTTATTGGCATGACACAACACTAGACCTGCTATCCTAGACATGAGAACTAATGACTTCCATTGGATTATCCTAACCATCAAGGACATAATAAAAATGACCAAAAGTGATGATTTAGAGTTATTATGTTTGGTTTAACTCTTTTTTATGCATGATAGTAGAAATTAGTAAAATATAACCATACTAACTAATGAGTATCATGAGAGAATCATTATCATTATGGCCTATGTCAAAAATAGGAATGGTAATCTCTTATGTAGTGTTAATGATATTCTATAGTTGTTTTTTTGTTGTAGTAGGAATATAAATATTATTCATCATAAAATCATAATATTATTCAACATAAGAATCATGTTAACTTGGAATGCTAGAGGGAATTGCCTCATATTGTGGAGTTGACCTTTTCTAAATTGTGATTTGGAATATTGATTATGATTTTTTCCTTTGAAATTATGCTTATTGTAGACATACAATGTTCTAGAGGCTCTTTTTTTAGAAAACATGTTTTGAGAATGCTTGTTTGTGTCACATGATTTTGAATTTACAACTTAAAATCTTTCTCTTTTTGAAACATTTCCTATATATCTAGATGTTTTTCCTTGATAAAGTATATATATGACTGATGTGCCTTAGGATGTTCAATAAATCCCAAACCTTGTTGAGAAATATAATCAAATTCTAGAATAGGAGAAGTGAATTCTTGGGCCTGCTTGCCCAAACCTTGACCTATGATAATCAAACTATTATAGATAATTTTGAGAAAACCCATACTTCTTTGAAAGTTGAGACTCATTTTAGAGAGGTAGATTTGCATCTTTTTCTTGTTTTACCTTTGATATTTTTGTAATCTATTTTCTTGATCTGATTGTGATTAGTGAACCTTTTATTATTTTGAGTAATGTTTTGGTAACCATTTTTGTATTATTTTTTAGTTGGACCCTTTTTGGAATTTATAGATGTGTCATTATATGTTATTTATATCAAGTATCACTATATGATTCATTTGTATCCATTATTTTTTTGTATATTCCTTTTCAATCCTAAACATGAATTAGTGTGGTGCTCATGCACTATATGATATGCACAATAATATCCAAATCTCACTACTGGGTGTAGAGGGGGTACGTTGATCAACTTAGCTTTAATTATTTCCCTTAGTAATCTCAGTTGAAATATTATTTGACTTTTGAATGCTTTTTGAATCACTAGTTGTCAATGTACTTTGTTGTGATTTTATGATTTGGATATGTAACATTATTTGCCAAAAATTGACTAGGTGAAGATGCATATACATGATTTAAACTATTGTGCCATGGATGATTTTGTCTTCTAAATTGATTTTCCAATGGTTTAATATTTTCATTTAATATCTAGTTCTAATTTTTTAAACTTGAAATTATCTTTCTAAAACTAATAATTTGATCACATAGAGTCTCACATGTGTAAATCCTAGTTGTTTTTGACTAAACATGTAGGCACACACCCTGTAAGGAATAAGTGTGAATATGATTAGTATGGGGAATGGTGAAACTGGTGTAGGCTACTTCATCTCATGGAGGAATGAGAGCATTGATATGGTTATAAGGAAACTAGCTATCACCCTCATGAAGATGAGGAAGAGAAGGAGATTATTTCCTATACATAAGATATGACATTGAAGCTTGAAACATAATTGTTACATTATGTGTTAAATCCTCTATCTGTGTATGGGTTTGATTATTAATAAATTTCCACATAGGATAAATATAAAATGCTATGAGAAATGGAATATATTTTAATTAATATAAAACATCATCTATACATGTGTTTATGTCTTTTCTGAGTTCATTCTAAATTAAATAGAATAAGCATGCAAATGAAAGTATTAAAAATTGTAAAAAAAAAAGTGATTAATTTATTATAACATTATGATGATGAAAAAATTAAATATAAATTAGAAGATATATGGATTTGAAATCTAAATTCTATAAATGTAAACCCTAGGGTTATTTGGGGTTAGGGCTTTAAATTAGGGTTACATTGAAAAAATTAAATTACATTAAATAAATTAAACCCTAATGTGGGATTGATTAAATGAGATAAGATATGTTGAAAAACCATAAAAATAGAATTTTTTAACCCTAATTTAGTGCCCAAAAATTGGGATAAGGTAAACCCTACGTAAAACTAGTGTTTTAATAAATATTCTAAGTTAGGTTCAACAAATATTTTAGCATTTTAAGGTTTTAATAGTGTAAATTTTATGTTAGATTAAAGGGTTAAGTTGTATAAATTAGTGAAACAATATGAAATAAATATCCATTAATTTGTTACAAAATTAATTCTTGATTTAACTTTCTAATAATAATAATAAATATGTGAAAATAGAGACTTATTCAAAAAACACCTATTGTGGAAGATCTGAGTGCTAGAAAATGGGTTAAAATAAGGTCTAAGTGTCATCTAAAATATCCTTGAGTTAGATATTCTCTTGGATAGTAGCACACCACTTAAATAGTAGTGCTATGTGGATCTAGTGTCTTGAAAATGGTACTAGTGTCCTCTTTGTAAGATTATTCCTAAATTCTGGGTGCACCTACACTTGTGTTTCTGGGTTCTATTCTTACATGCATGAAATATATATTTTTTTTATTGTGCCTATAACAACTTATTCATGTTTCAAAACATAATGCCCATTACATGTATGGCATGAGTTGAAAATGTGTGTTAATTAGTAGGATAGGATGGACATCCTCAACACCCCACTGTGAAGAGAGTTGTAAACATACCAATATTCCAAGGATGGATCAAGACTAATGTAGTTATCCCACCTAGTGCTTGATGCAATTTTACATGAATGATATAATAATATTGGTATTGAATGCCTTGAGTATTGTTGATATTGGAAATATTTGAAATCTAGGGTTAGGGTATATGTATATGGCAGTATGTAGAATTAGGTCAGAATAAGGATTAATAACCTTGATTTTTCTCAACTTATTTCTTGTTTGAATAGGAGTTTTTCATGTATTTTCCATCTAGTGGATAGAGGTTTAATAATATTATATTTATCGATTTTTGTAGCTTGGGAAGATAATAAAATGTGCTTAGGCTAACCTTAGGAGGGTTACACATTTGAAAATATAGTTGTTCAAGAGAGTTAGAGTAAGGAACACTAACACCATTTTGGGAAAACTAGTGTCATGTGGCTCTATTGTCCTTAATGTGGCACTAGTGTCCAATTAGTAGGTTATTGGGCATAGAGGGCCAAGATCTAGGAATGTAGGTCTAAGACTATGTTTTGGCTTATTAGAGATGTTTTTGGTCTGCACAATGCTTTTAAAAGTGTGATAAAGGCTTTAGGATAGGTCTAAGGCTAAGCTAGGAATAGATTATCTCAAGAAACACTCTTAGCATCCAAATACCACTTTTGGGTGATTAAATATTCCATTAGATTATTTGAAACATTGGTCATTTTTACAAGTGTTATAGAGATCCCTCGTATCCTTATTTACTCTTTATACAACTCATTCCACATCATGCATATGTCTTTTGCTCATATATGCCTATAACTAGCCTGTAGGTGGTTATTATGACTTCCTAACTTCAGGTTCACTAAATGGATTTCCCTAAACTATTCAAGGATTTTTTATATGTTTTTTTATAATATAAAAACTTGAATAACATTTTATTTTGACCCTTACAACCTTTTAGTTCCTCAAACAACCATCACCAATAAGATTTTGCTCCTACTACCTAAGACAGGCTTGTAGGTAGTCACAAGGCCTAAAATCATTTTTTCCTATTTTTCCTTCTTGAGTCTAATTAGATAATTATATAATTGTGTATAAAATAAATCATTGTTTTGATATCCTTTCCATCTCTTCAATGGGATAAAACCACATTAAATATTCACTTAATACTTTCACAGTTCTCCTTTTGGGATCACATAGTCCTCCATTTTAGGCTCACATAGTCCATTTGAGTTCAAAGTGAGTTGATGTTTGATTCTTCATAGATGTTTATGATCCTTGGATAACCCCTGTAGAGATTTAATATGGTGATATTTAAGTCCACTAAGAAAATATGGGTGCTAATTTCCTATAGAAGTACAATTATGCCTGTTGCATGTTTGGATCTCATGGTTTCTAGAGATATTTGAAACGGAAAGAGAACATAATATAATGTTTTAAATAAAAATATATATACTTCCCATACACCCCTTTTGGTGCCAATGTTGAACTATAAGTCTATAAACATGTAGGTTCACAAATCTTCTTATGGACTTGGCCTAGATAAAGCACTAGAACCCTTGACTCCTATGGCTTACCATCTATAATACCTCATTAATAATAATACTAAAGGTCATATTAATTTATTAATTTAAATTCAATTTTCTTTAACAATGATAACACACCCATATTTGATAGGGGTTATCTTAACCATGTCTACTAGTTCAAATAACTCAACTGTGTATGCATAATTATCTACATCTCTTGAGTTTAATTCATTTAGTGATTATTTTTACATGTTTTAGTGATCTTAGGTAATGTTTATAAACTAAAAATCATCTCATTTAATTGATTTTATGCACCAAGACACCCCACAATTCCCTCAGACTGTGACTGTCAACTTTAAACTAGAAAATCAAGACTATTTGATGTTGATCCAAACATGAGAATGAATAACCCTAAGGAAAGATTTTATTTAAGATTTCAAAGAGTGTTGAAGGTACCTTCCAAAATTATTTTTATGCATTCATTAAAATTGATAACTCTATATTAGGAGAAAACCAACCTTAGTGGGGTTTTGAGTCCTCTTTCTACACCCTTAACTTCCTAATGATTATTTATAAAGTTAAGGATCCTAACTAGACAACTAATGACATAAATTATAAGGGATTTAGGGTCCCATCCTCTTCCCAAGAACTTGGGATCCATCTCTCTTTTTTCTCTAAGTACCATCCAAAAATTGGTTGTCCTTTTAAGGTTGCCAAGAAACTTGATGGAGAAAAAAGGAAGATTTTTTCCTTGTTTAGCTATATAAATCCACGTTTTTCATGTATTTAGGTATAAATAGACCAAGGTTAACCTTGGATAATTTTTTACATTGTCCATCAATGGAAAACATTTGTAAAAGACCTCCAAAAAGATGATTTCTTCAATATTCTTCATGTTCATCCTTTTGAAACAACTGGAGATGTTAAACTAGGTGATTATGAAACTTAACTTAACCTATAAAGAGGTGGATGAGTGTGCTAAAATTTTTCCCACTTATTTTTCCCTATAATTCTTTCAATATATCCTCATTTAGATGTTAGAAAATACTGAATGGGTAGTTACAAAAGAGATTTCAATGTTGGAAAATAGTTACCAAGACATTTGGAGGATATGTATAGATATGTGAAAGCATGATCTCATATCTTGATGTTAGATGACTTGAAAATACTCATATCCAAGGATAAAAACTTCATATTTGATCTTTCCTAAGAATTTTCATCTCAAAATTGGAGTATATAATGAGACTAAAGTAAATGAAATAGCTTAATATTATTAAAACTACCTTAATCTCTACAAATTTATTGAAAATACAATGTGGTCAACTTACTAGTTCTACTCCTTGGTTAGTTTGGTTAGCTTTTTTCATAGTTCTTATTGGAATATTCACCACCTTACTTCCTTGATCATGATTCAATGTTGACTTGATTTCAAATTTAACCTTAAATTTATCAAACCTACCTTAATAAATGCTAAACACATAAAGAATACTACAATGAATGACTATTTGATGATAAAACAAAGTGACTTAACCTTACTACCAATTAGACCATCCTAGAAGGTTTTGTAAACTACCAAGGAAGACATACTACCTATAATCTTAGACCATTAATGACCAATACATGAAATTTTTAATGGTTATCAACAAATTTAAGATCACTTTCATTATTGTTTTGAATGATACTCATTAATGGTGGCCAATTTTGGCTAACATCTTTGGTGACCTCCCAAGATTGCATATTTGCTATGCATATACACTAGTGGCCTTGACAATCCATTGGGATATGGAGTCATGAATGTTAATAGAATTTAAGGGGAAATAAAATTTATAGTTAAAAATAACCATGAAAAAAAATTAAATCTAACTAACTCAAAACACACACTAAACACACACATGTCATAAGACACTTGCAAGAGGGAGCACAATAGAAAGAAAACAAAGAACATGTTCCCTAAGCACGAAAGTAAAACAAAGACCTACTATGATATGTAAAAAAAATTAAAAAAATAACCTTAGTATCATGATTTAAAAATTATCCCATTGATGGGGATACTAAACTATTCTCCATCATAATTTTCAAGTGAAAAACATTATGTTCTTTACAACCAATGATAACATAGGGCCCACTCCACAATTTATAAAAATTTATATGCTTACTAGGTTTATCCATATATTAATCCCACTTTAATATTATATCTTCTTATTTATATGATCTTTAAATATCTCTCTTATCAAAGGTCTTATTCACTTCGGCTTTGTGATATTCCATAATATGCATAGAATGATTTCTTGTCTCCTTTAAGGCCATTAATTATATCAATATTATCTCCATAGGATCACTCTCCATCATCTCAAGTTGATGATATAACTAAATGGATGGCTGTTAAATATAAATAGGTATATTTTCCTCTATCCCATAGACAAACATGTATGGTAAATTTCTAACAACCTTTTTTGGGGTGATCCTAGTAGCTGATATAGCACTTGGTGTGCCAAACTCTTTGATTGTATTATTTTGTTCTCTTAGTGATTATATTCAATTTATTATTGGTGTAATCATATATACCATTATGTTTATGGTAGTATTTGGAAGAATGACTTAGATAAATTTCATACTTGAGATCCCGCTTAATTTTTCTTGCACCACTAAATACCAATGCATTATCAAAAATTATTGTTGAAAGAACTCCAAATCTAGTCACTAGACCTTCATATAAGTTAATAATTAAATTTTCATTAGCATATTTGAGAGTTATTTCTTCTACCAACATTATGAAATAATTAGTAGTTGTAAGACATAATTATGACCAACACTTGAATGTGGATTTATTATGCCAATGAAATCAAGTCCCCATTGCATGAATGATTGATCCACTTGAATATGATTGAGAGGAAGGGATGAAATAAAAATTTTACATGTAAAAAATTCACACTTTTGGCACTTCCTTACCCATTCATAATACCATTTAAACAAACTAGTCTAATAGTATATATCCCTCATTACTTTTATTGTTATGGTCTTAGGTGCAAAGTGACCTCCAACTAGTCCATCATGGAATTATTCCAATAGTTTATCAATCTAATAAATTTAAATAAATCTCAATAACACACCATTAATATCCCTCTAATGATAACTCCATACGAAATAACATAGGGTATGGACTATAATCTAATGTATCTTCTCTTTACTCTATCCAAACCTATAGGACACTCACTTATTTGAAGAAATCTTACCATATCATGTGTCCAACTTGGAGAGAGTGAAGGTGTAACTATATTAGGATCATCTTGAAATTCCAAATAAAACCTCTTTTATTTTTTAAGGTCTTCTCCCAAATGTTCACATATTCCTCTTCCTCTTACCAACTTAGTATCCTTTATATCTACATCATACTCCATGACTTTGGTTATCCATCCATCAATTTTCTCATTTAAATCGTTATTAAAAAGGAATTTTATTATGCTTGTGTGGGTAACCATGACATGAATATTGTTGTTATAAATCATATGACTAAACTTATTAAGGTTACTTATGATTGACAACACTTTCTTCTCAATAATGATGTATCTCTCTTCATATTCTTTTATCCCTTAAGTAAAGAAGGTAATAGGCTACTCAAGACCTTCATTATTCTATTATATTGTCATGGATGAGATGGTTTCAAGGTTCACAAAAGCATATAATAATAAATATTTTGAGAATTTAAGACTGATCAATGTTAGTGATTATGCAATGGCTTTTTTAATAGCCTCAAAATAGTATTTTCTTTCTTTAGTCCAAACAAAGGCTTGGTGCTTCTTCAACATGGTTGTAATGGGATTCAAAAGGTTAGAAAAACTAGGTATTAACCTTAGAACAAATTTTATTTTCCCAATAAAATTTATAGACATTTCTTCTACTTGGGTAAAGATAAATCCAATATGGCACTCACCCTTTCAATATCTATATCAAGCCCATACATGGAGATAATTTGGCCTAATATATTACCTTCATGAATTGAAAAAATACACATTTCTTGGAGTTGATTGAAAAGTGTACCAAAAACATATATGCAAATGGATTTAATGTTATGGTGGATTGATTTGGAGTATCATAAAACCACTATAAGGCATAGTCCTTTATAATTCATAGGAACAACTTAGTAGGTATCCAATCATTGGACACATAGTCCAAACATGCTACATGGAAAGTGTGTAGATGTTACTTTTGGTCACACTTACAATCATATAAAGTAAGTTTAGGTTCCACAAATTTGGATGTCAAAGGAGTTGCCACTATGTGTTGTGTTAAAGTTGTATGTAAAATAACATGAGAATCCAAGTCATGTACTAACCTATTAACACCATGATAAAGATGTAACACATTATCCTATAGAGAATTAATCTCATGCATAAAGGATTGTACATCGATAGAGGAGTAACTTTCCATAGGAGCTGTTATCATTATTGAAGTTTATCAAGTTAAAATGGGTTGTTTCACAAGCTGAGTTGTCCCCAAAGTAGGTATAATAATATTGTTAACTGAGGGAGTAGAAGATTGACCATTATTGGATTTTTGAAGTTCTTTGTGGACAATATTGATAAGGTGATATTGCATATTTTAATGTTTTTAAATTAAATATTGTAATTTTCTCTTATCAGTCTCATCAAATTGAATTTTGAATTCTTCCATTATAGGTTGGGGAGTAGGAAAATAAATAGTTGTATATTTTAAACCTTTAAAGAAATTTAACCTATGAAAAATTGAAAGAAATAAATATTGAAATAAATATAAGATTTTGAAACTCATATCTGAGCATATAAAATAAAAGGATAGAAACCCTAAGAACATATAAGGCTAGGGTTTTAGTAGTAATTGAAATAAGTTAGGTTCACTAAATGTTTTAAATTTTAAGGTTTTATGGAGTTTAAGCCATAGGTTATTGAAAGGTCTAAGTATAGTAAATCAAGGTAGAAATATGTAATAAATATAAGAACTCATTTATAACATAATTAACCTAGTTTAACCTTTATAAAAATATAAATAAATGATGTAAATAATTATTTAGATGGAAATTTACTGAGATGGAAGATCTAGAGGTTGAAAACTAGGATAGGAGCTAATCTTAGTGTTGTAGATAGGATCTAGGTGTCAAAACCATTCCTAAATAGTAGCTCCCTAACTAGATAGTAAAACCAATGGTGCTAGTGTCCTATTTTTCATGTTAGTATCCTATATGAATAAGTGTTCTAAGATTTTGGGTATAGTTGTGTCTGATTTTACCATTTCTATTCCTATGTACATGAGTTTCAAATCCCTATCAGTGACCTATTTTGAATGATTTTAAATGCAAACCATAGACCTCCATGTTGTTAGGTAATCTAATTGGCACAAATAGCAACATGTGATGCTATTGGGGTAGGATGGACATCCTCAACACCTTAGTGTGATGAGATTTTCCTTCATACTAATACTCATAGGAGGGATCAAGATTGATGTAGTTCTCCCCACCTAAGTGTTGGTGTAAATTAAAATGAAGCTAGTACGAATGTTATTTTGAGTTATTTGAGTGTGATAGTTTCTATTATATCAATCTTGATCCCTCCTATGAGTATATGTGATAGAATTAAATATTGAAATAAATATAAGATTTTGAAACTCATATCCTGAGCATATAAAATAAAAGGATACAAACCCTAAGAACATATAAGGCTAGGGTTTTAGTAGTAAATGGTGATATCATCTAATGATTTTTGGGTTGAAGTAATATGCATTACAATGGTTTATGTATTAAAACATAGAAACTCTACATGGCTATAATGGGATGGTTATGATGTCCATTTACACTTAGTATGCCTACCTACATATGGGCAAGCTTGGCATATGAATATGGAAATGAGATTAATGGCTTTGAGTGATTAACATCAAGTTCTAAAGTATCCTTAACACCTTGGTGTGATGAGATTTTCCTTCATACTAATACTCATAGGAGGGATCAAGATTGATGTAGTTATCCCCACCTAAGTGTTGGTGTAAATTAAAATGAAGCTAGTATGAAAGAACCTCAATTTTTCACAACATCGAATGTAATGAATAAAATTAGTGATCAAGGTGTTGATGATGTCCATCCTACCGTAGTATCAAAATTTCATCCCCATTTTGAAAGGATAAAATTTTAATCTCATTACCATGTTAATCAGAATCTATGCTCTTCATACTAATACTCTTTTATTTACCCTTTCAAAACGGGGATGAAATTTTGATATTGGGGTAGGATGGACATCCTCAACACCTTGGTGTGATGAGATTTTCCTTCATACTAATACTCATAGGAGGGATCAAGATTGATGTAGTTCTCCCCACCTGAGTGTTGGTGTAAATTAAAATGAAGCTAGTATGAATGCTATTTTGAGTTATTTAAGTGTGATAGTTTCTATTATATCAATCTTGATCCCTCCTATGAGTATATGTGAAAGAATTAAATATTGAAATAAATATAAGATTTTGAAACTCATATCTGAGCATATAAAATAAAAGGATAGAAACCCTAAGAACATAAAAGGCTAGGGTTTTAGTAGTAATTGAAATAAGTTAGGTTCACTAAATGTTTTAAATTTTAAGGTTTTATGGAGTTTAAGCCATAGGTTATTGAAAGGTCTAAGTATAGTAAATCATGGTAGAAATATGTAATAAATATAAGAACTCATTTATAACATAGTTAACCTAGTTTAACCTTTATAAAAATATAAATAAATGATGTGAATAATTATTTAGATGGAAATTTACTGAGATGGAAGATCTAGAGGTTGAAAACTAGGATAGGAGCCAATTTTAGTGTTGTAGATAGGATCTAGGTGTCAAAACCATTCCTAGATAGTAGCTCCCTAACTAGATAGTAAACCCAATGGTTTTAGTGTCCTATTTTTCATGTTAGTATCCTATATGAATAAGTGTTCTAAGATTTTGGGTATAGTTGTGTCTGATTTTACCATTTCTATTCCTATGCACATGAGTTTCGAATCCCTATCAGTGACCTATTTTGAATGATTTTACATGCAAACCATAGACCTCCATGTTGTTAGGTAATATAATTGGCACAAATAGCAACATGTGATGATATTGGGGTAGGATGGACATCCTCAACACCTTGGTGTGATGATATTTTCCTTCATACGAATACTCATAGGAGGGATCAAGATTGATGTAGTTCTCCCCACCTAAGTGTTGGTGTAAATTAAAATGAAGCTAGTATGAATGCTATTTTGAGTTATTTGAGTGTGATTGAAAATTTAAATATGAGTAATATGATATTAGGAATGTTGTATATGGATATATTCAAAATTATGGCAAAATAAAGATTAATAGCCTTGATTGTACATAGCTTGTTCTGAGTAAATTTATGTTATTTGCATCTTATTTCCATCTAGTGAATAATGAGTTAAAATTCATGTATATATACTTTTATAGTCCCTTTATAGGTCTTAAAATAGGTCTAATCTACCATTTGGTGGTTTATGATTTGAAAATATATCTACTAATGGTCAAAGGAAAAAAAAGGACAATAGTGCCCAAACTGGGACATTAGCACCATTGGTGCTACTATCCAAATTATGGTGTTAGTGTCTAAGTGGAATAACTTGAGGCACTAGGGGCTAGGATTCTAAAGTTAGGGTATGAGAATACTTTATGGATATTTAATGATTTTATTTCCCTACATGAAGGCTTGATGAGTCTTTAAATAGGCCCTAAGATAGGTCTAGGACTAATCTAGGGATGGGTGGTCTCAAGTAACACTCTTAGTACTCAAGTGTCATTTTTATATGATTACAACAATCAAGTGGATATTAAGGAGTATGGGGATCCTAAGGTCCTTGAAAAGGATGACTCAACCAATTTTTAGTAGATTTAAAAAATATAATTTGAGTACTCTAATAAAATGATTTTTTAAATTATAAGAAATAGGAAGAGAAAAGAATTGAAGAGGGTTAAAAAGAAGATTATTGTGTTAGATTATGAATAATATCCTTCTCAAAATAATTTGGAATCCAAATCCCTTATAAACCTTAGTAATGAGGCCTTAAAATTAATAAGGGAAGATGTAAATACCATGGACTTGAATGCTCTTCAAAAGCTTAAATAAATGAAAGGGGATGCATAGGGGCCCAAGTTTTAAAAAGAAGGGGATACTTGGAACCTCAAATAAAATTTGAGGCCATTTAAGGTAGAATTAAAATTTAGGTAAACAACCTAAGGTAAATTAAAAAGTACATCAAATCCATAAGATAGGCCATCCTAGGTAAAGCCAGCCTAGGTAATAAGAGAGTGGAATATTGGAAAAATCCATTTAGTATGCTTAACCCTCAACTTAAAATAGGGATCAAAGAGGAGCATGATTTTATAAAACAATAAGAGAAATCTCAAGCCAAGTGAAAGGTATGATCAAGGATTGAAATAGAGGAGAGATTATTCTTGTGTTAGTCTAAGAAATAAAAAATTAAAACAACACACTAAAATTCTAACACATCTAGCCTAGACAATAGGGTGAGCTTAGCTAACAAAACTAAATGAAAGTATAATAAAAACATAAGATAAACAAGTATTTTACCCTCCTTGGATCTCCAAATGGCTTGTTTAAAGGCTTGATCAGATTGTTCATCAATAAGTCTTTATCAATGGAGTTTGTTTGGATACTTCTTTCCTTAGTACCTTCGATTTGATTATTTGACTTAAGATTTGTGTATGGTAACACTACTTGCATGAGTTTTATGTATAAAATATTTCATAATAACTCTACAATATCCAATATTTTTAAATGAAGAGCTATGGCCTTGTATCTATAGACTTAAGAATTAACTCTCACCCAAGTTGAGTTAATGTTGCATTTAAACATGGAATGGTTTCAAACTAACCTTAGGTGAGTTGAGACTAACTCTGATTGAGTTAATAAATGCCAAGTAATTATGATTTTCAATTACTAGGTATGGATTTCAAAATAGATATTTTAAGATATTTTTAAAGAGTTTGACAACTCATAAAGGTAGTGATAAAATGATTTGATTTTTTGATTTTTTGAATTTCCATTTTTAGATATTCATTAATTAAAAATGCATAACTCAACTAGGAATTTAATATTATTTAATTTTTTAATTGATTTTGATTATCTTTTTATCTCTTTCTAGATTTTACATTTGTTCAAGTGCCTCATTTAATATGTCCATAGAATAAATTGATAGTTATGATAACATAAAGTAATTAGGGATGAATCTATAAGAGAATATTGTTGCATATGATAGAATACCACAATTAGTAATTCATTAACACAATTTTGATCATTGATTAATGATGCACAAGAATATTTCAGATGTTTAGTGATTTATAGGATTAATTTGCAATGGTTGGTAAGAATCAATCTAAAGTTTGGTTGAGAGCTAGTTGTGTCCAATTTTAGGTGTCTACAGTTTGACCCTATTTGGGAAGCCATTGAAATATATATGCATAATAAAATCTTCTCAAATAATGAAAAGTTCATGTATGCCTATTAATTCAATGATAATGGATGAGCTCTAGATTCACCCTCAAAGTAGGGTCAAACTTTGAAATGACACAATCAAAGGAAAAAAAGAATAAATACAAACAAGGGTTAATCACTATATTAGCACAAATAGAGGAAAAACAAGATGATAAAAATTTCCCCTAGGTTATAATATATAATAAACAAAATAAACAAAATAGGGTGGATAGAAGAAAAGGAAGGGTTAGCCGAGTTGACTCCAGATGCACTAGGCAAGTGGATGTTGCCTATATAGTTCTATGGATGCAGGTTCTAATACAAAATTTAGGCTAAACATAGTTCTTTTAGGATAATGGATAAAATAAAATGATGAGAAAGATAAAAATGATTGTGTTTTAGAGGAACATGGGAATGTTCTTGAAAAATAGTGAGTGCATGGGACAATAGACTAGTAAGGAAGGGGAAACTAAATGACAAGTGGTTTTTTGTGAAATAACTAGGGGTCCCAAATCGTTAAGGAAAATAAATGGTAAATTTGGTAATTTTTAGGATTTTATAAATCATTTACAAATTTTTTGTATTTTCAAAGTATCTCAACTCAATTAAGAATGATGAGAAACTAAATGATTCAATTCATAAAATGATGAAAGCATTCATACTAAACTTGCTCACAAAACAAAGAGTGAATGAAAAAGGGTGATTAAGCTAACCTCAATTTTAATTGAGTACTACCTACATCATCCCATTAGGACCCCAATTTATTTTAATTATACTTTATAATAGAGGAATTTGACTAGGTAGTAGTAAATTCTAAAATTAGGCAAAGTAGGCAAATGGTACAATATGGCATAGGAATGACAAGGTGGGACTTCAAGGCATGAGAAAGGTGATGTTCCAAATTTACCCATAGGTGGTTATAATAAAAAACAATTATATTTTTTAATGATACTAATTTTACCAAAGGAATTTATAATTAGTATCATGATAGTGGGACTTTGATTTTCCCAAAAATGGTTATAATTATTATCAGTCCAAATGAAATGAAACAAGAAATAAAGGATGAAACTGTCATACCATTATCATATTGCTCCAAATAAGGCCTCTATCTAGAATAATTAATCAATTACTAAAAATTTATCTAAAACCTCTCACTGAAGGTTTCTGAAGAACCAATGGAATGGAACTAAGGTCAAAGGGTTTAGGTAGGGAGAGTAAAAATGACCTTGGTTGATAGGAAATGTATGGTGGAGTGGTGTAAGGTATGGTATAAATAATAATGTCAATATGATGGTTTAACGAAAATGTGCCTCATAGATAATAATCTAGGTCTCTCAAAAGAAGTAATGCTTGAGGTGTGTTGTGTTCATTGACTCATCAAGTTCATCTCTTTTGGGTGTAGAGAGCATGTATTCTCTAAATCCATAATTTATAACAATGATGTATGGAACTATATAGCTGGGTTTGAACTTTACCTTGTGCTTATTCTTAGTCATGGTGTTTTATTGGTTTTCTTTGAGAATAAGGTCCCCAAAATTGAATTATCTATGTTTGACTCACTAGTTATATTGGTCACAGAGTTTGTTTTGGTAGGCTTGAAGGTTTTTGATTATGGCCATGCATTTTTCATTAGGTAACTCTAGATCTTGTAGGTAAGATACTCAGTAATATTAATCATCTAGGACATGTTTTAGTGAGATATGCAAATAAGGTAACTCAACCTCAATGGGAAGAATGGCTTGAGTTCCATAAACTAAGGAATATGGATTGCATCATGTTGGCGGTAAAATAATTAGTGTTGTATGCTTAGAGGGAATGAAATATTTCAAGGTACCAATCATGGAAAACATCATTGAGAATCTTTTTAAGGATGTTGATAATGGTTTTGTTGGATGATTCTACTTGGCCATTACCTTGTGGGTAGTATATGGTATAAAAATGTTGAGTAATGTGGTACTTGAAACATAATTGTTTGACATCCTTTTTCTTAAATTATCCACCACTATAAAATATAATTTAGGATGGGATACCATAATGGTAGATGATATGGTTTAATATGAATTTGGAAATTCATTTTCCATTAATGTAAGTGAGGGGTATAGCTTCAACCCACTTAGTAAAATATTTAGTAGTGGTAAGGATGTGTTTATGACCATTAGTAGAGGTTGGGTTAATATTCATAATGATATCGAGTCACCATTTGGAAAATAGCCATGGTGTAAGCATTGGTTTAAGTTTTTTGGTTGGGGCATGAATCATATTGGCATGCCTTTGACATTTGCCACAACTTTTAACATAAGAAACTACATCTGCATCGATTATTAGATAATAATACCCAATATGTAGGATATTTTTTGGTAGGATGGCCCTATTTATGTGGGATCCACATACTCCATGAACTTCCCATAATTCTAATGTTGATTCTGTTAAAGTTAAGAATTAATCAGAGTTCCATCAAAACTATAACAATATATGGTTGGTCCAAGTAAGGTATAATGTGCTATTTGGTCATTAAAGGATTTTTTTTTAATTTGTGTCATAGGTATGGTGGAATGATATGGTCATTAAGGTAAATAAAAAATTCTAAATACCATATAGAGTTAAGAACAACAACATCACAGATCATTGTGATAGTTAAAGGTTCATGAATTAGTGCTAGAATATTTTCAATGAGGAATTGATATTCTTTTACCTTTTTATTATGACAAATCAAAAAGCCAATGGTTTCCATGGCATATACTATCATGTTACTTTCCATATGTATATGTTCAAAATATATGTTGGCAATATTTTGTTTGAGTGTCAACCATAGCCTTGTATGGCACCAACTTATCATCTTTGGTTTGTAAGTGGTTTATAACCTGATTGATGATTAATTGAGAATAACCATAAACTATAAGATGTTGAATATTCCATTTTAATACCTAAAAAATCCTTGTAACAAGTGATTCATATTCATACATGTTGTTAGTACAAGAAAAGCTGATACAAAATGATTTAGGGATAAGATCTCCCTATGGTGCTATAAATAATAGGCTTGCCCTCAATCCATGTGAGCTAAATGATCCATCAAAATATAGATTTTAGTTTTATCATTAAGAGGTATTTAAATTATGGTCATGATGGAATAATATAGGAATTGAAAAGTAAGTGCTTAAATATATGCAAGGTGTGCTTTAGTAAGTTGATTTGTAAGAACTTTTCCCTTGATAGCTTTTTGGTTGACATACTTGATCTTAAACTTGCTTAGAAGCATGATCTATTTTGCCATGTGACATTATAAAGCTATTTTGGATAGTATATACTTGAGTATATCTACTTTTGAAATTACTATGGTCTTGTTATTTATCATGTAATGTTTTAGTTTCTATGTTGCAATGATCATAGCTAAACAAGATTTTTCAATAGGCATATAGTTGTGTTCATATATGACCAATGTAAAAATTAGATAATACACGACATGTTCTTTTCCATTATCATAATGCTAATTTAGATGTGACCCTATGGATTTTTAGGTTATAGATAGGTACAATAAGAATGACTTGCTTAGTATATGCGGTAACAAAATAGGTGGATGTACAAGATATTCCTTGAGGTGTTAGAAGGCTTTCTTTCATTCTTTATCCTAATGAAATGTAACAAACTTATTTAGTAAGTGTGTAAATGGGTGGAATTTGTCATCCAATTGATAAATAAAGCATTTGATAGACTAGATCTTGCCTTACAAGCTACATATCTAATTCAAATTGAAAGGTCGTGACATATATATAATCGCTCAGACTTTGGATGGATTGACTTCAATGAATTTTTGAGAGATGATAAAGCCTAATATTTTTCCTAAAGTAACTCCAAAAACACACTTTTAGGATTGAGTCTAACCTTGTATTTACACAACCTTTCAAATATTCTTTTTAGTGTGACTAGATGATCGACCTTGGTCTTTTATTTACCCAATATGTCATCGATGTAGTCTTCAACAATGTCATGCATCATATCATGAAATATGATGTCTTGGCTATTTGGTATGTGTACCTAATATTATTGAGACAAAATGGCATAAATTAATAATAAAATGTTCCCTATAGAGTGGTGAACAATATTTTATGTTGGTATTATAGTGTAATTTTGATCTGAATATACACTAAAAATCTATCCATCAGTAAAAGCATATCATACCTACTATGGAATCAAAAATCATGTCAATGTTTGGTAGTGAAAGTTGTATTTAGGGAAAGACTTTTTTATATCTCTAGAATTAGTGCATATTTTAATTCCTTTTGGATTCTTACTAACTAGCACAAAATTTAAGATCCACTCTGAGTAGTTGATCAATCAAATACATCTCACTTAAAAACATTTTTCCAGCTCATTATTTACTAATACAATAATGTGAGGATGCATCTTGCATAATTTTTGCTTCATGGGTTTGGAATTAGGATGTACAACAAAATTGTGTATAACCAAGGATTGATCTAAACCTAGAAAGTATGAATAGTCCCAAGAAAATATGTCAACAAATTCCCTCAATAGGGCTTTAAAGATGTCACATTATTCATTAGTGAGGGACACACCTAATTTGATCCATTTCAAGTCATCTAGAGTCATGATGTTGACTTTTATAGTGTCTTCTATGAGTAGATTCAAACCATCTTATATAATGATTTTAATTGTTTTAAAATGACATACAATAACAAATTCCTCTATTTAGATTGGTTCTTCAAGTTCTTCTAGGCAAGATGAATTTGAATCTCCAAATGGTAGGGATGGTCATGTTACAAACACTATTGGAAACTCTCAGATGATATGATTAGAGGCATGTTGTTATTCATAATTGAAGTCAGACCCAAAAGTAAGTTCATAATTGGTGGTATCATGAGATTCATTTTAGGAAAGGTGAACACCCCATTTTAATAGCACCTAAAATAAGTTTTCACTAGAAGATTGGCCTTTCTCTTTATTTTTACCCTGGTCCAAAGCGCATCAAAGAGGTTTTCACTTTGGGACCTCAATGTTTATTTATTTATTTATGGGTAAGGGTTTTCACTTATTCTCCAAAATAGGTTGTAAGATCCAATTTAATAGAAAACCCATTTTTCAGTCTCCCAATGGAACACTGTCTCGTAGGCTTATAAAATCATAAAGGCCTCATCATTCTCAAACTCATCTATAGGCACTGTGTGTTCTTTTTGGCCCTAGGATATAAGTTGAGGGTGATATGGAAGAAGTGAATTATGTTATTTAATTAAGATAAGATTAAAAATGACATGGGTGTAAAATATATTGGTATTTACAAGGTCTTTGTAAAGGCCATGATCAAACTCTACTTCACTTTCAACATCATCACCAATAGTCATTGGTGTTAGAACATGAATAAGATATTGGATTCAACCATAAGGGGGTTTAAATCCAATGCCATAGGTTCCTTTGTACTGAGTTATAGATGTCATCTAAAGTGTTCTTATTTATTTGTCCCAAGGCCTCTTCCTTCATAAGCTTGATTCTCCATGATCTTATTAAGAATAGGATAGGCATTTTTGTAACAGTCAACCAATTTGTCATTGTATAAATATATTTCATCATTAGATAGTGGGTCTTATTCTTAGGTAGTGCTTGGTGTAAAAATTATAGAAGTTAGACTATAGATTTTGCCTTTTCCTTTTCCTTTTCATTTCCATTCCATGTAAGCTGGCTTGAATTTTGGTCTTCCATAGGACTTGGGGTTCTGTGGAAGCTTGGCAATGTAGAATGTATCATGGCTCAAATATTCTCTTAGGCCTTTAGTCATGATGGTAAAATGATTGGACATTCTAGGAGGTGGCATATGAGAAGATGAGTCAAGGCTATTAGGATTTATACAATTGGCCTTTGTTAAATTCAAAAGGATTTCCTTGCTTTCATATTTATAGGGAATAGGATCTAATTTAAATGGTATTTATAGATTTCATACTCAGCCTCCAAATGCTTGTAATGTTCATAGAGCTTCAAATCTCTATGGATGGTGACCTCTATAATTGAGTGATACAACTTGAGACACTAGTGCAATATTGAATGGAATGGACAAATTTCATGTATCTAAGGTTTACCAAAAAGATAATTATATAACAAGTCTAGGTCTAACACATGGCATAGTATATCTAGGTTAAGGTCCTAAAAATAAATGGAAAGTTAATGGTGCATTATGATTCCTTATTCACTATTTTAGGCCTTGATAGTGATCATTTCTAGTTGTACGTTATCTATCATGTATATGAGATGCTTGATGAGATTTAGAGACACAACAGTCGAGATCAATCTATTGTCTATGAGGACATGCTTCACTTTATGTCACATAATGATAACTTTGATGTATAATGAATTATTATGAAGAGGGACAAGGAATGACATATCGCTTTGGTTGAAGGTTAATTATTGGCTTAGGGCTAGATGTTGAACCAAAGCTTAGAATTTGTCTAGGGATATGTCATTGGGAACATGGGATTGGCCTAGGAACCCTATCAATATGTTCTTGTGGATAGTATATGTATGTAACAAATCCAAATAGAAATTTGTGTAGGTGACTTATGAAGTTGTTCCACAATATCAAACATCTTTTCCTTTACAATGGTATGTGGATTGTTCCTATCCATAATAGTAGGTTAGATGGGTTTGGTGGTAGATGCTTGTGGGCTTGAAATGGTAATATTTGATTACTAAGTTATGATTGCATAATCAAGATTAGATACAATCACATTGTTGTTAGAAAATTATGGTGGCAAGGGGCTAGATAAGATCAGAGTTAATTTCTATTAACTTGCATGTGGTCATGGGGTAAGGATGTGTTATTGGTATAAGGTCCAAAAGTAGTAATGATTGCTTGATGTTACACCTATATGTGGTCCCAAGTCAAGGAAGGATCATTGACATAGGTTGGTTGATTGGAATTATTTATAAACCATCTTTTTCTATTAGCACTTGGTCTTATATTGATGGTAATGGTGGAAATGTGACCTCCCATAATATGACCTACAACTTTATTTTAGTCATGTGAAACTAAATGGTAATTTTTTTGGGTATTAACATAATTTTGGCCTTGGTTCCATCCATTTTGTTGACATTGTTATTGATGTTAAAATTGTTGGTATTGTCATGACTATTGATACTATTGTTGTTATTACTCTAGCATGTGTTATTATTTTTATGTTGTGGAAAAGGGTTTTGATATATCCCTAGGTTCTGATTGGATATAGATGCTCTATTATCCAATTTTATCTCCCCATTTCCCAACATATTTTCAATGAGGTGTTTGATCTTCACACAATGACATAGATTATGTCTATGAACATGATGGTATTCACATAAATCATTCTCTGAGAAATAGTTTGGATAAGGAATGCCCTAAGGATAGTGATTCAAAATTGGCCAACTAATCAAATTAATGGATTCTAGCTTACAAAATATGGCTTTAATAGGTTCTCCAATGTCACTTAATACTAGATGAGTAGGCACATTTATCCTTGGTGGATAGGTTTATAAAGGCAATGGTTGTTACATTTATTAAGTTGGTTTAGGTTGTTGTAAAGGTTATGCTTGTTGAATAGGTTGTTAATGAGGAGTAAATTAAATTTGTAGCATGGGATGAACAAATTGTATTTACAACATTTGGACATGACATGACTTAGTTACTCTATTTCCAACAAAATTCTTGTTGCGATTGAATTTTTTGGATTTTTCATAGTTACTATCCTAGGTTGGTGTTGATGCTTGTGCTTAGACTTAGTTTTGGTTCTAATTTTGGCCATTTCCTTTGTTTTGGTTATAATATATGGTTTTATGAGGTGAGATTGATAATCCCTTTGTTAATAAGGGACTTTTTTATTATCAAACCTTTGTCGATGATCTCCTTGAAAGTGTGTGCAAACTATAGCTCTAGATGATAGGCTATCTAATTATGAAAATTTTTGGTAAACATAATGGAAAATTATTTGTATAGTAATTTATGAGTGAAATGGCTAGTAAGTGTTATCCATTACTTTAGATAACTTGTGAAATTTTCACTAGATTTTTCTTGGCCTTAGTCAAATCTACCAATAAAATCTCATGTTTGAGATTATTGGAGAAATGTTACATTAAATATTTTCAAGATCATCAAAATTAGAAACAAAATTCTTTGGCAATTTCATAAACCATTCAAAGGCATGCCCTGCTAGAATCTAGGGAAACAAAAGTAGGAGGTATATGTAAATGTAATCTAATAGATGTAAAATAATAAATAATTCTATTAAATGGGCCTTAGGGTTTCCTTCACCCTTTTATTTATCAAATTTTGGGGGTTTATACCCTAGAGAAAATTATATATACAAATAATGCATGTTGAATATATAAGAACACATGTCATTCAAACTAAACTTCTTAGTATATTTATTAGCTTAAATGGTGGCAATTATATCCTTCATTTATTACCACTCTTATGCTAACAAACTAGATGGAATATTGGCCTAAGGTGGAGGTTGGGTAGTCAAAGGTGGATTAACTTAACTGGAGTATAATGGAGAAATGGTTTGTTGTGGAATGTTAGTTTGGTTAGGGAATTAACCAAGAATATGCATTTATGGATTGGGATGTGATTATTGAAACTACACATGTTATGGTACAATATTCTAGTTTGGGTTTAGTAAATAGGCTTGGTTTTATGGGAATTATGGATGGGATGGAAGGATATGGCTCTGGGCAAAGTATTGTGCCTGTTGAGGTTGAGTAGGGAATTGTTGCTAACTAGTAAAACCTAGATGAATATAGGGCACTTATTTTGAGCCAAGGCCCTATCATTGGATTTATGGCATGTTTGGAGCAAAAATTGATTATTTCTTGATTAGTACTTGTGAAATAGTAGTACCTCTTGATTGCATGAACACTTATTATGAATTTGATGATTGTAGAGTGTTTAACATTTTTTGTTGACTAATGGACATACATTATTGATTAGACAACATTTTTCAAGGCATGTTGATTTATGATTATTGAGGTGTACTTATCATTACCTATTGAAGTGAAACATCTATTACCCCTTGTTGAGCTGAAAAAATGTTTTGCCTCTATTAAATTAGAATATTGGACTATGTTTGTTATTGTTGAATGTTAGTCATCACCTATGATGGTGGAGTAACATTTGTCACATTTTGCTGAGGTGAGGAACTAGTTTGCATTTGACTACTTAATCCCTATGGTTGCATGTTAGAAGAAGTAGTTAATTGAGGATTAGAGGTAGCTTATTTTGTTTGGGATGTAGGAATTCCAACCCCCTTTGGTTATAAACCACTTGTGGTGTTTACTAAAGGAACTTGTTTTGGACTAGTTGTTGATGCCTTTAAACCACTTTGGCCTATATTGGATGACACTTATATGTTATCCACTATGTTTGGCATAATTTTTTATGTAAAATTAGTAGACACTTATTCAATAGTTGGGGCATTGAACATGTCTCAAAATAGATTAATTTATGTGAAGGGTTCTATACATGAATTATCTTAGCATATCAATTTCATTAATACTCCTGTTACAAGAGCTATCTCTATGAAAGGAGAGTTTGACATGTCCATGTTATTAAATTTGTGCCCTATGTTCAAATAGGTTTGATATGCTATTTATATTTAGATAAAGTGGTCATTTATGAGGCCCTTTAATATTACAAGCATATGAGGGTCTTGATATGACATTGACATGAGTGCTTGAGGATTGATATAAGAGGCATGTTTGATGGTTTGGTATAAGGTATATTGTAAGGTGCTTGAACTAGACTAAGAAAATTTTCATAGGGGAATTCTAATGGAAAGCTTTTCCCTACCTCCATATATCTGATTAAAACTTCATCCTTATTTCAAATCAAGTGATGATAAAAAAAATGAGTTGATTTAAAAAATTTAGGAATATTGGTGTATTATTCCTAATTTAGTTAAGGGTCTAGAGTAATAAAATTAGTAAATAAATATGAAATAATTAAGCTACTAGTTTGTATAATTTAACTATATTTTTAATTTTTTAATAAATAGTAATAAATGTGAAGAAAATAAGACTTAGTTGGAAACAAACTAAGATGACTAAGATAGAATCTAGAATTTACTATACAAGATTGGGATAGTGTCACAAATCAAGATCTAGATTTCATTTTATGATTGGATAGGAGCACTAAAATAAGACACCATGGGGTCTATGCTATAGTCCTCTTCTACCACTATTGTCTAGGAGACTTGAGCTTTTTGAGTTTTATTTGATGTGTCTGTGTGAGCCTACCTATTAAATTTTGACTATTGGATGTTCACAGAAATCCCTATAAAGTTGATTTAGTCTTCAAACCCTAGAATCTATTATGTTTTGACAAACTTTAAGAAATATGGGGGGTTATTTTGTGTAAGATGCAATGAATGTATATCCACACCCCTTGTGTAGGCATGCTACCTATATACCAATACGTTAAAGAGGGATCAAGCCATATGTAGTTCTGCCACTTGATGTGTTTTGTGTAATAGTGTGTATGAAGATGTAAAATGCTAAAAATAGGTGTGCTTAAGGTGGCCAGGGATCGGTGTAAGGTTTGAATAAACTTATAATTATATTGGTTAGTTCTATGAAGAGAATAGGGAAATTTGCCTGAGTAGTCTTGCTTGATTTGTGATATTTGATAACCCCTTATAAATGAAATTTGAATAGGATTTTATAATGATATGTTGGTCATGGGTTGAATGTATTTGTGCTAGGTCGATAATAAGAAGGATAGGAATTGGAAGGAAGTGACTATTCTATCTAAAAATGCAATTGGATAGGAGTGTCAAAAATGGACACCTTAGGGTCTGTCACTATAGTTCAAGTTGGGCACTATTATCTTATAGGTATGGGACCTAGGGGGATGGAATTTTCATAAGAAATGCATCTTGGTTAAGTTTGAATAAGGTCTTAGAAGTCTATGGATGACTAGGAATAAGCAAATAAGTGTCTAGAAGGGTCATGAGAGCATGCAAGAGGGACCTATGGGTTAGGTGTCCTAAGCCACACTCAAGATACAACTTTTCAAATTTTATATGACTACATGTACCCCAACCTTATTCTAGTGATGCAACAAAGTAAAATACTATGATAAAGGAGAAGTAGAAAGTGTACCTAAACTTATTTTTAAAGGTGAAATCCATGAAACTATGTGATGTTGGGTGTGCATAGAGAGAGCACATTATGAAGTGTAAATATACAAGAGAAAACAAAGAGTAGGTCAATTTTTACTAGATATTCTATATCTAAAATAAGAATGTGCAAAGTTAGATAAGAGAGAGATGGGAAGAGAAAGGAATGAATACACCTCACTGGGTATGTGGACCAATACAAAACCTATTGTGATGTTGGGTGATGTCATTTGATATTGAGTAATGTTAGGTATGTGTTGAATGATGTTTTATCAAGAGTAATATCATGAATGGAGCTAAGTGATAAATCCCCCAAGAGTGTCTCAAGAATGAAAAGGATGACCCTTTAGCTCCATCATCACCCACTAAGTGAATTTATGTGATCATGCATGTGTTAATCAACTTTTAGACCATGTGTCCAATCATTCTAAGTAGGTGGATCAAGAATACAAAGGCCAGCTAGTCCTTTGGCTCCATCATTTCCCTATGAAGTAAAGTTGTGAACTAATATTGATATGAAATGTGTGTCATATGAGATGGCTCATGAATCCCATTAATGTTCTATAATATGACAATGTAGTGTGGATAGCTAAATGTATGCTAGAAATAAGGCCACTCATGGCCACTCTAAAAGGAGAAGATAAGGCTTATATGAAATCCACTATGAAACTAGGCACTAGGCTTATATGAAATCCACTCCAAAATGTGGAGGTTAGGCTTGTATGAAATCCACTCCAAAATCATGCCAACCACATGCAGATGAAATAAGGCATGCAACTATTGAGAATGACTAGGTAATGTACTAAACTTGGAAAGAAAAGAAGATAAATGTGCCATGAAAATTTTCCCCAATCACTAGTGTCTATAACATGTATTATCATCTAGAATTTATACCATCTACCCTATTTAGAACTATAAGTGAGAGCCATCATGCCATACATAATTCCCTTATATCTAGATTCTCTATGAAAAGTTGTACTAAAACTATTATATCTGAACTAGTCTGAATGTGCAAAATTATAGATGAACCTACTTTTCTACCTTTTTTAGAAAACTTTATTTTTTTGTTGTTTGGATAGGAGTGTTGAAAATAGGCACCCTACTATCTGAAACTATAGTCCAATCTTCATGCTATTTTCTTAGGTTAATTCTGATAATTATTTTGTAATTTTCACTATCTACCTGGTCTATTTTACCTATTTTAAACTTTGGTTGCTATTTTAGGTGTTCTAAAAACTACTTTTTCAATCATTAGGAGCAATCATCTCTATGAAAAAACCCCTATTTATTTCCCCCTCTTCTAAGGGTAAGAATGAAGACCTTGTAATGACTGCTCTCAGAAGAAAGAACCCTACAAGTGTGTTATGATACAAAGATGCATGATATAGAAATGATAATTGATAATATATCTCAAGACATAACATGGTTTATAATTAGAGATTTTTAGATCAACAAGGGTATGTCTAGATAGATATAACAATGTAATATCATGTATAATATACTTAATTAGAATTAGAAGTAGTCTAGTTAATTGTTAGTTGTCAAGGAGGGATGGAGCATGATGTCCATAATGGCATCTAAGAAAGCAAGCTAATGCATGATGTAGATCACAGCATTACAAATAATTGAAAATAAATATTGTAAAAAGCATATAAGGTAAGAATCAAGAAGCATACAAGAGTTGGTAAGGGGCTAAGTAAATAAGGGACATGGGCACATGTCACTCAAACTAGAAATAAAGCATACAAGGCATGTTCAAATTCCACATACACATACAATTGAAACAATTAAGGTTGGCATGGAAGCCATAAAAACATAGAAGAGTAAAAGTAAAGGACATTGACAAATGTCTTAAGGTACACAAAATAATAGAAGCAAAGGACATTGGCAAATGTCATAAGGCACATATAGAAGACAAAATAGGAACTAAGAAATGAAATCACATATAGTTACACAAAATAAGAAAGGAAAGCATTTAAATAATATAAATACAATCGCATATAAATGATCAAAGAAAGAAGTGAAAGTATGTACGACATGTAGTACAAGACTAGGTATATTCTAAGAAATACACAAGTGATATATACTAGTGAGTGTAAATAGAGTAATCTGTTTAAGCTAGTAAGTAATGTACATAAGCATGATATCTAGAGTGTGTGGTATAGGAATGACATAATCTATATGGTGTATTCATATATAAGATGCCCCTAATGAGTAGATATATCGATGTATGTATTGAATGTATGAACTAGGATGCCCCCTCAATGGGTATAGTGAAGTGATCAAGGATCTGGATGTCACTGCACACACTCAAATAAGATCAAGTGAAGCATGAAAATGTAGATAAATCAAAAAAACAATATCATAGAGCAAAAAATGTGAGTCTAACATTGTAGTATAAATGTAAAGCATGGATAATGCATACAATTGAAATGTTTTTTATGTTTTTGAATTTTTGAATGTTTTTACATTTTGACATATTTTGTATTATTTTTATATTTTTATATATTTGAATTTTTTCTGTATTTTGATATAAGATATGTATAATCAAAAATGAAGGATACTATGTACAACTAAGCAAAAAAGAAACTATGTACCAGTAATTTAAAATAAGCAATATGTACACAATGATGTAAAAGACTAGGCTGGAGGGAGTGAAGGGTCCAAGGATGGATCTTGCTAGGGAAAGAGATGGAGGAATGGATCATGTCCATCATCAAATACCTCAAGATAATCATCATAAGTATCATCATATGCTATATATTTTGTATGCATGTTTTTTATCTCCTCAAGTGTCATTAAGATCTATGATTTATGTGTAGTCAAAGATCTATCACTCGTATGGTGTCATCTTATTGATGGTGAAATGGATTTTTATCTAGTGGTGAAGATGTTAAGTCCCCTATAATATGTTTAACTCTAGTATTATATGAATTTGATCAAAGTGGTGAATCTGGTAATAGTGGTGGTGTAATCTGAATAATACCCTGAACTTGTCATTTATCCAATCTCTACTATAACACTGTATATGAGTTTGTATCATGGATTATAATCCTATGAAAAATACAAAATGGTCAACCATCCTATTGTGATATTCTAATAATATATCTATTTTGTAATATAGGTAGTGTGATTAATCCTCAATCAAGTAACATCATAGAAAAATCTATGGTTGATGTTATGTACTACCTACTTGAAGATGAATGATTTGCTCTATATCTATAGATATAACAATGTGAAATATATATGATAAGTGATTTGTCTATGTATATGAATTTTGAGTATATCCTAAGAGTGTAGTGTAAGATTCTAAGAGTGATGTAGGATTTGTAATGAGAGATCTAGAGTCATCTTGGTACTCTCTTAAGCCAATTGGTGTAAATCTCAATCGACATAAATAGTCATTTTTGAGTGCGGGTGTCGTATCATCATCTAAAATATCCTAAGAATCTACATCAACATTATGTACATACATTAACTCAGAATTTACCACAAGGGGTAAATATGATATGGGAGTCTCATCAACTATAGTAGTAGAATATAGTGGTGATGTTAGAGTATCTATAACTAACAAAGTAACTATATTTAGAGAATCAACTAGTACTACTAGAGATACTATTGGTAAATTTATAATTTTAATAGGTGTAAGAACCATGACTGGTGGATTAGATGGAATGGTTGAAGTTTCTATGATTGGCTGAATATTTGGAGCTAAGGACACAACTATAAGTGGTGTGTGAGATGTGTTAGTCTCTCCTACCTCATATGTATGTATCTAATCAAGAGAAATGAAATGAGGTGGTGACTAAACTATGATATAGGGTGTTTCATATGGTAAAATAGTTGAATATGAATCTTTAATTTGACAATATCTGAATGGTTGGTTATCTGCTAGGCATGTATATTGGTATCCTTCATGGAGAAACATAATACATTAATTAAGAGTAGAAGGAACTACCCCCATAATGTGTATCCAAGTTCATCCAAGTAAAATATTATAATGAAGAGGACTTGGTATGACCTAGAACTATGTAGAGAGGGTTTTGGGCCCTACCATGATATCTAATGTAATGGTGCCTAATGTCTGTCATGGTATATCATCAAACCCTCTAATGTTATTATATGAATTTTAAATAGACACCATATATATGCCCAAGGTCTATAAAAATGTAATATTACATATATTTATTTTATAACCGCTATCAAATAGAGCTCTCTTAACTATTTAGTTTTGACTTGAACTTGTATGAATAGTGGTAAATTTTGGTCAATAATTCTTTGAGATGGCATGCCATCATGGTCAAAAGAAATAACATCCTCTATAGTTTCTATCATGTTGAGTATTTATGCAAAATAATAAGGCTATGAATAAATATGTATAGAATTTTGAGTAAGTTTTTGATAAAGAATGTCCTTGAACACATTGGATTTTTGAAGCAGTTCTAACATGAAAATCTTCTTTGGTGTGTTCCTCAATTTATCAATAATATCATATGCCCTATGTAGATATAATTATGCAAGTGGATTGGGCCTGGGATGGAAAGTAATAGGAGGGTTGTGGGGTTCTTGACTAGGTAGGGGAGTCATGGTGGCACATTGAGTAATATCTCTAATCACATTATCTACTATCCATATAGGACTAGTAATATCTACAAAAGGAGAGCATATATAATCAATAGGTTGAGGTGGTGGAGGGAAAAATGGTGTCAATTAGGCTCTTTGGTGATGGGTAGTGACCTAGGGAAGATAAAAATGGGCCATGCAACATAACTCGGCACAAGATAAAGTCTCCAAAGGAGGTGAGGAAAGAGGTATCTTAACATGTTTAACCGTAACTCTCTTAATATAATCCCATATTATGAAAAGTAAGCATGAAATGGAAAGAATGAAGCTTTGTACTATCATATGGCAAAATTCATCATTCATGTACATGATAGCACTGAGTATGGTCTCTTTATTATTTGCAATAAATATAAGAAATATGTGAAAACAAGTGAGATCCATATTTTCTATTATGTGAAATCTAATTTTAGATGTAAGTAATACCTCAAGAAGTAAATAGGAGTCAGTACATGCAACTAGGGTTTTGAATGAAATTATTTTTTTAAATTAACAAGGAATTTTAAAATTTGATGCAAATTTATGATTTAAATATGTAAGTAAAAAATTAAAAAATAATAGGAAAATATTGAGAAAATATCAGGACCTAGTATGGGAAACTAGGGTTTGAAAGAAAATTATTTTAAAATTGAAATGGGATTTATAAGTTTTAATTCTAATTTTTCTTTTTATTATGTAGGAAGAAAATCAAAAAAATATAGGAAAAATATTGGGAAAATACTGGGACCTAGTATGGGTAACTAAAGTTTGAAAGAAAATTATTTTAAAATTACTATGAAACTTTAAAATTTAATACTAATTTATAATTTTATTATTTAGGTAAAAAATTAGAAAAATATAGGAAAAATACTGGGAAATATTGGGACCTAGTATGGGTTACTAAGGTTTGAAAAAAAAATTAATTACTACAAAATTTTAAAATTTAATGCTAATTTATGATTTCATTATGTAGGTAAAAAATGAGAAAAATATAGGAAAAAATATTAGGAAATTTACCCTAGGGTTTCGAGGGTTTTTAATGCATAAATGAAGTACATTGGGTTCACCAAATGATTTAACAATTTTGAAAATATTGGTGTATTATTCTTAATTTAGTTAAGGGTCTAGAGTAATAAAATTAGTAAATAAATATGCAATAATTAAGATACTAGTTTGTATAATTTAACTATATTTTTAACATTTATATAAATAGTAATAAATGTGAAGAAAATAATACTTATCAATAAATGGACTAAGATAGCTAAGACAGAGTCTGAAATTCACTTTATAGCACTGGGATAGTATCATAAATCAAGGTTTAGCCTTAATTTAATGATTGGACAAGATCATAAAAATAGGTTTCCTTGGGGTCCAATCCTATAGTCCTCTTATAAAAATATTTTTCAAGAGACTTGAGTTTGCTAGGTTTTGTTTACTATGTTTGTGTGAGATTGGCTATGAAATTTTGACTGTTGGATGTCCATATAACTCCCTTTAGAGCTGATTTAGTCTTAAAACCCTAGACTCCATTGTGCTTTGACAAACCTTGAAAAAGAGGGGGGTTAGTGTGTGTAAGATGCACTAAACATGTATCCACACCCCTTATGTGGGCATGTTACCTACATACCAATACTCTGAAGAGGGATCAATCCATATGTGCTTCTCCCACTTGATGTGCTTTATGCAATAATGTGTATGAAGATGCAAAATGCTAAAATTGGGTGTGCTTGAGGTGGTTAGGGACTAGTGTAAGGGTTTGACTTAGCTTGTAGTTGTATTGTTTGGATGTATGTAGAGAATAGGAAAATATGCCTGAGTATTCTTACTTGTTTTGTGATATTTTCCAACCCCTTCTAAATGAACTTTGAATGGGATTTTATAGATACATATTGTTCATGGGTTCAATTTATTCATGTTAGGTCAACAAGAAGGATATGAACTAGAAGGAAGTGATCATTGGAACTAAAAATTCAATTAGATAGGAGCACCAAAAATGAACACCCTAGGGTTTGCCACTATATTCCAAGCTGGGTGCTATTTTTTTATAGGTGTGGGACCTAAGGGGATGTAATTATCATAGGAAATGTAGCCTAGCTAAGTTTGAATTAGGTCTCAAATATCTATGTATGATTGATAATAAGCAAAATGGTGTTTAGAAGGATCATGAGAGCATGTAAGAGGGACCCATGGATTGGGTGTCACAATCCACACTCAAGCCACAAATTTTCACATTTTATATGAATATAGGAATGTATATTGATGGCATAATAACTTAATAAGATTGTTGTTGAACTTGGTCTATAGTTGATGGTACACTAGCTAGATACTACATTGTTTATTCTATTCTTACTCCAAGTATGGAGACATATTTACTAAATAGTGGGATAAGGGATCTTGGCCTTCTTCTCCATATTGAGTATTGTAAGGAGGATAAGGATCCATCTCATGAAGTACATCATCACCATAAGTGTATTGAATAAATTCATCTTGTGTGGCCACATTATCATATCCTAGGCTATACATTACTCCACTACAAGTATATCAAGACATATTCAAATCAATGATGAATGTTTTGTAAAAATAATCTTATATTTCTACAAACTCTCAAAGACAATGTCTAAAGTAAAAATGGTTTGAACTTGGTCTAACATGGTCAAAAAGTGAATTTGTACTCCAAAAGGTCTATGTTAAAACTTGGTCTTAAATATTCTAACATCAAATGTCTTACACAAAAAGGTCAAGTGGATGAAAATATAATTTAAATGCCAAACTTAGGTACAAAGTACTTCAAACAAGTCCAAACTAGGTCTAAATAAACAAAAGTTGGTAGGTATTTTTAGAAAATAAGGTACAAAAATCTAGGTTCAAAATAGGTATTTGCTGGGTCTTTTGGAAAAAGTCACAAAAGCTAAACTTAAAAAAAAATAAGGTCTAAAATGAAAGAGAGCTAATCTAACAAATTTGAAACACTTTGGCATAAACTAGGCATTCATATTTAGATATGAACTTGGTCTTTTTGCGAAAGACATGAAATGATAGGCATGTGGAAGATAGACTAATTCCACAAATCTAAGGACAAAAATAGTTTTCAAATTGAATAAATAATTAACCTATGTTACACAACCCAAAAGTTGAAGATTGATGTCTAGGCCAAAATTATAGAAGGCATAGATATAAATCAATCAAACTTTGGATCTTAACTTGTCAAGGCTAATTTCAAACTCATATTTAAAAATTAGGCTTATTTAAAACATACAACAATATAAATAAAAATGAATGACATAAAAGCACTAGGTATAGATCCCAAAGGCACACATGTTTTTGGTTTAGAAATTAGAATTTGGACATAAAGTAAATAAGTCTTTGAAATGATTTAGTATTGTAATTTTGTTATCATTCTCTAAAAGGTATGACAATTCCTTGTTTCAAGACTCTAAGGCACAAGATTTGAAATGAATTGGATAACATAACAACACCCTTTTAAATCAAATGACACACATAAAGGTTTTGGTAAAAAATTTAAAACAAAGGTGTGGTGTCAAATAGATGGCATAACACTTCTTGAAACAAATAAGTGATGTATAAACAAGACTTGTTTCTGACATGGTATGACAAACAAATAGTTTAGACTAAATACCATTAAAAAAGGACAAAAATGATAATAACACCTAATTATAACATCCTAAATCCTGAAACTAACAAGGTTGCATAATACTATCAAATTCTATCAATATATTGGATCTTGAGAGGATTTTTATTTATTAATCCAAAAATTAAAAGCACATGAAAATCAAGGTTTTTAGGCCCCCTCTTCTCTCAGGATTTTGTACTATGACATGAAACTTTGGGATACTCTCCCTACATCAATTATATGTCTAAGATAAGTGGTGTTATTCTAAACTATCCATTTTTTTCTGTTTATAGATGGTCGCAAGTGTGGATAACACTAGAGATGTAATCATTCCATTTATATCTATGTAAACAATCTTGTTATGAAAAGGTCTTATCCTTTTCACAACTACTACATCCATCACTTGTTTAACATAGTGTGATGTTCAAGTTACCCCTATGTTATGAGGCATAGCATCACTAATGAAGCTTGTTTTAATCTATCAAAACAAACATCCCAGTAGGTCACCCTTAGTTTATATACCCCACCATGGAGTGGGGTTGAAAGGATTCTAGGAGATTAATTCTCAAGTCAACACTTCCCTAGATAACCCATGAGGAGGTGATGAACTCCTGCTCATAAGCTAAAATGCATAAAAATGAAGACAAGTGAAAAGATTTTATGGTCATTTTGGGGTCACCCAAATCATAAAAATTTGGAGAGGGCCTTAGATACTTTCTTTTCATTATTTTGAACCAAAGAAAAAAATTCAAATAATGATAATTTTTGATCACCCAAATTCCATAAAGGGGATGGGGGAGAGCATACATGCATCACTCAATTTACTAAAATAAATAATTTTAAAATGTAAAAATCTTATGAGTATGTCACTAATGTGAGATTTAATTTTATTACACCAAAACAAAGTATGTTGCTAAATTTCAGCCCCTTAGAATTTTTTTGTCAAAATCTTTAAAAAAAACAAAAATAATTTGAATGAAAGAGATTTTTAAAACACCAATTTCAAATGTGAACTGTATAAGTTAGAAGCATTGTAAATGTCTCCTTTTGGCATTTGGTTCTTAAAAAACACATTAGGGAGTAATTATGATTATAATCACATCATGAGTGGATAAATGACTTGTCAAATCTTGATCTCGAGTTTCTGGTTTTTTACAAGAGTACAAAACTACAAAAACATAGAGTAATATTGTAACTCTCTTTGGAAAACTATGACTATTGGCACAATACCATAACTTGCATGAAAATAGAGTAATTAAATAAATATATCTACTCTAAGTATAAAATTGAATAAATAAATACAATATGACTATCCATATAGTTATGATATTACAACTTAACCTTGAAACATGATATAGTTAGCATGGTTGCAAGTGGCTAAACATAATTATTGGTAATTGGGTCTCCTAGGCCAAATTCTAACCCCTATAACCAAAAACATTTCTTTGGAAACCACCCAAGCCTACACATGGTGACCTCCTAAGTGATTATTTCTTTGAATTACTTCTTGAATTCATTCAAAACTAATATAGGTGTCATAGAGTTTGCTTGTGATCATCATATCTCCTAGATGTCTTGGGTCCTTAGGTGATGTGCTAGATCATTGTAATGGTATTTGAGTGAGAAAGGGAATAGGTAAAAATGTGTTGTTGTTATCATATCTTTTCTTCAACTTGTGTTAAGTATCCTCATATTGTTTGAGTATGTTTATATGTCTTTGACAAAGGTTTGTAATGATTTCAGTAATCTAAAGTGCCTTGATGGAGATGGTTGAAGGTTTATTATATGGGTCTAGGAGTGGTTTACTACAAATAAGCACAAGCATGGGATAAATCCTTTTATGCTCAAAATTTAAACACTCAATTTCACTAACATCAATCCACATAGGGCACATGCCCTATGTATTCACCTGAAGTACAGATGAGAAGGAATCAAGGCCCACATTGGGCTAGTAGTGCCATGGCATGAGGCTTAACTAGGGGTACTTAATCAATATACTATAAACTTAACTTTTAAGTAGACCCATTAGCTCAATCCCATGCTCAAGGTAAGCCTAGGGTCATATAAGTAGTTAGTGGGTTGTAATACTACTTTGATTTAACTTACTCTCTATACTAAACATATGCAAATTAAATAAGGGTTGGGTTCACTGGTGTAGACTTATACTCATATTACATGTAAATTTATGATGATGTCATGAAAATTATAGAGACTCCATTAAAATAACTAAACCAACAAAAATGCATGAACTTCAATTCACATAATTGATCAAAACTGTAACATCACATAAACACTTCCATCCCACATCAATACTATAAGACATGTAAACTAGACAAACTCACGTATAATTTAAGGCAACACCATTTGTCATTATTCAAATTACATATCAATATATCTTATATTCAAAATAATAATACTAACCTAGAGGCTTATATGTGAGGTTGGGCACATACAATTTGAACCAGAGTGGCCTCCATTATATTCTAAGTCTTAATGGTCACTAGATAAAAGTTTATAGAGCATGGTTTCAAAGTCATTCCACTAGAGCTTCATTATAGTTCTCCATCTCACTTCATCCTTTAGTTTGAGATCCTTATATAAGCCTTCTTTTATATGGTGTAAGTTTCATGTTAAGTGCTAAGATAGAGTTATAGCATCATAACTATCAGCTTTATAACCCCATGATTCTTATGCTCCACTTACCATCTATCTTTAGATCTTCATTTATGTTGTGGGTATCCTGGAAATGGTTATCCATTAGAGATCTAGCACATGATTTACATTGCATCCTCCAATTAGATACCAAAAACATTTAGTCTAACCACTTTCCAAAATATATAGATGGAATGAGGTATAAAAAATCCACTAAATAGGTTAGGGGCCCAACATTACCCCATCAAATATCCTTGTCCACCCTCAAATTAAGCCATCAAACTCTTGGGATAAAAAAATCAATCACATTCTCCTGGAGTTATGTGTTAAAATCCTCAAATCGCTATATGGATATCTTGATCTCTCTTATGGTGCTATCAATCTATATTGATGCAGTAGTGAGATAAAGTGTATCTATTTTATCTGGCTCTTTATGGAAGACTTCTACATTGTTTTTTGCCTTTTCCACACTTTCATCTAAGATCTCCCCTTACTCATAGGCCTTAGTCTATAAAGCACAAAATATTTCTTCCAACATTATTTCTTGGTCTTTGATCTGATTGCTCAATAAATTAATGTTACTCATGATCTATGACCTATCCAACTTATGTATGGAGTATACTTGAGCCATTAGCTTCTCCTTCTCATCCTTCACTTTATTTAAGCATGCATATATTATTGAGGATTGGTTTAATAAGTTTAATAAGATTGCATATACTATTTTAACCCTCTTTTAGCTTTACAAATAGATCTCTACTTATTGAAATTTTTTTGATAGCTCCATCTATAGTGTGATGTTGGGGTCTCCCTCTTCTTCTTCTTCTTCTTCTTCTTGTACTGGCTCAAGAAAAAATATCGGTAGCATCTACTCCACCATTACACAAATCTTATCAACCTATAAAAGGTCTAAAGTGTTGATGCTAACCAAAAGAGATGGATTAGCTACCTTTATGCACTCAAAAAGCTATTGTAATTTGAATCTATTGGCCTACACTTCTTCCTTGGCTTCCTTGAGAAATTTCTTTAGTTTCCTCACCTTGCCATCATTTATGAAATTCCAATGAGTTACCTCTATGGCCATTTTTATTAGTACATTCCCATAATAGACAAGGTTCATGGTTCATGGGTCAAAAAGAAGGGATTTTCCCTTCCTTAGAATCTTCTAGGCTCAATGTATCATCTTTTTGTGCCTTAAATTGGGGCTCATCCATGTAATGGTCCAACACAAATTAGAGTTGATTGTGTATCCTTATCATGGCATCCTTGGGGGGCATAGTTTTGTATGAGTATAAATATTTGTCCCCCCAATTATTATATACCATTTACCTAATGTTAGTCTCTCTATCATCCTTTTTAATGATATTCTTATCCATGTGTAATTATTCCTCTTCACTAGATCCACCACTCTATTCAATATCCTCCTTTGAGGAGCCACTTGTATAGTCTTTGGGGGTTGTTTCATCATACTTCTCCCCCTCTTCTATTTCCTCATCCTAAGGATTCTCAATATTTACCTTAAGTGTTATACCTTCAGCACTAGGGTCACCTTGTTATTATTGATACTCTTCATCTATCTTTGTTTTCTACTTTGAGGTGTCATAATTGCCTTCTTTTGGTCCCAACACCCCTTCACTACCTAGGCATGTCTTAGCAACTTCTTCTACTTGTCTAATAGGGTCATATTATGTTGGCTCAACAACCTCTATTGATGGTTCTAAATTCAAGGGTACTTTCAAGGAGCTCTTCTCAAACCTATCCTTTTTTTATTCATAGTAAAATTTCTAACTCTATTCAAGCACCAAAACCCAATTTATGTCTTTCACATTGAGTCCCATCTTTATCTAGCTAATATTTTATCCTCGATAGATTAAAAGGCCACTAGGGAGGTCTTACCCTTGCATGTCATAACTATTTTCTTTAGTGGGATGTTTAACAAGGTTGCATAAAAAATAAGGCTCACAATTTCTGTAATTACTCTTAGCACTATAATCACACCACTTTGAAAGGCCTGCTAAATGATTCCAACACTGAACTCCTCTTCACCATCCTCTATTTGCAAGATATAACTCCCTACCCTATCTTCTTCAGTCTCTTATTATATCATGGGTACTAAGGATGCATCTCTTTCCATATCTATAAGGGTCTTGGTAGGGAACCCTATAGGTCCCTTAGTCTTTTTCCTTAGATGCTTGTTAGAAGAAACACCCTCTTTCTTGAATGTCACATGATTATTTTGGGTAGGTGGTGTGATTTATTCCTTAGAGGATATTTTTAATTGTATGCACTCCATAATCTCCTTTAATTTTTCACCCCACTTCTTTAGGAGTGACTTCACCTAAAATTTTGGTGCATCCTTTCTTTTATTGATGGCTAGGATGGGGTGCTCATCATCCTTACCAGGATCTCTTTCATTATTATGTGTATTCATCTCATAGTATAATTTGAAAGTTCTTCCATTAATTATTACCATTTGGAGGGGATGAATTTCAAACTTTTTTCTATCATCCTCCTCATCCCTAGTTACCTTGGATTTAGTGTGCAAAAATGGCACCTCATCATCCTTCTATCACAATCCATGGCCTTGGCTTTGATATAAATATATTTCACATTTGTGATTCTCCTTAGCATCAACATAAAGTATTTTATTGAGAATTCATAAGTTAATTGAAGACAACCTAACATATTTTCATCTGTGAGTGCTAGATGCACCACATAAAAGTGTTGGATCATGGTGAAGGTCACCGTTCACATGAGTTATTGAGGGAGTTATTATGGGGTGTACCACTCCTTTCCAAAGGAATTTACATATATATTTAACTACCCTTGCACTCTAGTTTTATACTTCTATGAGAAGTTGGGGGTAGATGAAGTCCTGCTACTTAATTTCTAAGGACTTGTGGATTCATTGGAACACCCATAGGTGGTTGTCATTTCCATTTGACACACCTATCTCCTTCATCACCATTAGGATAATCATGTATCCCCATTGTAAGGTCTCACATGACCTATGACATTATTATACATTATTTATTATATAATCTATGATGAGCTTGGAGATGTTGAACATTTCTCCCTATGCCATGTGGTGGGAAATACAAAGGAATGTTTTACTTATATTTGACCATTGGTTACCAGAGAAAATTTTGGTCCTTACCAAGTACATTATTGTGTTTGTGCCTATGTATTGGATTCTTAACTCTCTCTCTACCTCTACATCATCATACATCCTCTCCTATATATTTGTTCTTATGATAGGTAACTCTATGATTTTACTTATGTGGCTTGAAAAAATTCTCAAGTATTATCCAAGAAAATAGAACTGGTCACCATGCACCTGTGAGAGAAGGAAATATACCAAGTTTTCTAGATTATTGAAGTTTAGAAAGTAAAAAAGTTGTGTTTTTCCCATGTTTTATAAATTTTATCCAATGGAGACATAAAAAATCATGGCACCTACCTTGGTATTTTGACATGAGTCCACCATCTATTCTTTGTTCAGCTCCTGCACGTTACTACCTAGCTTATGGTTATAGTCTTCCAACTTGCACACATGAGTGAAGAATACCCACTTTCCTCAACCATGACTTATATTAAGTAATCCATCTCTCGATAAGTGAGATTTCTTCTCACAATTAGATCAATATGTATGATGCTAACTCCCTCTACCAATTACACCTCTATTTTTGTGGTGGATGCTTCCCTTATTGTTTTTTCTTTCTTTGCATCTTTATGTGCTTCTAGTAGTCTTCTGCTTAGTATTTTCTTCCACATATTACACTTGATACTATTGAAGTGTGACTGATTGATCATTTCAAAGCCCAAAATTAGGTTTAGTTTACTTTATAGTTGTGAGAAATGAGACTGCACATTTGGCTATTGAGCTTCTTGTCCTATCAATGGTGGACTAGTTATTTTGCCAGAATCTCTACTTTCTTATTTTTCCTTCAAATTCCCTTCATTTTCATCCTCTTCTCTTTAGGTTAAAATGAAATCTCCTTCTCACTCTTTTTCTCACACTTGGGAAGGCTATGGGGAACTTGTTTCCTCTCTAGTAGTATTTTCTCTTTTGGTGGTTTTGGCTCCTTGCTCTATTATGATCTATTGAAAGTAACAAGTAAACCTCCTACCTCTACCATATCTTATTTTATACATTATTCTCATCTACCAAAATTGATGACTGGTATCATTTAGATCCTCAAAATCTACTAAAACGTGCAAAATTCACTAAAATATATCACCATCTATTAATCAATGTGGATCTTTATTATTTTAGCATCATAGTATTAACTCTATTAATGGTTTCTTCAAGGAAGGGATATGAAATTAAAATTGTCACTTCCTTCTAACTATTGAGTGGGTACTAGCTCTCAAAATGACTATTTTATTACACTTTGTTCATCTTGGCACAACCTTTGCCTTCCTTCTAGTTATCTAGGCACAATTCTTTACATGCACATAATTAACCCTCCTAGTTTCCATCTCTTCTCTAGTGTTGTTCTTCCTTTCAATTAAACCTCACTATCTTGGTAAATTTATCTATGATTTACTATATCTTGTTTTGACCTCACCTACCCCATATAAATCCCTATATTAGTCCTCCAGTGCCTCACTATCTCCTCTTAGTCTCTTATGCATGAACCCTTATGTGCTCTACTCATCAATTTATACTTATAGTTCACATATCTTGGAGGACTTCACATGTGCCAAGAAACTTAGGTGTCTTACCTTAGATGATTCAAACTTGACCATACTCGACTCACCCAAATGGATTTATGCAGGTGTAAGCACTAGAAATGTTCTACTGTGGGTATGAAAGTGCCATGTTTATTCACACAACACAAAAGAAATAAAACATAAGGAAAAGAATTTTTTTAAGCTAAATTTATAATGGTGACAAGATAAAGTGACTAACTTTTGACTAGAAATATATCATTAGATGGTGCAAGCACCATCTAGTCATGGTATAATTTCAATTTGTTACCATTAAAATTCTTAGGGAGCATTTCACTAGTCAATGTGTGCATCTTGCATGTGCCAATCTCCAAGATATTATGGATGAGATAAGGTCCCATCTATATGATCTATAATTTACTTAGGTACCTTAGGTACTAAGAATCATATAAACATACTAATGCAACTTTTGTAAACACCTTTCCCTTGATGTCCTTATCATACCATGTCTTTTGGTGGGCCTTTTCTATTTTCTAGCTCCATCATTCTTGGGTACACATCTCATCTATCCTCTCCAAATATTAAAAGTGTGTGTTTAATTAATATTTCTCATCTAATATACCAATTCACACAATGAAAACTAAGAACTCCATAGGTAAAATGGCCTCTATGCCAAACACCACTTAGATGGTGTAGCCTTATTCAGGCACTTGCATGTCATGTGATATACCCATAACATGGTTGACACATGGTCATCCCAATCCTTGTGACTAACATCACATAATTTTGTGAGTCATGTCCCCAACATTTTATTGAATGCTTCTATAGTGTCATCATCTTGGGGGTGGCAGGGTGTCATTTTATGGTACACCACCATATACTCAGACAATAAGATCTAACCTATTTCATTGATAAAATTTGTAACACAATCACTAACTAAACTGAGAGGGAACCCATACCTACTGATAATGTTCTCCCAAATGAATCTTTATGCTATGGTGGCTATATAGTCTTTGGTTGGTACTACTTTATCCCACTTGGTGAAGTAATTTGTAGCATCCAAAATGTACCTTACACCTATTCTTCTCATAATGACAGTAATAATCCCAATAAAATCAATGTCCCATTTTTCAAATAACACCTGGGTAAGGATAGGGATGAGGGGCATATCATCTTTGTGATCTAGATTTCCAGTGCATAGGTAGATGTCACACATTTTGGCATATTATTTTGCATCATTAAACATAGTTCGCCACCACAAGCCTGATTGTAACACTTTTTATGTTGTGGTATATACAACATAATGGCCTCTAGTAATCCCCTCATATGCTTCTTATAGTACTGAGTCTTATTCATTCTCTAGGACACATTAGTGCATGACCTTATCATGGCCCAATTTATACAGTTCCACACCAATGAGTTGAAATGGGGTGGTAGGAACTATGAGATGCTTCTTTTCTTTAATTATCATGGCCTAAGGGTAGCTATATAGGTTAAAAATATGGCAATCTTTACTAAGTCTTCCAAGACACATTAGATCATATAGAGTTGTATGTCAAGCATATCATCTTAAATTGGCACTGATGCATCTCTAGAATTGATGTGGGACATAGAGTCTAGGATCATTTTTTACTTTCCAAGCTTAAGTACAATAGAAATTTGTAATTCTTGAAACAAAATGATCCATAGACAAATGTACCCATGTAAAATGGGCTTATTCACTAGGTAATTAAGTGCCTCATGATCAGTAAATAAGATAAATAGGGTTTCTACCAAATAATATATAATTTTTTGTAGGGTAAATACCTTGGAAAACACCTTGCACTTAGTTTTGGTGTATTTTTTTCTACCTTGGTTAGTTTCCTTCTTACAAAATAATTAGGATGATCCATTTTACCTTCACTTGGTTGTGTGAGAATGACATTGATTATAGTACCATAGGCATTGACATGGATATGGAAGGGAATTTCTCAATTGGTAAATTTAATTATTGATGCACTTTATAGCTTTAGATTTAGGGTCTTGAAAACATCTTCCTACATCATCCCTAAAATAGAATGGGTTATCCTTCTATAAGAGTTCCTCTAGAGGTATTGTAATCCTAGTATAATTCATTATGAACTTCCTATAATATCCAAAATATATAATAAAGGAATAGACATATTTTTTATTTGATGGTGTTTAAAGTTGGAGGATTATTTTAATCTTGGTTGGGTCAATGAGTAAAACATCCTTACAAATGATGTGCCCAAGAAATGTGCCAAATGACATCATAAAAATACACTTATTGAGATTCAAAGAGATTTTTAACTATAAAAACCTTTCAAACATTAGGCCAAATTTGTCATAATGATATTTTACCAACACATACACTATCCAATCATCTAAATATACTTTGAGGAACTTGTGGATGAAGTCTTTGAATGCAATGATCACTACTTGAGAGAAAATGCTGACACATTATTCAACCCAAAGGGCATCACATTATATATGAAACATCCCCACTTGGTCAAAAATGTAGTTTTGTGTTTATCCTCCTCCTCAATTTGGAATTTATGTTAACTTTAAAATCCATCAATACATGTGTATATATCACAACCTGCAATGCCATCTAATACCTTGTCAGTGAATGGAGTTGGGAAGGGGTTAGCCACATAAGAAACATTCAACACCTTATAGTTAACAGAAATTTGAATGTTGAAATCCTTTTTTATGTTGATAACCATGAGGCTAACCCATTCAAACTCTTTCACTGGGTAGATAACTCTTGGGTATATCATGGCATCTATCTCAGTCTTGACCTTAGCACAAATATCTGGGTTGATTCTGTAAGTCTGATTCCTGATGGGTCACACATTATCGACTAGTTTGATGCTCATATTACTAAGGGATGGGTGAACACCTTTTATATCCTTATAGTTTTACAAGAATCAATCTTGTAATTATTTCAGGAGATTAGCAATACACATCAATTATGTGATAGACCAATAGGCATTAAGAGTGTCAATTTTAGGTTCCCCCTATAAACTTATATCTACACTGGTATTTTTTAATGACACTCAATAGGGTTCATACTTCTCCTAGTGTGAATACTTTAATTTTCTTCTACACTTGATTGTCTCTACCTAAATATGGATAGGGTCTTCTTCTTATAGGGTGTTATCCTCAAGTTGGTGCTCTAACTTCTTTTTCCTAGCTAAAATTTTCTAGTTGTGTGCTTTCTAAGCATCATTATCTTCATCACTAGAGTTAATGTTTAGAATTTATTCTTAGAAGAAGATTAGGAGTGATAACCCTTTTTCAACAAAGATGTCCCTTAGGCACTCTTCCACTATAAAAATTTAGTCAAACACTAAACTTCAAACTATCTGTAATGGCTCAATTAGTTCAAGATTTTGTGAAGGAAAGGAAAAGGTATGAAAAAAATACTTCTTAAGGGCATCCTAGTTTTCCATTCAATTATGCATATGATTTAATACATACCACACCCATACCTGATTCTTTAAATTTATATATACGGCATACACCCATAGATTTCTTAGGGCATTTTCACCATAAATAGTCCAAATTTCTTTGAAAATACATACATGTGCTATAGATTCAGAGTCACCATAGTAAGTTAAAATGTCTAGGTCCTCATTGATTTTTCCAAATTTGGTGTAAATTTCCACCTTTACATCCTTCCAAGTTGGTAATCTAGGCTTCTATGCTTCCCACCAAAGAGTGGTAGTGTTTTTCAATGTGTACATTAGTGTGCCCATTTTATCCACCTCCTTTTGGATGCATGACTCAATGTCATAGACATAATCTTACACAAGATTACATCCTTCATATCTTGGGAGTGTAGTAAGTTTTCCCTTACTAATGTAGAACACTCTTTTTCCTCTTTTCTTGGCATAGTGGATCCATATTTTAGGAGTGCAATCAATATGTATTCAGCCTATATCTACTAGTTTTAGTGCCTTTGTTTACACCAAGAAACACTGTTAGCCAATGGTTTCATATGCTTCCTCAACCCATTGGTCACAAGTAACATTTGTGGTGTTTTAGGTTGACTCTATATCTTCCCAAGAGAGGACTCCTTGATATTTTTGATCTAGAGCCTTGGTGCTTTATGTTGTGATGTTATAAATATGGTTGATTTCATCCTCAATATCCACACTCTTGACATAGAGGGGTCATTTGTCATTTGAAAGAGGTATAACTACCATCTTATTTCCATTTTAAAAGGTCATGTAGTGCCTTTAGAAGCATATAACTACATCATTTGTATAACACCATGGCCTTCCCATAACTGTCGAGAAGTTATCCTGCTCTACTAACTCTATTACTTCAAATTCAGCCCAGAATTTGGTGCCCATGATATCTACAACTACATTCTTTAGAATTTGGTAGCCTATGCCCAAATATTATTAGCTATGAAGAGCACATGATAGGAAGGTCTCAAAGTTGGACTACTCATTTTCTCCCATGCAGTCTTTGTCTAGATGTTGACCTTGGTGCTTGTGTTTATAAAAACCTTGTAGACAAACCATCTATCAATAGTGTTTTCCACCAAGAGCTCTTAGTCATATTTAACATTTTGAGTGTGTTGGACTTCTCATGCCCTTTCTATGCATGGCATGATGACCTAAACTTGATTTTGACCTACATGTTAAAGAGTAAGTTCTTTAATAGGGGAAACATACCCTTGATATGTAGGAGGTGTGAAATCTCAATCAATTATTATAATTTAGACTCTTAGCTATCTTACTTATTTTAAGAGGTAGCAGCATATGCTTCTAAGTCCTTCATTAATTAGAACTCCCCTTGTAAGTTTTATGTTATGTTAATAGCCTATTTTAGTACATCCTTATATCACATTAGGTCTAGATAAGGTAAAATTTTTGGTGTAGGTTGCAGTACACATTAATTTTAACTCTTATCCCCATATTTGAGGCATAACTCAGGTACTAGCATAGCTAGTGGCTCAGTGGTAAATATAATACAATTAGTTGCTTTCACCTTTTATTATGTGTATAGGTTACACCTTTGAGGTCCATTTTTATATCTTCTACTCATGCTTGATCATCTTTATGTCCTTGTCTATGCCAGACCTACCTTGGGTCAAACTTTTGTATAGGTCAGGGTATTCTTTAACCTTATTGGGCCCTCACCAATACCCACACATGGGATGTGTGGGACAATCATACTGATAATTTTTTATTGATCCACACTTATAACATAAGCATGGTGGGAACCTTCTACCACCAATCCACTGCCTCTCCCTTTTGCACCTCACTACATTATAAATCTTGTATTCTATTGGTTGTAGTCATCAGTCCCTTAGTTATATTGTCCTTAAAATATTATTATATATTTTCAAGTGACCCTTTTCATATTTTCATGTATTTTGTAAATCACCAAGTAATCAATAGTGGTACGGGTATAGGTGTCCAATAAATGACAATAAATGGTTATGTTGACTTGGATGACACATTAAAATAAAGGATATTTTTGCACATTGTACACTTATCAATATATTTTGTGATAGGTTATCACTATACCTTTCATTTAACCAATCAATGGATTGGTGTCATTTTATACCAGGGATAGTGTCCAAGGCTATATGCAATGAAATGCTAAATATTTGAGTTAATAGTTCATTATTTAAGGTTTGTATGATTTTTTTTGAATTTTCATTGTATAAATATAATATAGGATCTCACTAAAACTTATTGATTAAGATTCCTCAAAATTGGTGACAAAAATGATAGGTTATCACTATGCCTTTCTTTTAACCAATCAATGGATTGGTGTCATTTTATACTAGGGCTAGTGTCCTAAGTTATATGCAATGAGATGTTGGATGTTTGAGTTAACAATTAATTATTTTGGGGGGTCTTTAATCTATTATTGATGTATAAATCCTAATGACAACAAATAAGATTCAAATTCTATGTTGTAAAAAAATTAAATCTAAAAAGTTTTGTTAATTGAATATACCCTTATGGCATTCATTATTGAAAGGATTATACGGTTCACACTACAAACATCAAGAAAATAAACATCTAGCATAAGACACTAAAGTTTCATTACTCACCATGCCCGACTGGGTAGGATGGTGTTGTACTATATAATGTTTGAGAATGTTGATTACCTATTGTCACCTAGACTACTTCCTAACAGATTCTGAATATGGGGATGAGATAACAAACAATCTTATTAACTTTACTCTTATGAGAATTGAAAGACACACTTTCAATAAATGAAATTCACTTGAATTAAATTCAAATAAACATTACATTTAATGAAATCACACTTTCATGAAAATAAAATACACTTGCATTAAAAGAGAAATTGTACTTACAGTAAACTAAAATATACATGTATTAAAAGAAATACAATTTTAAACTATAAACTAGAAATACCAATTGTCTTGATCTTTAGAGAGAAGTGGGCCCTTGCTCCTTCCTCAAAATAGGATCAAATTTTACTTAGTAATGGAATAGAATGTTGAACTTTATTAATAATTCATTATCAAAAGGAATATATATATAGATGCTATAAATTTTGTAAAATTACACTTATTTTTTTCTCTCTATTACCTATCTTCTATTACCCTAGAATGAGGAGACATGTACTTAAAGAACATCTCAATGACTTTTATTAGAATAAAAAATATGGTGATATAAACAACCAAATTCACTTATTCAAAATAGAAGATCTAGGAATTATATCCCATGCTTATAGGGAGGTATTGTAACTTATTCAACTAATAATAGACTGAGTATAACTAACATATATCTGAAGAGATTATGTCTGGATTTACAAAATAGAAATACATTTATATCTAGATCATCTTTAAACTATTAATATGAATAGTAATGTCTAAAATAAGATATATAAAGAGTGAAAATCTAAATATGTATATTAGATATATTTAGAGTTACTATATTGATCTACAACGTATAGTTGGACATATTCTAGGCATGGCTAGACATCTTTGGAGCATGTCTAGACAGATCTTTAGAACATCTTTAGAGCATGACTAGATAGGTATTTAGATCATCTTCAAAATTGCTTGGGTGGATCTTCTGAGCTTCAATGGAACATCTTCATAGTTTTAGGTCTTCAGATCTTGACTAAGGATCTTCGTATTCATTGTATTTTATGTCAAGTCTTCAAAACTATTGCCAAAAAGGTGTTTCCAAAATTATTGATGACTTCTCAAAATAATCTTGTCATAGGGATGTATATATATATGAGTATACTCATTTCATCTAAGTTAGAAATAAATAACAAGATAAAGAGTAAACAATGTATCACATACAAATATAAGATAATTGCACTCATTTCCTACTTAGATGAGACCTTAACTATTAACTATAATTTAATAAATAACCAAGAGGAAACACTTATGGATAGTTTTATATGAGATATAATGAGCTATATATAATATTCATCACTTCACAACTTAGAAATAAAGTGTGAACATTAATCCATTGGCAGTTAGTTTTATTATGAACTTCTACTTCAAAATCGATACACCATAGTCCACTTAGAGCATCATGCATAGATTTGGTAGTAATATTTTGGAGCTAGGATGCCATAGATGAAATATGCACCTTTATAAATAGTCTGATCCTAGTGTTTGAACTTTTGACTACCTTATCTATAAGCATAAATTTAATCACTTCTCGAGGGTCTATAAAAGTCTTCATGTAAAGTGCTCTTTGGAATGGCACAAAAAACTCCCCAATGAACCATTTCACATGCTAGGAAGGGTTAATATCATATGGGATCTTTGATATAATATATTTTAACTATGGATCATATGAGCACACACTCTCTAAGAGTCCTCGAGTAATTATTTTAATATGGTGATGCTTTATTGTTCAAACTCTAGGATGTCAAACTCATTCAAGAATTCATACTTTAGGGTATCATATTCAACCATGTCTTGGTTAGGATCAAACTTTATGTACTAGGTGTGGGCTTGATCAAGTAAATTGGTTATAAACTGAGTAGTCTTTTACTTAGACTAGGTTATGAATCACATGTACTACTACAACTCACACTTCAACACATGATCTACATCATTTTCCATGTCGTGATACTTTAGAAGTTGAAAAACCATTTTTTAGTATATTTATTGTAGGGGTAGTTGGTACTAATGGCACTTGTCCCTCTGATACCTATCTTGGCAATGGTCTTTTAATGCCTCTAGCCCTAGAGGTAAGCACTGGTCCCATCATTCATATTGGTGAAATTGATGTCATTGGTTCTATGCTACTAGTTTATGGCATTGGACCACTTCCTATAGACTATTTCCCACCTTGAATTGTTGACATTGGTTGTGTTGGTATACTCACATTCAATTTATATTATGGTGAGCTAGTTCTCAATAGTATAGAGATAGTTGCACTCATTTCCTCATATGGAATAATTTTCTAAATAATAAAGTTACAATATAAATCTACAAAAAAATTAAGATGTAAGGCATTGGTAGGTCAAAAATCACTTTTTTATTATCTTTAAGTGGGGGATCCAACACATGATCATGCACTAAAGGTTCAAAGGGGGTAGACACATCAAGTGTATCTGTAGTTACAAAATTCTATAGGAACTCAAAGAATTCTACACCTGTCAAGTGTCAAACTCAATCCATCACTTCATTATACCTCTCATCTTCACACTATTGTTTTTCAAGAGATCCTTCCCCATGCCCTTCCCACTTATTATGAATCCTCTTAACACTTCCAAGTTCTAGGTCCTCCATCATTTAGTGTTGTCTCTTGTTATAGGCTTGTCTTCTAAGTTCTTAGGTATCAATTTTCTCATCCCCTTATATCATGCCTTATCTACACATCCCCCTATTCCCATTTTCATAACTCATATGTGAAAGGATTTTATCCTTACATTGCCAAATTTTCAAAACCATAGTCAACCATTAGATTCTTGATCTTTGTGACAAACTCCTTCACAAACATTTCTCTAGGGGCATATAAGAACTGGTACTCTACTTCCTCAAGGCGTGAATAAGTTGATACTATGAAATCAAGTACACAAATATTCAAAGATCATTTCCACCATTTATCCACCACTCTAATCCAAGTAACATCCATGGTCCCAATCATCTCTAGGTGCTCCTTTATGTATTTTTAGTACCATCCACATCTTTTTTGTATATGGGTTTAATATGCAACCAACCTCTGTACACATACTCAAATAGCTCAAATAAAAATATAATGTACAAAGCATCATATAAGTTATCCTAAACCCATTTTCTTTGCTTTTATCCTTTGTAGGTTGGATGCTTCTATGCAAAACTATTTTCCACCTAGTGTAGCTAGTGTTGATTTTTTTTGAGAGAAATATGGTACCATTATATCACACCATCAAAACAACAAAACTCAACACAAGTCCTATCAATAAAACCAAAATGGTGTATGGGTATAGGGGTGGATGACTAAAACCAATAAAAATCATTGGATAACTCCCTTTGCACTCAACATTTAAACATTCAACTACGTTGGCATCAATAAACATAAGGCATAAGAATTATATGCTCGTGTGAAGCACAACTAAGAAGGAAATAGGGATTAAATTGGGATAATTATGTCATGCCATGAGGATTTACTAGTGAGACTTAATCAATTCACCATAAACTTAACTCTAGGGTAGATGATAGGTGTAGGCCTATACTTGAGGTAATCTTGGGTCATATATATGCTTAGTGGGTTATAAGACTACTTTTATTTAACTTGCTCTCCATATTGAACACATGCAAATTAAACATGGGTTTGGTTCACTCATGAAGACCTATACTCATCTTGCCTATGAAATGGTGATGATGTCATTAAAATTATAGAAACTCGATTAAAATTAAGAAAATAATAAAACACATGAACTTTAGTTCACATAATTGATCAAAATGGCAACATCACATAAACACTTGCATCCCACAATAATACTATAAGAAATGTGAACCAAACAAACTCACATACAATTTAAGGAAATAACATTTGTCATTCTTCAAAGTCCATAGGAAGAGTTTATATTCAAAATCATAATACTGACAACCCATAGAATCACAGATGAGCTTGGGCACATACAACTAGAGCTAGAGTGGCCTTCATTTTGTATCTAAGGCTTAATGAAAACTAGAGTAAAGTTTATATAACATTATTTCAAAATCATTATGATAGAGATTCACTATAGTTCTATATCTTCCTTCATCCTCTAGTTAAATCTCCTTATATAAGCCTTTCAATATCATCTTTGCCATAGTGGAATCTACATGCTGAGTTTTGAGCTAGAGTTTTGTCATCATAATCACTAGCTTCATAACCCCATGATTCCTATGCTCCACTTTCCATATATCTTCAGATCTTCATTGATTCCTTAAGTATCTAGGAAATGATTAGCCAGTGGCCAATTGGTTCATGATTTTTATTGCATTTTATAGATGGTTACCAAAATCCATTAGGCTAACCACTTGCCAAATTATCTAGACGTGTCAAGGTGGATATCAAGTTGGCATGAAAACTACACTAAATGGGTTAATGGCCCAACAAGGTTGTAACTAATGACTCAACATGAGCTTTTCTAGTGTATTTAGTATATACAAGTTTTTTTTGACTTTAATCTTTGAAATTGTGATCAAGATACATAGAATCTTAATTGAAACTTTTAGAAGGTTATAAGGTGCTCTTTATGATACTCATTGGTAAATATCCTTTTAAAGTTATATGTTTGTTGTCTAAAAGAAAAATTTTGGTCTTAAAATGACAAATTTGAACCTCAAAAGTCCACTAAAGAATCAACTACATACTTAATAACCCTCATGTCATCATATTGCTTTATCAAACAATTTTATGTTTTCAAGTTGTCCCTTCCATGAGTCTAGAACATAGTTTTGCCATTAAATGAGATCATACAGTGAAAGCATGCTCCTTTTTATCTCTAAAATGTATTACTTATTTTTATATGCCTTTTGACTTAAATTTTACCTCATATTTCCTAAAAATGGTGGTTTATAACTAAAAAATGAGGAAATGAAGGAGAATTTACTAATTTTAGCAATCTTTTTAGGTGGTACAGAATTGTACAATACATATTTTCTTAGGAGGAGTCAAAGGTATGCAAATATGTTTTTTTATAGGCACATTTTGAAGATATTAGAGTGTTTCAAGGCTTGAGAGAATAAAATAATGATGTACTTTCCCTACTAAGTTCATTGGTAGACATCAAGAACACTTCAAGTTTTTGCTCAATCTATACTAGGGAAAGAGAAATAAGATTAAAGATATTCGCTACAGTAATTAGACTTTATGACCTTATAATCATGGGTATTATTTTATATTTTAGTCTTCCTAACTTTATGAACAAATGCTAACAACTTAAGGGGTCTGGTGATCATTCATATCTTCCCAAGGCAAAAGAAGTAGAGAATTTTTATTGAGTTTTTGACTATTTTGATTAAACTAATGATTATTCCTAATTATTTAGGTCTTGAAGATACCCTTCATGAATTCCTTAGAATTTTGGTCCACATGTGTGATTCTATATGGATGAGTAACATAAAAAATATAAACCTACAATAAAAAGGCAAGTTTGAATGGTAAAATGGAGTGTTCAGTGCATTAACCTAAAGGTTAATAGTGTTTAAGGATCAATAAGGTGTTTTATAGCTTTTACATTCCTATTTAACAAAAAGTTTATATTCATATAGTTTTATAACTTTATCATGGTGTCTCTAATAGTAGGTTGCATACATATCTGAGGTTTTCTAGATAGGAGGAGAATGTATAGTTTAATGGTGGATTCAAGGTTGTCAAGACATAGTAAGACATGGTATGAAATGCTTCATTCCTAACAAGATGTATTTATTTAAATTTTATCAATATTAATCAAAGACTCATAGCCTATCAACAAAAAATATATACTCAACACTATCAAAGTCTCACTTACCATATGTTAAGGTCACTTAGCAGATGTTAAGGTTATTTGGAGAATCCTAGGTTTATCTTTTCACTATGTATGCTTCTTAAAGAACCTTCAAAGTGCTATATTTTTTAGGCATATGTATAATATGTATAAGATATTTTTAGACTATCTTGAATATGTATTAATTGTTCATTCTAATCCCCTCATGTTTCATTTCATTTTCAGACCTTTTACACTATCATTCAACTATAGTTGTGAGCCTAATACTCTATTCCTCGTTTCTATGTATCCCATTATCACAACACACATATCACTACTTCTTATCCAAATACACATCATGAATTCAATGTTGTAATACTATTTAATTTTTTTAAACATCATTATTGTCATGAAGATTAATTATATAGCCTTAAACATTGCTAAAGGAGTAAATCCTTACCTATAGGGTATAAATCAACACCTACAACCAATAATTCTAGTGGCAGTCTTGAGACCTTTTAAGTTATAGGGATAGTTAAGAAGACTAAATTCATGGTTTATTTGAGTTTGATAACCTTATTCAAGATATATTGATTCATTAAATTAATATAAGTTTAAATATCTTTTTATGGCATGAAACACCTTAAAGAAGCTACAATCAACTTAGTGGAGATATATAGCAAAGTGATGCAAAACTTAGTCTTGTGCATTAAAGAAAAATTAAATGTGTGAGATATGATATATGAAAATTTGTTTAAAAATGATAAATACCTTCATAAACTTTAAATCCATTAAATATTTTGAGGTGGTTTAAGCACAAGACATAGTTAATAGTTTTAAGATACCTACAGGTATAATACTATATACAATGAGCAAAGGTAAGTAGTTTGAGGTGTTCGCAAGATATATAAGAGATAGTTGAAACCTTTTGGGAGATTAAATAATATTTAGAGACTATTTGAATATTATTGAGTTTGGTTAGGTCCTAAAACACCAAAACATACCTAAGGAGTAGGTTATAATATGCTTGGTCTTTAAGGGATCTTGCTTAGATTGAAGGAAGATAATGATTGTCGTATGTTTTAAAGAGTGAGGGATATTTTAGGATGGTTTATAAAATTTATTAAGATCCATATACCACTAAAACCTTTTTATAAATATTAAATGATCAAAATACAACTTGGACCTATTGAAGCCTAAGAAACCTTATAGTCATAGTCAATGCCTACACCTAATCTTTGGAAAGTTTATGATTTTGAAGCCTCTATAGGTGTGATCACATCTTAAAATTTGGTATAAATGATTATTTTAAGTGTATTAAGGTATTATTTCTATTCTAAATGTTATATAATTACTTAAAATAGTCAATGTTTTGTTTAAGACATACTTCAGTCTGTTAGCAGTCAATAATGAGACCAAGTGAGTTATTCAAAGGTTTAAAGACAAGATAGAAAGATTAGAATTCATAAATTATGTTTTGAGGCAATAAAAGGTGTGTTAAGTATTCATATACTCTATATGAATCATAACAATAAGGTTTCAAGTCAAATTCCCTCGAGGGTTAGTAAAAGGAGATAGACCATAAAACCTAATAAGAAACCCTACCACCATGTAGAGATAGATCCAATTTATTATAAAAAATTTATGGTCATAATGATGGTGTTGATATTAAATTAAAATCCTAAAAAAAAAATTGGGAATAGGGTGATGTAATAAACTTATCATTTTGGCCCTTAAACCTTCCTTGGCTTACACAATATGAATAGTCAATTGAAGTACACTTTCCAACATTCATATCTTCACACAAATTTTGCATGGGAACTCAAGTTTTTAGGAAATTTTAAGGGGTAAATGTAATAAATATTCATAACAATAAGTTTTGGTTTGGAGGTCCATACTATATGAACCATCATTAAGATGGTGGGCCTTTAAAACCCTTGTTAAAACCCTAAAAGGTACTTGATGAAGTAGAAATGCTTCAAAATTCATTTGGATGAAGTTATTGAGCCATGAAAATATCTTTATGGTCTTTCTAGGTCTTCTAAACATCACAATAAACTATTGGTTGGAACATGAAATGATATTATTATATAAACTAGGCCTGATAGGGCTAATTTGAGCTTGTGATCAAGGAATTAAAGAGTATTTGAATATATAATTATATTAAAAAGAAATAATGGGTTATAAAGACCTTAAATAATCTTGTAATAAACATATACATGATTCTCCATGATTGGTTGTTCATGTAAATATACCTAGGTATCTAGATGAAGGTTATATGCATGAAAATAGAAGCTGAGTGGATTATTCAATCCAAAATTGTTAATCCAATGGAATTTATGGATGATATTCATGTTAAAGATAGTGGATAAGAGCCTTACAACTTTAGGTTAAATCCAAAACTATAAAACCCTGTAGTAGTAGTATATGTTTGTCTAGTATCCTCATTGAACTAGTGTCATATAGAATATGGAGAAGAAGGAAATATGATATCATAAAGACACCTCAATTCTTCATGAAATACATTATCAATTTATTTTATAGTTATATATTAAATCTAAGATACAAGGGACATGATATAACTAGTCATTTTCACCTAAAGACACCTAAATTTGCTCAAAAAGCATGTTTCTTCCTTGAGAGGTAACTTCACATGATCACTAATATATATGACTTCTACATGGAAGGATAATAACTTTAGGAGATATGGAGGGATTATTATATAAGATATTTTGATAATTAGTTTAGAGCTTTGGTCCTTAAACTTTATGAATCATTATTAGGAATCTTGGGTACTCTTAAACCTCTCTAAAACCCTAGTAAGGACTTGACTAGAGATATTTTAAGTACAAGGAATCCAAGTAGATGGGAATAACTTGATAAACACATAGGTCATGTTGTCCATTTAGAGAGGTTCACGATCATGGTACTTAGTTGTATGGATGGTGTACAAACACCTCCAAAAACTTTGTTTTTAGTGGTTTAAGCCAAAATTGAAGTATAAGACTTGGTCATAGATTCCTAACCATTAGAAGTGTTTATATAAGACTTATCTCACCTCTTTGAACCATTAGTTATTTAGCTATCAGATTATAAGTACCTCTACTAGCCCCTACTAATCAAATAGTCTATGAACCTAATCAATATGGCCTAATTGTTCAATAAGAGTAAAATTATAAATGGAGGAACTCTTGGACATAAAGAGACTATATGTGGTTAATGCAACATCTGGAAACCTAAAAAAATAGAGTTTCATTTTCATAGGCATTTTTGAAAGTTTTTTGGTGGTTCTATGGATATAGTCAACCCACAAGAAGAGGTAGTCAGTTAATGTTTCATGGAAGTTGGTTATTTATGTCTATTCAATGCTTGTAATAGATAAAATAGAGGGAATTGATTTAATGTGGAATGTATATAAATTTCATGGGTAAAATTTGACTAAAAATAGACTTTGATCATTTTAAGGACACTCATTGAATAAACTTCAATGCATGGAAGAATATGGAAGACTATTGTAACTATCATGTGGAATAAGTCATGATCTTTTGACTTATAAAAAGACTTATACACCATTATCTATCTTATTCTCTCCATGTACTTATATTTTTTGAGTTTGAAATGCTTATTTTAAAAATCCCTCAAGATAGTTGTAATAAATCTCTATTGAAATTGTATCTTTCACCTTGAATTAATAATAAATGATTATTAAAAACTTCTTCATTAGTATTAGTGTGTGTTTTGATTATTGACTTGTATAAAAGTATGAGATTCATCTTCATTTATGGGTCATCTCCTTCACCTAATGCTTTGTTTCCATCCTCTATAGGTCATATGAAGTTCTAAGAGGTAAAAGTTGTGTTAAAGAGTGAGTTACTTTATAGTGTCTTATACAGATCTCCATTATTTTACCTTCACATTACAGACCTTTTTATCTAACCTCCATATGAAATACTCATGTTTAGGACTGTGCTAATAAGTCTAGTTAACAAATTATTTCCATTATATTCATAAGTGTGTTTAAATATATATCAAGAGAGCATCATTAAAGAATTAGTGCATCACCATCCCTATTATAGATTTTTATTTTAAGTTATCATTCTATCTCTTTTCACCCCAAAAATAAATAGGTTTTAGAAGAAAAATTAAAATTTGATATATCAAGGGAGATAGCCCCATAAGATAGAGGTTTGGTATAAGTATAGGTAACCCACAACCTTTAGGCTAATCCCATGTTAGTCTAAGTTTGAAACAAAAGTGAACAATCTTATTCAAAGGGTGTAACTTGGGTTGCTAATAGTTTTGGCATGCTTAGAAGGATTAGATTCAAGCATTAGAGCTTTCAAAGTAGCATCTTAACCATCAAAAGTAGTTTCAAGAGTTCAAATGTTAGGTTTTTAGTTAGAAGATATCATATGGTCATCATCTCAAGGGTAAGAGTAGTTATTTTTATTAGTTAATTATTATTCATGTGGATTGTGGTGATCTATGGATACATATATCATGGATTTATGTCATTCACTTCCTTATTAACAGCCTTATGATCCATTCTAATTCTGTTATCATCCCTATCAACCCTATTCTAAACTCTATTAGCCATACATTCACCCTTGTCAAACCTATAATGATTCTCATTATTTCCAAGATTAATAACCCCATTATGACCCTCTTCCACCTCCTTGGCAGCCTGTTTATCAACCTAATCATCGATGGCAACATCATGATGTTCTTAGTCATCCTACTCATATTCAAATTCAATCTATATCAAGCTTTAAATAGACCATGTCGGGATATGAAAAACACATGGTGAGCATTAACACCTTGAGAGGGTATGTATAAGAAATCCCTAGGTATGTGATTAAGAAAATAGGAATTAATTATAGTAGGCCAATGAAGAGTGGGAATTTTTCATGAGATAAGGTCATTTAAGGATCAATAGTGACATGTTGTATATACAGGGTCTAGTTTCAAATATCGAGAAGTTAGTAGTATATGAGGGGAAGAAAGTTCACCATAATAAATATTATGTTCCCTCCTCCATCCCATATCAGTCCTCCATTGAACTACAAATCTCCCCTCAAGAGTCTCAAACAAATGTGTGTCACATCCCTCAAAGTTTCTCAAAAGCCCTGCTAACTTTTCCTAATTAGAGGTCTATCCAAGAGAGACTCAAAAGGTGAGAGAAGTGTGTCTTAGGAAGGCTAAGTTCCATGATTTAAAATCAATTTTGCAAGGTCATTCACCTTCTTATAATCTTAAAGAGACTTCTAATTAGATAGTTCTTGACTTTTAGTCTTACCTTGATAAATAGATTGAACTTGCACATAAGCATATATATCAGTCAAAAGTATTTGCATGAGTAACACAATCTAAAATAAATATACCTTCATTACTTACCTAAATTATGACCAATGTGAAGGAAACCCCTACATATAAATTTCCAACTTGTAAACAAATTCATAACTCAAGGGAAGAAGGAGACTATTCAGGTATACGCCAAAGTGTTAAAATAGACGACAAATTTAATATCATTCAATATTTGAAGGCCTTCCCCTCATGGAGGTTTATTCAAGACAAAGTGCATTAGGAAGAGGAATTGATGGTTGTCAAAGGTGGGCAACTCAATGAGCATGATAAAGCATCTACAACACCATTGGATTTGACTCACATTTTTGAGACCTTTTAAGGATCTGCCACGCCATTCCTTGATAAACAACCTATTATTTATGAGACAAATGAAGAAGAAACAAGTGTAGTGATATAATATGATAGTGATTTGAATGAACAAGAAGAGGAAATCAGCATTGGGACACCCCTTGCCAAGGATAGGTATGAATCAGTTTTTCAAAATAGAAAAGAGGTTAAACTCTAAGAGTTTTCTTGGGTGCAAGATAAATTTCAAGAAGAAGACACTTCAATTGGACAAGAATAAGATGGTTCCCAAGAGCTCCCATTCTCCATAGAAGAGGAAGATGAATAATTCGTAGTAGGTCAAGGGCCTTGTTATGATTCTATGAGAGAGTTGGAAATGATTAGTCAACATGATGCTTCATAAGAAAATGGTAAGAATGGTAAAAAACTCCATGTCTTTTCAATTAACCATGAAGAGATGGCCTCTTAAGAAGGCTTGGATAACTTTTTTCAAGATTATATAGTACACCTCTACCCCATGAATAACATGATAAATGTATTAAAAGGAACACTATGGTAGCTAATCATTTTAAGTCTTATGAGTAGAATGAAGACAATAATCAAAGCCTGTCAGTTGATTTATCAAGACAATCACTACATGAGATCATGACAAACCATAAGTAGCTCATAACTAAGGAAAAAATAATATTGTTTATGCAAAGAAGGCAAGTTTGGAATGAGTATTATTGGGTATTGGACTCATATAACCAACTCATGCATTTGGAGATAGAGAAAGGATGTCTAACTACTCTCCTAAGGAGTCATGAACATACTAATGCCCCTAGCTATAAGTGGGAGTCCTCATATAGTGAGAAATGCTTGATTGGACTCAAATAAAGACATGGCAATCATACCTCATGGTGTCATAATAATCAAATAAGTTTTCCATTTGATCTTTGAGGAAAGAAGTTAATCTCATGTTAGTTATTTTTAGTATTATTGTCTTGTTTCAATAAGTGGTTAGTACAAGTTTATATTTAGTTAACTTAATTTTATTAGTGTATTTTTTGTTTGTTTCTTTGTTTAGGTGTTTTTATTTAGTTATCCTTGTTGTGTCTTATTATTTTGTTGCATTCTTAGAGGTTTCACAAGTGCTAAGTCTCTTTAGTAATCTAAGAATGGTCATCAAGTCTTACTACCATGTATGAGTCATCATTATCATGAAGGTGAGTCGGTTACCTTAACCAGTAGGTTGGTAAAACCTTGTGAGTCACCAAAAATGTTGGGAATTTGGCCTCCCAATCTAAATCCCCATCCTTGTAACCAAAAATTTTTCTATGACAACCACCAAAGCTTTCACATGGTGACCTACTTAGTGATAATGTCTCCTAATTGCTTCTTGAATTCATTCAACATTATTATAGGTATCATAGAGTCTACTTATGATCATCATATCTCCTAAATGTCTTGGGTCCTTAAGTGATGTGTTAAATCATCATGATGGTCTTTCAGTGAGAAAAGGGAGTAAGTCTAAATGTTTTTTTATTGTCATATCTTTGTTTTAACTTGTGTTAAGTATCTCATGATGTTTGAGGATGTTTGGATGTATTTAAAAAAGGTTTGCAGTGGATTTAATAATCTAAAGTTACTTGATGGAGATGTTTAAAGGTTGTAACTAATGACTCACCTTGAGCTTTTATAGTGTATTTGGAATATACAATGTATGTCTGACTTTAAGCTTTGAAAGTGTGATCAAGATACATTGAAGCCTAATTGAAACTTTTAGAAGGCTATAAGGTGATCTTTATGATATTAATTGGAAAATATCCTTTTAAAGCTATATGTATGTTATCTAAAAGAAAAATTTTGGTCTTAAAATGACAAATTTTAAACTCAAAAGAGAATAAAAGCATCAACCATGTCCTTAATCACCCTCATGGTCATCATATTGCTTTATCAAATGGTTTTATGTTTTGAATTTGTCCCCTCCACAAGTTTATAACATTGTTTTTTTATTAAGTGAGATTACACATGTGAAAACATGCCCCTTTTAGTATCCAAAATGTTTTAATTGTTTTGAGATGTCGTTTAACTTGCATTTCCCTCATATTGCCAAAAAATGGTGGTTTATAACTAAAACATGAGGAAATGAAAGATAATTTGTAGTTTTTTACAATATTTTTAGGTGGTACTAATATATTTAGTATGTATTTTCTCAAGAGGAGTTAAAGGTATGTAAAGAGGTTTTGTTACAGGCACATGTTAAAGAGATTAGAGTGTTTCAAGGCTTGAGAGGCTAAAAATTGATGTAATTTTGCTATTGAGTTTTGTTATGACATGGAATTTCACCCTTGTAGAGGATTTATTTATTATCATTCACTCTAAGTCATAATATGGGAACAACCCTATGCTATGGGTATCTTATAATAGGGTTAAACCTTCAGATAAGGCCAACTTCCTCTTGATGGATCACCTAAACTAATTATTGACCAAATTTGACCTTGTAGGTCAAATTGGGGCCCCTATAGGTAAAATTTTGGTGTTTATATGTTTTATAGGGTTTAAAATTTGATCATAAGGTGTATTATAGGTCATTTAGTGTGATTTTATGTTATAATAATCTTGGTCAATTAATTTTTTAGTCTATTTACCATTTTGAGTCATTTTGAGGTCCTAAATAGAGAATTTAATAGGTTATATAGCCTCCTTGGGAAATTTAAAGGTTTGAAAAGGTGATTTCACATCCCATGTGTCTTAAGAGGTCTTAATCAACTATCATAATTAAAAATTAGAATAAAGAGAAATTTTCTTGAGAAAAAGGGGAGTTTGGAACTTATACAACCCATGGGGAAATGTGCCACATGGGAGAAGGTTTTAATATGAATTTTAATCTTTGTAAAGTTCATATACATGATTTTTAAGTTCCATTTGTGGGCTAAAACCATTATGCTCCTTTCTTGCCTTTTTAGAGACACATAAGTGACCAACAGGTTCATGCTTAATATGGACAACTGAAGAAGTTTTAGGAAAAATGATTTTAGGATATGGTATTATACTTATATACCTTAATTTATATTAAAATATTTTGAATAATTTTATCTTGTGATTTATGAACCATGCTCATGAAGTTGACTATGTTTTTATGCTTGTTGTTTAATGTGCCTTATAGGTTTTGCTTCATTTTGGGAAAGTCCATATGAACCAATTGGTGAAGTTGAATCCCAAGGATTTTTTATATATTATTATATTACCTTAGTTATTTTTTTAGGTTTCATGGTGTTTTGGTGAGTAAATCATCTCATGTTGGTAGATTAGTCTCATTTAGGATGATAAGTAATTTTTCACCATTTTCAAAACTCCCATGCTTTGATAATGGTTAATAAGATGTATATAGGTTCATAAAAATTAATAAATTCCATATTTATCACCTAAATTCATTTTTTATCTCACTACATCATTCTTGGAACAAACTTGCAGTCAACTGTCATACTGAATCAACTTCTTGCTAACTCCTACTTGTAGTTATGGTGAAGTATATGCATGGGGCCTATAAAAATGTTTAAAAAGGTGTGTTAAAGGTTTTTAATTCTTTTTTTAACATTTATAAAAATTAATTATGGATTCAATCCTTCAATTTATGTAATAAAGAGGGACTGTGTAGTCATGAGCAACATCCTCACACACTTTGCTATAAACATGCACCTACAAGTGCCCCCATAGAGGATGCCAGGATTGAAAGAAGTATTTGAGATAATAAAGGTCTTAGATAATGTAATAATATATTTTAAATCATTTTTATATACCTAAAACCCATGAAATACCAACTATAATGCATATATCTCATATTCAACTATTTGCCTATAGTACATTAGAATATCCACCTACATGTGACACTAACAAAAGGCCGAGAAGGTTTATTATGGAATATTTGGTATGATTAAAAAAATACATAAAGTATTAGATTGATTCATAGTATAAAATATATATTTGAATCCTGAATTAGGTAGGTTAGAGTAAGAGGCCATGTTTAAGGAGTCAAAGACTGAGTTCTAGGATCAAGTCCCTAAAATAGGAAAATAGAGGTATGAGGTGTTTTATTGGTATCTTGAAATAGGGATATAAAATTATTTGAAGCATATATATAGATTATTTTTATATTATATATCATATAAAATTACCTTGAAAAGTTTTAAGGATATAGGGTTAATGGAGGATGGTGATCGAGAGGCCTAAAGTTTCCCATAAAGAGATTAAACTTAGACAGTGACCACCTATAATATTTTGATCCTAAAGAGACCCTTTCACACAATATTTAAAATATAAGACATGTTTTCATGTTTTTAAAACCTTATGGGGTTAAATTAATTAAAAATGGCATAAATACCATCATGAGGAGCTGGTGAGATATGTTTCAAAGCCTAGTCATCACCTACAACTGTGCATAACTCCATGAAAGTGCTCACCTATAGCCAACTAGGCCTAAAAGTGAAAATATGATTGAATTTATTGATAGATGATTATTTTCACTATTATATGATCATTTAATTTTTTATCAATAACAAATGAGGTAAATAATTTATCATTTGAAGCCAAAACGCCTTCTAGGTCTCATAAACATCCAATGAAGACCTACATCCAGACTTAAAACATAAAACATAGTCTTGTAAGACACAAGGAAAGAAAGAAGGGATTAATAATGGGAGTATTAATTTTTTATGATGTAATAAGTTATAAATGGTATATATAATCAAAATTTACATTAAATATCTCTCAATAATAATCTTCATACACAAGGTCTACCCTAGTCAAACATAGTTGACTATGTATGACTGTATAAGGTAGTGAGCTTAAGAGTAATGTTTTGAGGCTTTAATTGCATTGGAACTAAAAAAATGAGCCATAAATTTTTTTAATTGACCATATTATATCCTTAATAATTCTATGTAAATTGTCTATAATCCAATATTATGCATGGGTCACCATTTGAGTGAGGAAAATAGAGACACCATCAGGAATTGTAAATATAGTCTTGAGAGAGATGCATAGAAAGGTAAAGTAGGGGTTAAAGAAATAAATGATATTATAATAAATTTATAATGGTAATAATAAAATAATTATAATCTCATATTTTTCTATCAATAAAATAAAGGATCTCTATAGAAGCAAGGTAGAGTCTACACCAACAAACCCTGCACACAATACTTTATAAGGGTCTATTTTGGGTTTTCAAGGAATTAATGGGTCATATGAGGTTATAAATAATAAAAAAAATGTAAATAATTTTTTTAGGACCTATATAACCTCCTAAAATAACCACCATTTTATAAATAAATAGGGGATTTCCCTCTATTTTGTCTTAGATAAAGGGCACTCCCCTCGTGCAAAAACCTTGGCATTTTTTAGAAGAGATGATAAAAGGATGACCAAGGAGTTGTATATATTTTTTTACAATATGTTATAAAATGAAATAAAAATATTAAAACATGGTAAATAAATTAAATAATTATTATTTACAATAGGTTTTTCTATGCCCAAAGAGGTTGCAGTCAAGTTTACTTGGGTAGGGTTAGGCCTAGAGACTAAATAGGAGACTAATTTCACTTCTAGCCATAGGATTTATTTATACCTTGTTGAATAATTTTTATGGGATTATAATATATTTTTTTAATATATTATTATTAAATTAAAACAATAAAAATTTATTTCGATCTCTAAGGTGCAGTCAGGCCTATTAGGCAAGGTTCAAGCCTAAGACCAAATGTGAAGTCACTTACACTTCTAGCATGAGATATACTTTTAGCATATTGTATCATGTTTTTAGGGTCATAATATAAATTTTATATATATTTTACTTTATTAATGTCATAATTAAATCCATTTTTTCCCAAAGACAACTCAGACTTGTGGAAAATGTGAAAAAAGCTCGATAGGAGAAATGTACAGACATGGTACAAAATAGGGTACTTTTGACTATTTTTTGTGGTTTTAAAGATATATAAAGTTTAAATAGATGAAATAAATTTTATATTTAATATTATTACTTTTAATAAATCACTATGGCCATCTAATTCTTTGAAAAAAATTCTAACTATTCAAATAGTAGCTCTCATCTTAGCTAGTCAAAATTGACATAGTGACTAAGCTAGGGAGAAGTGTGAAAACTCAAAGTGTAAGTAATTTTAAGGTGCATATAGTGATTATAAGGAAATATAGGGTATTGTAACATGTAATTAAATCCATCCCATGTATTTTCATGGAAAATTGATGCCTTTTTGGAAGCTAGGTGTGAAGGGTGCATGAAAGAAGAGTGTTTTGGACAACAGATGATGATGGCTCATTCCTAGATGATTATAAATGAAAAAGCCTATAAATAATGCATGGAGATGAATGTATGAAATAATTTACCTTAATTTTAATAATCATACCTATCCCTAATTAGTTTTTGGATGTTCAAATAGGTCCAAATCATTAAGGTAGTTTTTTGAGCTAGAATGAGAACTTTCATGCCACTTTAGAAGAGTTCTATGACTTGGAGAGCCACTTGTTCCTTATTAACTTACATGGTTCATCTAATATCCTCTTATAATTAAAAATTAACAAATTTTATAATATTTACAAGTGTCCTTGTGACCCTTGGACTTCTATTTTCTCTTCTCTCTCTTAAGTTCTATAAACTAGCCATTTTGGCCATTGCAACTTATGCTCCACCTGAGTATGGTGAAGACCTACTCATTTGAATACCATTTTATCAATAATACTAATATTTTTTACCTATTAATTAATATTAATAGTTTTTTCTAATTTAATGTTGGATCTTTCTTAGTGAAGAATATGGATTTTTTAACATGTCTCATTCTTTCATCCTATTTGTAGTTAGAAAGCTTCTTCTTACAGGGAATGTGAAGTGTTCTAGGAAATGTTAAGGATCGAGTGAGTTATTATATTCACTAGTTCCATACAAGGCCTCTTTTCTAGTCCTCGTAGCCCAAACATTCATCCATAACCTCGTAATTTAATATTGATGTGAGAAGATTCATATTAGAGAAGTGTATGTTTGGTTAGTCTCTTGATTTCATGTGTAACATGCAGCTAGTTGAAAGTCATTAATATATTTGGTGTATCACCTCCCTTAGGATATTTTTATTTTATTTATCTCTATCCTTTCCCCCCCCCACCACAGATTTTGGGTGTAGTAGTGTTCCAAAGTGGTACATCAAGGGAGATAGCCCTATCTAGAGATTCACCTCATCCTTAGACTACCCACAAGCCTAGAGGTGTTTCAAATATGACACTTAGATGAGGAGAGCTAAGATATATATTCAAAGAGTGAAAATACAAGTAAAAATAGTTTAGTTTAATAAGTTAAAGTATTTTTAGTGTTGTCTTTCAACACATCAGCCTTTGAAGGCATCTATCCAAGCATTAATGGTGACTCTGAAGTTATATCAATTGGTCAAGTAGCCCAGGTTATCCTTTAAAAATCATTGGTAAAATTTTACTTTGTGTTATTTATTTTAATGAGGTTTTATATCTAATTTTGGTGTTGAGTTTTGTTTTACAAAAGTTGGTGAGACATTGAAAGCTTATAGAATTCCCTATCAACAAGAACAAGTTCTTAATCAGCCCTATCATGATCCTTACCAACTTCAACATGAAGTGTACCATATCTAAAATTAAGTGTATCAGCCCATTCCTAAATTTTATCAGCCATATATCTAGGCTTCTTAATGCCTTTCTCCTCTTAGTCAACCTAGCCACTTTTCTAGTCAGTCCATTTCCACTTTCAAGAAAACTATTTTGGGATATGAGAGGTATATATTAGATCTTGACACACAAAGGGTCAAGAGGTTCCTAGTCATATTATTCATAAGGTGAGAGATGAATTAGAGCTAGTGAAAAGAGAATGGGATCCTATTGAAAGATCCAATTGGTAAAGGCTCACTAGTGAGATACTAGATGTGAGTGGCTTGATTTGTTCCTTAGAGGATAAGCTAAGGATTCATGAAAGATAGCCTCACCAAACCTATCTTCCTTCATATCCACTTCCCAAATATTTTCAATAGTTATATTTGACCCCTATTCATGAACCTAATAAATATTACCAAATTCATCCTTTTCCCCATAAGTTTGAAGAGAGAATTGAAAAGAGAAACCTTATTTTTAAAGCTAATCTTGATAGGCAGATTGAGTTGGCCAATAAGAAAATGCATTAGTCCATGTTAGTAGAAAAATAAGTAGAATTAAATCCCTCATTTAACTCTCATATTTCATCCCCATATTAAGGAGTGACCTCTAGATATGATATTCTAAGTTGAAGATAAGGTGGATAATCCAAGCCTAAAGAGATTCCAAGTTCCTCAAACACTTTATCCACTCCTTAAATTGCATCATCACCTCAATAAAAGACTTATAATACTAACATCATAAGATGTATTAAGATAGTGGAATAAATGGGAAATAAATAGGATATAAGAATTGTTAAGGAGTGTGAAGTTGAGAATGAAGTTGATCCTTTGCAAGTCCCTCCCACCCTTCCTCAAGAATCTTCTTGTGTTCCATGTTAGCCCTCTTGTATTCTTTATTTTCATGATGATTACTATGAAATTAAAGAAATAATTTTCCAATAGAACTTAGCCAATTAAATTGAAGAGCTAGATTCAAGGATGAAATTGCTAAGTCAAGGTGTGATGGAAGGTTTGGACCCAAAATAAGATCATATGCCTAAACACACCCCATCTACCCATCATAAATAAAGTGTTTAAGCTAAATAATATGTGGATGAAGTTATTTTAAAGTGTAAAGAAGATAACCAAGATCTATTATCCCAAGGTCTGCCTCCCCTTCCTAAAGAACACCTAAAAGAACCTCTTATTTTTCATTCTCATCCTGATTTTGAGCCCTATGTTCTACCTCCACCAACTAGTTCATCTTGTCCTCATCCCATTACCCTTTTCATTGATGGACCTATGGTATAGTAACATAAATAAGAGTAGTTATTTGAGGAAAATTTATAACTCTTGATTGAATAAGGTGTAACTCCTTGGCAGCCTTATTTGGGCTAGGTCACCAAATTTTAAGATGCCTAGTCTTGGCATCACCAAGATGGAAAAAGAGATGGATGATATTGCAAGCTTTGATAACTAAGATTAGATTATTATAGTTGAGATACAACTTGATATCACTTAAGAGGTCCTAAATGCTAAGGAAGAGGTGAGTTCTTGTGTTTATTCTTCTTATTTGGTTGATGATGAAGAATGCCTTCCTTGTGTTGAAGAGGAAATATTGGATGAAGTCTTTTTCAATTATAAAGAAGAGGATGGAGGATATTATCTTGTTTTTATAATTCATGATGTTGATTAAAAAGAAGATGAGGACTTTTGGTAGTAGTTTGAAAACATTTGTAATGAGTTTGAGTCTCGCAAGGGGTCTACTATTTCATTAGAGCTGATTACAAGTGATGATGAAAAAGATGACATTTTCTAACATGTCATAGATGATCAAGATAAATTTTCACATCAGCCTTTAGAGTTCAATATAAGTTTCTATTTGCCTCAGTCTTTCAAGGAACAAGAAACCATTCCTCTTGAAGTCATGCCTATAAAATAGATGAAAGTTGATCATGAGATGAAGAGTGGGAAATAATATGAAGTATGTGTACAAGGCCAAGAGTAATATAACCACATTGGAGACATATTTTAAGATTGTTTACTTGAGAGAATAACAGGTGAGGTGCCAAGAAGTAGGTCTGATATATCAAGTGTTCAATATAAAGAGCAACATGCTTGGTACCATGATTCATCTCATGAAGAAGGAGATGCAAGAGACTTTCTTTTTTATCTTAAAAAGTTAGGTATGCTTAGTTTTTAGTTTTATATAGTAATTTTCTTCCAATTTTTATTAAGTGCCTTGAACACATGTGTGTGTCTTGTTAGTTAGTTTGCTTTAATTTATGTGTGTCCTTTGTTTTGTATAGTTGAGGTAGTCAAGTGGTCTTGTATTGGTCAAATATTGTGGTCAATGGTCAAAGGTCTCCTTATTTTTTTTCATACTTTAGATGACTCCTTAAGCATAATGGATTGATAAGGATACTGGTATAGTTAGTATAATAGGCATACTACCCCTATGAGTGACCAATTTGTTGACCAAATTTGATCATAGAAGTCAAATTAAGGCCCCTATAGATAAAAACTTGGTGTTTAGATATTTATGGGTTCTAACATTTGGTCATAAGGTGTATTATAGGTAATTTAGTGTGATTTCATGTTATAATAACCTTGGTCAATTAATCTTTTAGTCCATTTATCATTTTAAGTCATTTTGATTTCCTAAATAGAGAATTTAATAGGTTATACAACCTCCTTGGTAAATTTTAAGGTTTAAAAAGGTGATGTCATGTCTCATGTGTCCTACAAGGCCTTAATCAACTATCATAATTGATAAGTGGCAAGTTCATAAGAAAGGGTAGCTTTCTTAAGAAAAATGGGAGTTTGGCACGTGTATAGTCAATGAGAAAGTGTGACACATGGTATAAGGTTGTAATATGACTCTTAATATTCCTCAACTTCATATCCATTCTTGACATGCTCCAAAAGTTCTATTTTTGGGTTAAAACCATTTTGTTCCTTTCATGCTTTTCTAGACACATAAAAGTGACCAACATGTTCATGCTTAGTACAAAAAACTGAAGAGGTTTCAGTATAAATAATTTTTGTAGGTGGTATTATAATTAGATATATTCATTTAAATTACAATATTTTGAATAATGGTGGCCTATACTTTATGAACCATCCTCATAAAATTGATTGTGTTTTTCTGCTTATTATTTCATGTACCCTATATGTTTTGCTTCATTTTGGGCAAGTCCATATGAACCAATTGGTGATTTTAACTAAAAATTATTTAGGATATATTATTATATTCCTTCCATGATTATTTTCAGGTTTAAGGGTTTTTTGGTGAGAAAATCATCTCAGGTTGGTAGATTAGTCTCATTTGGGATGATAAGCAATTTTTCACCATTTTCAAAACTCCCATGCTTTGATAATGGCTAATATGATGTATACAAATTCATCACAATGTATAAATTACATATTTATCACATCCATTCATGTTTTATATCACTAAATCATGCTTAGAACAAACTTGTAATCTACTATCATACTCAGTCAACTTCTTGCTCACTGCTACTCGTAGTTAACTTGAAGTATGTGCATGGGGCCTGTACAACATGTTCACAAAGATGTGTTGAATTTTTTTAAGTCTTGGTTAATAATTTATAAAAATTAATCAATAATTTAATCCTTAATTTTATATAATAAAGAGGGACTATGTAGTCCTGTGCAACATCCTCACACACTATGCTATAAACATGCACCTACAAGTGCCCCCATAGAGGATGTTAGGTTTGAAGGAAGTATTTGAGATAATAAGGTTCATGGATAATTTAATCCTTTTCATATACCTAAAACCCATTCAATTCCAAAGATATTGCATACTGCTCATATTCAACTCTTTGCCTATAGTACATCAGAATATCCACCTATAGGTGGCACTAGCAAAAGGCCAAGAAGGTTTATTATGGAAGATTTGGTATGATTTAAAGCTTACATAAAGTCTTGGGATTTATTTATAGTATAAAAATTTTTATTAAATATTTAATTAGGTAGGTTAGATATGAAAACCATGTTCAAGGAGTCAAAGACTAAGTTTTGGGATCAAGTCCCTAAAATAGGAAAATAGAGGTATGAGGTATTTTGTTGGTATCTTGAAATAGAGATGAAAATGGATTTGAAGCATATATATTGGTTAGTTTTGTATTAAATACTTGAAATTTTTTAAGGATATAGTTTTAGTGGAGGATGGTGATTAAGAGGTCTAAAGTTGACCATAAAGACATTGAACTCAGGCAGTGACCACCTACAAGATTTTGATCCTAAAGAGACCACTTCACAAAATATTGAAAAAAAAAGACATGTTTCCATGTTTTTAAAATATTATGGGGTGAAAATAATTCCAAATTTCATAAATATCATCATGAGGATCTGGTGAGATATGTTTCAAATCCTAGTAATCACTTACAATTGTGCATAGCTTCATAGAAGTGCTCACCTACAGCCAGCTAGGCCTAAAAGTGAAAATATTCTTGAGTTGGTTGATATATTATATATTTTAATATTATATGATAATGTAATTTTTTATAAAGAACAAATTAGGTAGAGTATTTATCATTTGAATCCAAAACACCTTCTAGGTCTCATAAACATCCAATGAGAACTTACAACTAGGATTAAGATAGAAAACATAGTCTTGTAAGTCATAAGGAAATAAGTAAGGGATTAAGTATGGGAGTATTAAGTTGGGATGATGGAATAAGTTATAAATTTTCAATATAATAAAAATTTACATGAAATAACTCCCAATAATAATCTTCATACACAAGGTCTACCTCATTTAAACATAGTTGACTATGGATGACTGTATAAGGTAGTGAGCTTAGGAGTAATGTTGTGAGGCTTGTACTACATGGGAAATTTAAAAAAATGAGATAAAAAAAAATTAATTTACACTATTATATTCTTAATAATTATATGGACATTTTCAATAATCCAATATTATGCAGGCGTCACCATTTGAGTGAGGAAAATAGAGACACAGTCCCTAATTATAAATACAATCTTAAGAGAGATATATGGAAAGGTGAAGTAAGGGTTGAAATAATAAATGAGATTTTAATACATTTATTATGGTCATAATAACCTCATTATATTATCATATTATTTTATCAAGCAAATAAAGTAGCTCTAGACAAGCAAGGTATAGTCTACACCAACAAACCTTGCACATAGTACTTTACAAGGGTCTATTTTGGGTTTTCAAGGAGATAATGGGTAAAATGAGGTTATAAAGGACTAAAAAAATTTGTAAAACATTTTTATGACTTGGATAACGTCCTAAAATAGCCACCATTATCTAAATAAATAGGTGAGTGCCCTTTATTTTGTCATAGATAGAGGGCACTCCCCTTATGCAAAAACCCAGGCAATTTTGACAAGAGACGATAAAAGGATGACCAAGTAGTTGTATATATATTTTTATAATGTGTAAAAATATGAAATAAAATTATGAAAACATGGTAAATTAAGTGAATAAGGAGGATTTCAAATAGGGTTTTCTATGCCCAAAGAGGTTGCAGTGAAGTCTATTTGGGCAAGGTTAGGCCTAGAGACTAAATGGGAGACCAATTTCACTTATATTCCTAGGAATGATTTATAAATTGTTGAATAATGTTTATGGGATGATTATATATATATATATATATATATATATATATATAAATCATTCCTAGGAATATAAGTGAAATTGGTCTCCCATTTAGTCTCTAGGCCTAACCTTGCCCAAATAGACTTCACTGCAACCTCTTTGGGCATAGATGATTATATATATATATATATATATATATATATATATATATATATATATATATATATATATATATATATACATATATATATATATATATATATATCTATTATTATTCAAGATAAACTATCAAAAGTCATTTTGAGCTTTAAGGTGCAGTCAAGCTTGTTAGGCAAGGTTCAAGCCTAAGGCCAAATGGGAAGTCGATTACACTTATAGAATGAGATATAATTTATATCCTATTGTATCATGTTATAAGGGTCATAATATACATTTTAAAACTATTTTAATATAGGTAGGTCATAAGGAAATCCATTTTTGTCCCAAAGATAACTCAGACTTGTGTAATTTGTGAAAACAAGCTTGATAGGAGAAGTTCAGAAGCTCACACCTCTTTTGATGCTATGAATTGGAATATAAGAAGTCAAAGGATATTTATGAGGGTATTTAAATATGATTTTTTTTATTTTTTTTTAATTTTCAACATCCCATATTTATGAATGAACCTTAAGAGGTCAAAATAGGCTAAAACCCTTATAAACTCTTTACTAGTGACCAGTTTGGCGAAATGAGGTTAGAAATATAATATAATGGAATATTTTTCTCATGATTATGATTTAAAATTTTAGGATAATATATAAATATATTCCCAATGATTTTGGACTGTATGAAAGTTTATGAATAGGGTAAAAAATAGGGTACTTTTGACTATTTCTTGTGTTTTATAGGCTACAAGAAGTTTCAAGAGATGAAATAAAGTTTGGGGGGAAGATTAAGAATTTTAATAACTCAATATGTCAATATAATTATTTTAAAAAACTTTTAATTTTTCAAACAATAGCTCTCCTCTTAGCTATTCAAAACTAGCATAGTGCCCAAGCTAGTGAAAAGTGTGAAAACTCCAAGTGCAAAGAATTTTAAGGTGTGCCTAATGATAATAAGGAAATATATGGTATTAAAACACATAATTCACTCCCTATAAAGTATTTTCATGTAAAAATGATGCCTTTTTGGAATCTAGGTGTGCTGTGTATGAAAGAAGAGTTTTTTAGACTACAAATGATGATGGATCATTCACAGATGATTTTAGATGATTAAGCCTAAAACCAATGCATGGAGAGGAATGTATATAATACTTACCCTTAATTTTAATAATTATACATATACCTAATAATTTTTGGGGCATTAAAATAGGTCTAAATCAGGAAGGTAGTTTTTAAAGCTAGAATGAGAACTTTCATGCCACTTTACAAGAGCTGCATGACTTAGAGAGCCATGTATTCATTCTAACCTTGCATGGTTCATCAAAAATCCTATTCTCATACACAATTAACTCTTTTTCTTAGATTGAAAAGTGTCCTTATGAACCATGGACTTCTCTTTTTACTTATGTCTCTCAAGTTCTATAAGAACTAACCATTTTAGCCATTGTAACTTATACTTCACCTAATTATGGTGAAGCCTTACTCATTGCATATAATTTTATCAATAAGACTATTGATTTTTACTTCTTCATGAATATTCATAGTGTGTTCTACTTTAATGTTGGATTTTTCTTAGTGAAGACTATGGATTCTTTAGCATGTTGTCTTATTATTTCATCCTATTTGCAATTAGAAAGTTTCTTCTTATAGGGTATGTGAAGTCTTCTAAGAAATTTCAAGGATTTAGTGAGTTAGTATATTTACTAGTTCCATCCAAGGCCTCATGTCTAGTCTTCCTAGCCTAAGCATTCATCTATAACTTCATAATGTAATATTAATGTGAGAAGATGTATATTGGAGAAATTTATGTTTGGTTAGTCTCTTGATTTCATGTGTAACATGTAGCTAGTTAGAAATCATCAATATATTTGGTGTATCACCTCCCTTAGGATAGTTTTCTTTCATTTATCTCTCTCTCTCTCTCCCTTGCTCCCAAATTTTAGGTGTAATAGTGGTCCAATGTGGTATATCAAGAGAGATATCCCTATCTAGAGATTAAGTTCATCCTTTGGCTACCCAAAAGACTAGATGTGTTTCAATTTTGCTTCTTGGATGAGGAGATTTGAGACATCTCCTCAAAGGGTGCAAATCCAAGTGACAACACTAATGCTACTATATGGAAAGAATTAGAAAGGGGAAAATAGGGATCCTAAGAAAGTTAACAAGGTGATGCCCCAAATTTAAATGCAAACTAATAGGATCTTGAACCCACACTAGATCAACATAAGATAATATTATCTTACACAATATCACAAGTTAGATAATTACATAAGTATTTCATAAACTAGGTACAGGAAGCAACGAATGGAAACAAGGGGGAGTTCTAAGACTCAAACCAAGATTACATTAATTATAGAAATAACATGATTCTATACCTATAATGTCTTTAAAACACCTTAAAATATGTGAGAAATAAGGATAATGGATATGAAAGATTCTCCTTCACAAGGCCTTTATGCACAATCTTACTAGACACCAATCTAAAGCAAGAGATATGTAAAGGTATTTTCATTGCATCAAAAGGTATTTATTACAAATTTTGATAGGGTTTTTTCATATCAAATGAGAGTGTCATTTATTATCAAAAGTATTTAACTAATATCTAAAAATTTATAACCCTTTGTAAATGTGAAATAATGGGAGATATAGGGGAAACGGATAAAGAGAGGGGGGTGCATGCAAAAATCCATAAATGAGCTACCACATTTCAATGAATGCTCCACCATATTTAAATATATTCAAGGTTAATAAATCATAGATAAAATATCCTTCATTTATCCCAATAACATCCAAATCTTCTCAATGGCTGAGCAACACACTAGAGGATAATAGTTTGCAAAATATGATGAATCATGATCTTGTTGTGAATAAAATCTTTCAAACCTTGAAAATATATTAAATTCTCTAACTATAATTTATAATCCCAAAATATTTCCCTTTTAAACATACACCATCTCCCACTTGGATTGATTATTAAGAAATAATCCTCATATCTTTTGATCTAATAAATCCATGACTATATCTACCTTGAACGGTTATAGGTACCTACTTGTCAAGAAAATGACTATTTTGGAAGATGAGACACTTCTTCATTAATCACATATCTCCCTCCATTTCAAAATATGAGAACATATATTAATATATACTGAAAACTAGTCTAATTTATTGGTTTTCCTATAGTCATTATGTCAATGATAACTTACAAGCTGAACAAGTCACTGGACAAGAGGATGTTCCTTCTAAAAGAGCAATGAACAGAACCATAAAATAATCCTAAAAATTTTAAGGAATAGGGTCGACTGGTTATACATATTAAATCAAAGGTCCTAACTAAGATTTAATGTCAACTAAACCTTATTATTGAAAATCCTATATATATAATTGCATCTTTTTAATGGTGTTCGATTGAACTCTAATGACAACATAGCTCTTTAAATACTTTCTTTAGTATGAACTGGGCCACATTTGTTCTCCATTTGAATTCTTCTAGATTTAAATTTTAATATTGGCCATTGATCTTGATTTGGGATTATAAAATTTTGCCATCTATCATATCCTAATTCATTCAGTGGGCCCTATAGTTAATTCCATATGGTTCCTTCACTTGTGCCACATAGTGGCCTTGCATTTAATCTAAGCTCATTAACCTATTGACCTTACACACACAATAAAACTTATTTTATATAGTTCAAACACATACCATTTATTTTTTTAGTTATAGTATGTAATACACTTGTTATATCCTTATTCATTCCCAATATCCACTAACTGGTTGACCTCTCACTCACCATTGATCCACATTTATATGATTAAATGTGCTTCATCTATCTATCTAGACCCATTCTCTATCCTTACCCATGTGCAACTAGATTTTATTTGAGCTTCCATTATCTAAATACTTATCATCTCCACATTTAACCCTAAGATTATTTGAATATAAATAAATAATTCACATGGCTTAAACATGACATCCCCATGCACATTTCACTTTTCAAGCTCAACTTTGAGGACTTATATCTTGAGATAGAAAAATCATCAAGATATTAAATTTATAGAGAATGTTTATGGGAAAAAAATAATCATGTCCATGTATTTATTTGACTCTATCTAGATTCCCAAGTGTATTTATGAAATGTGCAACTAGACTATTCTATTCATTTTTGCAAGATGTGTGATGATAGTTTGTCTCTTCTAGGCTTGTGTAAGTCATTTTTATCCCTTAAAAAATATGATGAACTAATGAGACTTTGATAAAACCTACTTTATGATCCATAAATTCCATGAATCACCATGTAAACCTACTAAATATCTTTTCTTGAAACTCTAGACCTACTTCTAAACCATTTGATCATTTATTCCATGAGTAACTCTACTCGGCTAATCTATTAGGCAAGGCTTTGTATGTGGGCCAAAATTGGCCAACATTTATAGTGGCATCCTATATTTCATGCTTACTATGAAATAGACTAGTAGCCTTAAACGTTCCATTAGGCATGGCATCTCAAATCTTTCCTCTTAATTATTATCAAGATGATACAGGGCTGACCCTTCAAGAAAACTACCTCTTGAATCAACAAGGACCAAAAGAAACAAAAAAACAATTATGCCCAAGGAAATTATTGAAACAAAAACATATGACCGAAGGGAAATGTGCATAATGAACTTATATGAAAGCATGAAATCTACTCTAATATGTACAATGTTGTAAAATGGCTATAAAATCTTTTAATAACAAGGATTTAAATGAATTCCATTAATTGGGATGGGTAATACCTCTTCATCTAGTTAGGAAAGATGAAAAGCATTATGATGTTTTAATCTATGGATCAAATAAAGGACACTTAACAAGTTGTCAAACTTGGTATGGTTACTTGGATTGACCTTATTTGAGTCCCATTTGAGGATTAGGTCCCCTTCTCTGAAGTCCCTTGTTATGAATATCTTGTCAAAGGATTTATTGACTTGATCTTGATGTTACTCTAATGCCTTCATTGCAAGGTCCATGGTTTCTTTGAGATCCATGAGCTCTACCATCCTCACACTCATAAGTTCACTCTCCATCAATTCAAGATGATGGGCTAACTCCAAGGTAGGTAGTTCAAGAGAAATGGACAACTTGGCTTCCCTTCCATATACTAGAATATATGGATAATTTCTAATGGAAACTTTGGGATTTGATATATCATCCCATAAGGTTGTTCTTAGATTTGTATGCCATATTCTCTAGTTCTCTTTCATAGTTCTCTTCATAATCCTTATCAAGTTTTTATTTATGGACTTTGCTAGCCCATTTATTTAGGGATAGTAATTAGAGGATGTACTAAGGTAGATGCCTAGTTGAAGTGCCCATTCACTTGTCTTTATGCCAATAAATGCTAAGGAATTATCTAAAATTATTATGTCTAGTACACCAAAATTAGTCACTATGCTCTCATAAAAATACAATACTATTGTTTAATTACCTTATTTTAAAGAAATTACTTCAACCTACTTGGTGAAATAGTCAGTACTCATTAGTACCCATTTATGTCCTACATTAGAAGGTGGATTGATCATTCCTATGAAGTATAAACCCCGCTACAGGGTTACTTCACCTGAATTGGGTTTAGAGGAAGGGCTACCAATATTTGTTTACCTACAAATAGAGAAATTTTTTGACATTTTCTTAACCATGCATAGGCATATTTAAAAAGGCTAGGATAGTAATAACTAACTCTCATTACTTTTATTGTTGTAGTCCTTGGATCAAAATGTCATCCTGTAGGCCCATCTAAAATTACTCCAAGACATCTGTCACTTTATTATCATTTATACACCTAATAAGTACTCTATTTAGATACATTTTAAATAGAACCCCCTCAAATAATGTAAAAGGTATGGAATAAATTCTAAAATACATTCTTCTTGCTTTGTCCAGACCTTGAGGGCACTAACTTGTCACCAAGAAATATGCTATATCTTGGAGCTAGCTTGTATGAGGTATAGGTGCATCTATTTGTGAGTTATCTTGTGTCACCAAAATAAATTCTTTATCTCCTTGAATATCATCAACCATATGCTCACATAAGCCTTTGCCTCTTACTATCTTAGTGAACCTAATCTCCATGTCATACTCCATAACCTTGGTAATCTATCCAACTCTCTTTTCATTCAAATACCTATTAAGGATAAAGTACCTTAATATTGAGGCTTATTAAAGTTTAAAGAACTTGATTTTAAATAAAATTTTACCTTGCCTCATATCCTTCCAGTTCTTGACTAAAAAAGGCAATTAATTGCTCAAGTTCTTCACCATTCTTTTGCTTCAGCATAGCTAATATATTATCAACATTGCCAAAGGTGTACAATGTGGAATCCTTTGAGAAATCATGGTTTATGTGTGATGGTACATAGGAAAAGGCCTACTTGATGGCCTCAAAATCTGATTTACCTTTATTTGACCAAGTGAACACTTGGCTCTTCTTTATCATGTAGTGATGGGTTTGACCAGGTTTTCAAAACTAGGTATAAACATTTTTAAAAAGTTTATTTTCCAAAGGAAGTTCTGGATTCCTTTCTTGTGCTTGGGTAAAGACAAGGCCAAGATAACACTTATTCTATTAGGGTCAATGGATAATCCCTTATTTGAGACAATGTGACCCAAAAGATTGCCTTCATTAACATTAAACACATTTATTGGGATTTAAATAGATCCCATACTCTCTGCATCTTTCAAAGATCAACCTTAGGTGATCTAAGTGTTCACTATCTCTTTTAGAGAAAATTATGATTTCATCCAAGTAGACTAGTATAATCTGATTCAATAACCCTTATAAGGTCATTTCCATGGCTCTTTAAAAAGTTTCTCTAGCATTATACAAGCTAAAAGGCATTTTTTCATAAGCATATGTGCCCCACTTTATGGTGAAGGATATATTATATTGATCTTCTTCTCTTACCAGTTCTTTGTTATAACCTAAATACCCATCCAAGAGGGAGAAGTGTTTTGAACCTACCACTATCTAAATGAGTTTCTCCATGGATGGTAAGGCGTGATGATCTTTCAAGGAGACCCTATTTAGATCCTTGAAGTCAACACACAATTTGGTCTCCCCATTTTTTTTCCTTACAAGCACTAAGTTGGCTATCCATGAGGAGTGATTGATGGGAAAGATGATCTTGGATTCAAACAACTTAGTCAATTCTTTCCTTATAAGCTCTTAAATTTTGGGGTTGATAGGCCTTTGATTTTACCTAACAGGCTTGGTATTAGCCTCTAATTCTATAGTGTGTTTGGATATCTTGGGATCAAAACCTCTAAGGTCACTATATTACCAACCAAAGACATCTATATATTATCTACAAAGATTAATGAAATCATGCCTTTCAACCTTAGTGATTTACCTTAACAATCTTAAGGAGCTTTTCTTTGAGGATAATAACTCTTTCATAGTTTTCATTAGTTTATATTAATACTTTATCTCTCCTCATATGGTCTCCCTCATGGAAAAGACCTTCAAGGGTGACCTGCCCTTTAGGAAGCTTATTAGAACTTATCTAAATAATTTGATCATCATACTAATGTTGAAATCTATCTTAGCTTACTAAGGAAAATGTTTCTTCCTACTATAATAAATAAGCAATCTATTTATCATTATCAAAGACCTATCAATGAGTTTCATTATCTAGCAATGATGGTCTTACTATGACTTTAACATGTGGTTATAGTTTGGTATTTTACAACTCCTTTGGGATATTAAATTGAGCTCCCATAAATAACAACCATAAACATGTTGATTCTAGTTCCTTGGCACTATTTGGATGTTCAAGGCCTTAAAGTCTTAAAAAATGTCCCATAATCTAGGTTTGTACAACCTCATCAAGGGATTTTTTGTGATATTTTGTCCTCTACCCTGATGCACTATTAACTCACTATCCCCATAAACTTGCAACTACTTAATTCCTCTCTTACTATCCTATTTAAGGCCATGGATAAGACCCTCATATTCTAATATATTTAAAGTAAAATTTAATTGGAACTTGTAAAAATATAAATATTTATCATTAAAAGGGGACACTAGCATTACTCCTACACCTGTTCCATGTTTTCCTCTTGAACTATCAAAGAACAATTTCCAAAATCCACTAGAGTCTTCTTATGACCTAGTGAGGGATGGCATAGACTCAATTTCCTCATGAAATCAATATACACCCATGTATCTTTCCTCAACACCTTCTAAAGGGTCAACTACCTAATGTTCACTCCATATTTCATCTAATAACATATTGGGTATCTCTTCGGGATGAGTGTTTAACTCTTGACTAACTATGAATTCATCTTCATCAAGAATGGTATAGTTGATGTTTGGGCTATCAGGTCCATAAGGTTCCATGTGAAATTGTGTAATAGGCTCAACCTTGATGGATACTTTGGTCATATACCTTGTCTTGAAATCCATTTACGACCAATCTATTGCTAGATAACCTCCAATATTTTCTATGAATTCTCTAGATAAGCATAATGCAAAAAAAAGAGGCGCATCTGGAATCAATACATATTAAGCCATTGAAACACTAGAAAAAGCATGTAGGGTCAAGTTGAGGTCTCTAATGATACCATATGGTTTGGTGGAAGATCCATCAAGTTGTAGTACTCCTTTATATTAGGTTTCATACTTTAAACCAAGATGATCATCTATAGATTTAGGCATTATTGAAGTAATTTCCCCACTATCAACCATGCAATTATGTTTCAAGGATTCACCAATAATCATTGAAATATATAAGGGAGGAGGTTTGATCATATTACTTGACTACCCTTCATTTGGTCCTTTAGTTGTATTGTTGAGGACCACATTCTCTTTGCTTGGTGGCTTTTCAAGAACATTGATCTTTGATAATCCTTCTTGAAGGATATCCATCTGGCTAGGCATAGACAACATGTCCCACATTGGCACACTCACATTGGAATTTTTCATTGGTTCCACTATCTTGATGGGTGTGCCACCAAATTTTTCTTGTTCTTTGGGAGCCACAACTATACCTTATACTTGTGAGTTTTGGGGTACAAAAGTTGTCACTTGATTCTAGTTTTTTAGAGCTATTAAAACCTTTGGGGTAGTAACATGTTCCTTTGTCTTTGATAATAAATGATTAATGGTAGGAATCTCTTTTACTACTTCCTAGTTACCATTAATAGTCCTTATTTTGAATATTGTATTAGCTACTACTAGAATATATGCTTGGCTAGAACTAGAATGCTAGTTGGATGCATAACATTATTCTTTTTCATAATTCACCATGGTAGCATCTGATGGTCTTTCATTAGGCCCCTAACCTTGTTATTCTTCTAGTTTTTTCATTATAAGTACCTCTACATTCTGATCATAAGAGCTTGATTGTACTCATAGTCAATAGGTTACTTCCATTGATAATTGAAAGCTTGATTGAAGTCAGTGTTTGGGATAATGAATTGATCAAAATATTGATTCCAAGGCATAGTCCCTCCAGCTTATTAAGTAACATTATTCTGAGTAGGGACCAAATTAGTATAGTTACTTGTAACAATTAGATTATAATGATTTTTCCTAACATAGTTATGCTACCCTAGACCTTAGCCTTGACCCTAGCCTTGATTTTGGAAATTTCCTTTATAGTGTGGCCTATTTGGTTGATAAGATTACTGCTAAGGCTGATATGCATCTTCATAAGGTATCTTTAACTTGGAATACTTCCTCTTAAATTTACCAATTCATTTCCTAAGGATTTAAGCATAATCTTAATCTCTTGAAAATTCTTATGTTCTTGGGAGTCACTAGATTGACTAGTGGAAGCTTTTTATTACTTTGGTGTAGATATGGAAATAATTATTAGCATAGGAGGAAGGGAAGAAAATGGAGGATTAAAAAAAGGATATGGTTTGATCTTATAAAATAAAGGCATTATTGGTCTAGGGGTGAGCTTACCATCTTGAACTAGATAATTTTTTGCCCTGATTACCAGCTCATATGCATTTGGTAATGTGTTTCCCCCCATAGACTAGATCATGACTAAAATGTCACTATTTCAAGCTTTAAGGTAGTAAATGAAAGAAAATTTATGGTTAGGCATAATAAAAACTATAACACTATCCCATATCTTTTAAAACCTTGTGTTGAAGTCTTTCATGACTTCATGAAGAGCCCTCTTTATTTTGGTTAGTTGTTTAGTAAGTGACAAATGGTCACTTTTGTCTTCAAATATCTTACACAATGCATCTCCTAATTGATTTCATGATGTGATGGAGTTAGAATTCAATATTTTATACTATTCCAAGGCTTTTCTCTTGAAAGAGATGTCTAATAACCTAATAGCTACATTTTTCTCATTGCCATTATGAATATTGCAAAAATGAGCTACATCCATAAGGTGCTTATCAGTGGTTGTAGATTGGTATCTAGTAAAATAGGGGACACTTTTAAGAGATATTATTGGAATAGTGTCATACTTTTGGAGATCCAAAGGACTATGATCATTAAAATCCACAAAATGAAAATCTCTAAGAGTTATAATGGCAATAAAATGGGCTAACAAAGATCTTCTTATAGAGGTCGATCTAGGAATTGGCTTAGGAAGAAAGTTACCTTTATATGGATGTGTATTATAAAATCTTAATCTTTTTATTTATTTCAAAGGTAATTAAAAAAATTCAAAAGGAATACCTCTAGAATTTGATCTTGTAGTCACCTTTGTCATGAAAAAACACTACTTCTCTACTTACCAGATTGAATAATAAGACTAGGCACTTGAGCTACTCATACTAGTTGATGAAAAATTGGATTCACCATTGATGTTTACATGAATGTCTCCAAAGGCTGATTGGATGAAGAGAAAACTAAAAATCTTCACTTAATGCACAATAAAAGTGTCCCACTAGGTATGCCAAAAATTGTTATAACATAGAATTACACCCTTGTAGAGGAGTTCTTCAAGATCCTCCACTCCCAGTCATAATATGGGAACAACCCTAGGATGTGGGTATCCTATAATAGGGTAAAACCTCTGGAGAAGGCCAAACTCCTCTTGATGGATCACCTAAACTAATATTACTGCTAGAGAAAGGGTTAGAAAGGGGGAAATAGGGATCATAAGAAAGTTAACAAGGTGATATACCAAATTTAAATGAGAACTCACTTTATCTTAAACCCACACTAGATCACCATAAAAAAATATTATCTCAAACAATCCCACAATATAGCTAATTACATAAATATTTCATAGACTAGGTTCAAGAAGTAATGAATGGAAATAAGAGGGAGTTCTAAGACTCACACCGAGATTACATTAATGTCAGAAAGGACATAAGTCCAAACTTGTAATAGTTTTAAAACACTTTAAAAGAGGTGAGCAATAAGGACAATGGATGGGGAAGAATCTCCTTCATAAGGCCATTATGCATAAGCTTACTAGACACCAATCCAAAGTAAAAGATAGGTAAAGGTCTTTTTATTACATCAAGAGGTAGTTCTTACAAATTTTGATAGGGTTTTTTCTGGTCAAAGGAGAGTCTCTATGATTCTCAAAAGTCTCTAACTAATATCTAAAAATTGAGAACCCTTTGAAAATGTGAAATAATTAGAGATATAGGGGAGAGGGAAAGAGACAATAGGAGGAACATGTAGTTAGCAATCCATAAATGATATACCACCTTTGAATGAATGCTCCACCATATTTTGATCTAGTTAGGGTTAATACATCATAGATAAAATAACCTTCATTTATCCCAACAGACTCCAAATCTTCTCATTTGTTGAGCAACATACTGGAGGACAATAGTTTGATGAAGATGATGCATTATGATATTACTGTGAAGAAAATATTTTAAACCCTAAAAATCTATTAAATACTCTAACTACAATTTTTAATCCCTAAATCCTTCTATTAGAAACATATGTGATCTTCCACTTAGATTTATTATGAGGACATAATAGTCATATCTTTTGATCTGATAAATCCATGACTATATTTAACTTGAGCTTCTATAGGTACCTGCTTGTTAAGAAAATGACTATTTTGGAAGATAAGACACTTCTTCATTAATCACATGTCTACCTCCATTTCAAAATTTGAGCAGAGGTCTTACTATAAATTGAAAACCAATCTAATTTGTTGGATTTCCTATAGTCATTATGTTAATGAGAACCTATAGGCTAAACAAGTCACTACACACAAGGATATTCCTTTAAAAGAGCAACACAACGATGGAGTAATCCTACAACTTTTAGAGAATAGGATCGATAGGTTCTAAATATTCAACCATGGGTCTTGACTAATATTTAATGGTGATAGAACCTCATTATTGAAAATATTGACTATATAACTATGTCTACTTTAATGGTTCTTGACTGAACTCTAATGGTGGCAAAGCTCTTTGAAATACTTGATCTGGTTTGATGAAGGTTGTATTTGTTTTCCATTTGAAGTCTCCTAGATTTGAATTTTAATATCAACCATTAATCTTGATATAGGATTATAAAATTGTGTCATATATCAAATCTGCATTCATTCAATGGGCCTTATAGTTAGTTCCATTTAGTTCCTATGCTTGTTCCACATGGAAACCTCACATTCAATCTGATCTCATTGACCTCTTGACCTCACATGAACCCTTGATCTTGTTTTACATAGTTCAAATGCATACCATTAATTTTTTTTGTAGTTACCATATGTGAAACACTTGGAAGCTCCTTATCCATTCTTAGGATTCACTGACTGGTTGACCTCTCACTTGCCATTGATCCACATTTGTATGATTGAATGAAATTCATTGATCTATCTGGACCCCATAATTCTATCCTTTCCCATGTGCCATTAGATATTATCTGAGGTTATATGATCTTGACACTTGTCAATTCCATGTTTAACCCTAGGATTATCTAAATACAAATGACTAATTCACATGGTATAAAATTGATGTCCTCATGCACATTTCACTTTTCAAGCTCAACTTTGAATAGTTATATCTTGAGATAGAAAACTCATCAAGATAAAAAAATTATAGAGGATGTTTATGGGCCCAAAAGCATCATGTGTATGTATTCCTTTGAATCTGGTCAACTTCCTAAGTGTATTTATGAAATGTGAAGAAAGACTATTTTGTTCATTTTTTGATGACATGTGATGATGGTATGTCTCTTCTAGGCTTGTGCATGTCATTTTTATCCCTTAAAAGCTCTACGAAACTAATGAGACTTTAATAAAAACTACTTTATGCTCCATGAATACCATGAATCACCATATAAACCTAGAAAATATCTTATCTTGAAACTCTAGACTTGATTCCAAACCATTTGATCATTCACTCCATCAAGAACTATGTTCAGCTGATCTATTAGGCAAGGCTTTGTACATGGGCCAAAATTGGCTAATAAGTTCATTAGCAGACATTAAGAGACATTTAGGTTTGTGCTCGATATATACAAGGGATAGAGAAATAGGATTCAAGATCTTGGCTAGAGGAATTAGACTTTATGAACTTATAATCATGGGTATTGGTTGTTGGTTTAGTCTTCTTAACTTTATGAACAAATGATAATAACTTAAGAGGTTTGGTCATCATTCACATTTATACAAGGCAAAAGAAACATAATGATTTTATTGGGTTTATAATTATTTTGATCAAACTAATTATTGTTCCTAACTCTATAGGAATTTAAGCTAAATTTTATGACTTATTCAATGCTTTGGTCCATGTGTATAAGCCTATAGGGCTCAGGAACATCTAAACTACAAATCTATAGTTTGTAGGCAAGGATGAATGGTAAAATAGACTGTTCAGTGCATTCACCTAAAGGTTAATAGTGTTAAAGGATCAATAAGGTGTTTTCAATATTTTAAATGACTCTTTAACCCAAAGCTGATATTCATATAGTTTTATAACTCTATCATGGTGTCTCCAATAGTAGGTTGCATACATACATGTGGTTTTCTAGATAGGAGGATAGTGTATAGTTCAATAGTGGATTCAAAGTTGTCAAGACACAATAAGACAAGGTATGAAATGCTTTCATTCCTAGAAATATGTCCTTTAAATTTTATAAATCTTCATCAAAGCATCATAACCTATCAACCATTAGTTTATCCTCAACAATCTCATGGTCTCACTTAGCATTTGTTAAGGTCACTTAGTAGAAGTAGGTTATTTAGATAATCTTGGGTTTCTCTTTTCACTATGTATGGTTCTTTAAGAAACTCCAAACTGATATATTTTTTTAGGCATATGTATAAGATGTACATGATCCTTTTAGAATGTCTTGAATTTGGATTCATGATTAATTCCAATCCCCTTATGTTTCATTCCATTTTCATAACTTTTACATTGCCATTCAACCATAGTTTTGAGCCTAATACTCCATTCACAATTTCTATATATCCCATTATCATAACACACATATCATCACATATTATCCAAATACAAATCATGAATCCAATGTTTTGGTACTCATCAAGGTTTATATATATAATCATGGTCATGAATATGAATCCTATAGCCTTAAACACTATTAAAGGATTAAATACTTACCTATAAGCTACAAATCAACACCTATAACCAATAAGTCCAGTGGTAGTCTTGAGACCTTTTGAGTTCTATGGATAGTTGATAAGACCAAATGCATGGTTGATTTGAGTTTGATAACCTCTATCAAGATATAGTGATTCATTAAGGTAATACATGTTCAAGGAAATTTTTAGGGAAGGGAAACTCCTCAAAGAAGCTATAGTCAACTCAGTGGAGATATATAGCTAAGTGAAGCAAAAAATAGTCTTGTGCTTTATATTGAAATTAAACTTGTGAGACATGGAATATGAAGAGTTATTTTAGATTGATAGAGACATTAATAAATTTTAAACCCATTAAATATTTTGAGGTGGGTTAAGCCAAAGACTTAGTCAATATTTTCAAGATACCTATAGGTATAGTACTATGTACAATGAGAAAAGGTAAGTAGTTTGAGGTGTAGGCAAGATATATAAGAGATAATTTAAACCTTTTTGGAAATTTAGTCATATTAAAATACTATTAGAATCTTAGTGATCATGGTTAGGTCCTAAAACACCAAAATGTATCCAAGGAGTAAGATACAATATGCTTGGTCTTTAAGGGATATTGCTTAGATTGAAGGAGGACAATGTTTGTGGGTATGTTTGAAAGAGTGATGAATATTTGAGGATGGTTTCTAGAATGGATTAACACCCCTAGAACACTCACACATTCTTATAAAGATGAAATGATTAGAATACAACTTGGAATTATTGAAGCTTAAGAAACCTTGCTTTCACAAGTAATGCCTATAACTAATCTTGGGAAAATTTATGGTTTTGAAGCCTCTATAAGTGTAATCACATATTAAAATTTGGTAAAAATGATTATGATAAGTGGATTAAGGTATTAATAGTATTTTCAAGGTTAAATAACTATTGAAAGCATTCATTATTTTATCTTATTCATACTTCAGTCTACTAGCAATCAATAATGAGGCCAAGTGAGTTAATTGGAAGTTTGAAGACAATACATAAAGATTAGACTTCATAAAGGGGTTTTAAGGGCAATTAATGATGTGTTAAGTCTTCATATACTCTATGGGATTTATAAAAGTCAAGTTTCAAGTCAAATGACCTTACGGGATATCTAAAGGAGACAAAACTTAAAACCTGATAAGAAACCCTACCACCATGTAGAGACATATCTAGGTTCTTATAGAGAATTTATGGTCATAATGATGGTGGGGAGAGTCAGTTAAAATCCTTAGAGAATTGTTGGGATTAGGGTGATGTAATAAAGTTATAAATTTGGTCCTTAAACCTTTCTTGGCTTATACAATCTAAATAGTTAGTCAAAACACACTTTTCAATGTTCATATCTTCACACACCATTTGCATGGGAACTCAAGCTATTTAGGAAAGTTGAATGGGTCAATGGAATGAATATTCATAATAATAAGTTTTGGTTTGGAGGTCTATACTATATGAACCATAATTAGGATGGTGGACCTCTAAAACCTTGTTAAAACCTTGAAAGATACTTGATAAATTAATTATTATTCAAAATACATCCAGATGAAGTGATTGATCATGGAAATATCTTTGTGGTCTTATTAGGTCTTCTAAGTATCGTAATAACCTATTGGTTGGCATGTGGAGGGATATTATTATATGAAATGGTCCTGATAGGGATAATCTGAGCATGTGAGCAAGGAATTAAAGAGTATTTGCATATATAATGAGATTTAGAAAAAATATTGTGTCCTAAAGTCCCCAAATAATCTTGTAATAAGCATCTTTAGGAGTTTCCATGACTAGTTGTTTAGGAAGATAGACTTGACTATTTATATGAAGATTGTATGCATGTAGATAGAAGTAAAATGCTATATTCAAGCCAACATTGTTAATCTAAGGGACTTCAGGGATGATCTTCATGTTAAATACAATGCATAAGAGGATTACAACTTCAAGTTAAATACAAAACACTAAAACCCTATAGTAGTATAAGCTTATCTAGTATCCTGATTGAAATAATGTCATATAAAAGATGGATAAAAAGGAAATGTGAGATTATGAAGACATCTCAAATATTCATGAACTATATTACCAATATTTTTGAGAGTTGTAAATCAAATATGAGCTATAAGTGAGATTTTATAACTAGTCATTCTGACCTAAAGACACCTAAAACTACTTAAAAAGCATTTTTCTTCCCTAAGAGGTAACTTCACATGCTCACTACTATATGAAATTTCTAGATGGGAGGCTAATAACTTTAGGAGAGGTGGAGGGATTAATTTACAAGAGTTTGTGGAATTAGTTTAGAGGTTTAGTCCTTATACTTTATGAATCATTGTTAAGAGTCATGGTTACTCTTAAACCTCTCTAAAACCCTAGTAAGGACCCCACTAGAGATATTTGAGGTAAAATTCATAAAAATATATGGGAATCACTTGAAAAACACCCAATTCATTTTTTTCATTTAGATAGGTTCATGATCATGGTACTTAGTTATACAAATGGTGTACGAACACCTCCAAAAGCTATGTTTTTTTACGTTTTAAGACAAAATTGAAGTACAAGACTTGGTCATAGACTTATAATAATTTGAAGTATTTTTATAAGAATTATTTCACCTCATAAAACCATGAGGTTTTCACCTATTATCTTATAAGTACCTCTACCATCCACCATTAATCAATCAGTTTGTGAACCTAGTCAAGATGGCCTAAATATTTAAGAAGATTAAAATTATAGATGGAAGAATTTTTGGGCATAGACAGAATATATGTGGTTAATGAAACATCTAGAAACATTCATAATTTTTTATTAAACAATAAAGTTCCATAATCATATGTATTTATGAAAGGTTTTAGGTAGTTCTATTGATATAGTCAACCCACAAGAAGAGGTACTTAGTTAATTCTTCATGGAAGTTGGTTATTTATGTCTATTAAATGCTTGTAATAGATAAAAGAGAGGTAATTAATTGAATATGGCATGCTTATACCTTTTATGGGTCAAATTTTACTAAAAATAGACTTTAACCATCTTAATGACACTCATTGAAGAAACTTAAATGTATGAAAGAATATGGAAGACCATTATAACTATCATGTGGAAAAAGTCATGATATTTTGACTTATTCAAATAATTATATGCCACTCTCCCTCCTCTTCTCTCCATGTACTTATATTTTTTCATTTTGAAAGGTATACTTTAAAAATCCCTTAGGCTAGGTATAATAAAAATCTATTGAAATTGTATCTTGAACCTTGAATTAATAAGAAAAGATTTTTACAAACTTCTTCATTAATATTTGTGTGTGTTTTGATTGTTAACTTATATAAAATTAGTAGATTCATCTTCATTTGTATGTCCTCTCTTTCACCTAATGATATGTTTATCATCCTCTATAGGCCATATGAATTGTTAAGAGGTAGAAGTTGTGTTGAAGAGTGAGTTAGTTTGTAGTGCCTTATATAGACCTCCATTATTTTACCTTCAAGTTACATACCTTTTGTCTAACCTCCATATTAAATACTCATGTTTAGGACTATGTTAAGAAGTCTAGTTAATAAACTATTTCCATTATATTCATAAGTGTGCTTAAAAATAGACAAAGAGAGGATCATTGAAGAATTGGTACATCAACATCCCTAGTATAGATTTTCATTTTAAGTTGTCATTATATATATTTTCACCCCCAAAATAAATAGGTTTTAAAATAATAATTTAAATTTGATATATCAAGGGAGCTAGCCCCACAAGCTAGAGGTTTGGCCTAACTATAGGTAACCCATAACCTTTAGGCCAATCCCATATTAGTCTAGGTTTGAACCAGAAGTGAACAATCTTCTTTGGAGGGTACATCTTAGGTTGTTAACAACAATATCACTAAAGTTTTTAAATTATCACAAAATTAATGGAAAAATTACAACTTTATAAATATCTATATTGTAATATCTCTAATTTTGACACAATACTATAATTTCCATAGTAGTTATATTGTGATATCACAAGTTTTACTACCAGCCTAAACAATTAGTAAAAACCTTATCATTTAAAAACAAAAATGTAATAAATACTAAAAAACCATAACTACAATATTATTGATATGGTGGCAATAAAATGATTCCAAAGAGCAAAATTATGACTACATAGAGAAACTTAATGACTTCTAGAAAAAAATCCTATAGCCTTTAATTTTCACCTATTTTGATTAGAAATATTAGATTTTTACATGAAAATTTTTAGGATAGGAATTTAAAATGCCTTGCGAGAAACTTCTAGGGGTACAAGTCCCATTAGACATACCAACATGTGATAAAGGATTACAATCGAGGGGAAGTTAGAATTATGTTAGTATAAGAAATAAAAACTCAAAATAACACACTAAAATCCTAACACCTCTAGCCTAGACACTAGGGAGAGCTTAGGTAAAAAAATTAAATGAAATCACAATATAAACATAAAATAAACAAGTATCTTACCATCCTTAGATATCTAAATGTCTTGTTGAATGACTTGCTCAAATTGTACATTAATAAGTCTTCATCAATGGAGCTTCTTGGCTCCTTATCTCCTTGGCACCTTGGATTTGATTACTTGGCTTAATATTTGGGCATGGTAACACTATTTTCATGAGTGTTATGGATAAAATCTTGCATGATAACTCTATAATATACAAGTTTTTAAATGAAGGGATATGGCCTAGTATTTATATCCCTAGTAATTAAGTCTCACCCAAGGTGAGTTAAGGTTGAGTTTAAACATGGAATGGGTTTAAAGTAATCCTAGGTGAGTTTAGACTAACTCTGGTAGAGTTAATAGTTGTAAATTAATTATGATTTGTAATTACTAAGCATGGATCTATAATTAGATATTTTAGGATATTTTCAAAGAGCTTGACAACTCATAAAGGCAATGATGAAAGGCTTTGATATTTTGATTTTTGGAATTTCCATTTTTAAATATTCATTAATTGTAAATGGATAATTAAACTAAGAATTCAATCTTGTTTAATTTGTTAATTGATTATAATTAGCATATTATCTCTTTTTAGATTTGATATTTATTCGAGTGACCCCTTTAATACGTCCATAGGCCAAATTCATGTTTGTGATATTGTAACGTGATTAGGGATGAATATGCGAGAGATTATTATTGTGTAAAATAGAATACAAATCAAGGATGTATCAACATTATTTTGAGCATTGATGAATGATATATGAGCATGTTTGGGACATGTAGTGATTCCTAGGATTAATTTACAATGGTTGGTAGGAATCAATCTGAAGTCTGGTTGGGATCAATTTGTGGCTAATTTTAGTTGTCTACATAAGGGGGTTGGGTAGTATAGGAAAATTACCAAGATGGATGAATCCAATGTGGTCCTTGATAATGCTTTATAGGAGGCTAGTATCGAGGGTCGTTGAAATCAAATTAGGGGAAACATGAGTAAGAATGAGGGTGGAAATAATGATGATTGAAGAAGCTCTTGATAGATAAATAACATTAAATTCAAGGGATTCTGTCTATTTATTTAGGTATTTAGCCTTTTATGGTAATTAATGTTTATGGTTTCCTATTATTTTTTATTATTTCCTAGTGGGTTCTATGTGGGTTATGGGTGGTTTTTTATAGGCTCCGTAGTGGGATGCTAGTTTTGGTTGTTACTTTATGGGTAGTTTTTTTCTTATCCTGGTTCACTATTTAATGTTTATGGGATCCCTTAAAACTTATTTTTAACTGTATTTATAAAAACTTTCTCATTTCTCAAAAATCATCTATTTCTTCCATTATCTCTTTTCACACTTTTTTGGAAATAATTTATTCCCAACACTTATTGATTCCTCATAAAATATTTTACTTTGTATATTGCTTTAGTCAATTATTTAACACTATCATGTGTGTGTGTGTGTCTATATATATATATATATATATATATATATATACACACTTAATCTCTTTTAAATGGTTCTTTCTCCCTATGTGATGTGGTATGGGGGATGAATTTTGGTTGAAGGGGATAATTTTATCATGAAAATTGGTTATGATTGGTTTTTTTATTAAGTTGTCTTTTCATATTTATTTTCTATATTTTCATTAGAATTATATTGTATCCCTCATCATCATTACTCATAGTGACTTATGTGTCATGAATAATTTGAGGATGAAAAATAACATGTAAAAATTATTTAACCACTAATTAATTATATACCTCTAGTTATTTTGAAACACACTGAACTATCATTAACTATAATCTAGGACATTGAGTCAATACTAGTTGTATAGAGTCCTAAATGACACTCTTAGATAATGAGAATTTTAATATTAATGGTCTGGGAAAGTCCACTACTCTACTTGACTAATGTGCATATAATGATCATGAGTTGTCCATATAACTAAATTTATATAAGGGATTGTAATGTGCAATAAATATTCCTTTAAATTATTTTTATGAATAGGTGTAGTATTTATATTAGAAGAGTTTCCTAAATATTTATAATAACCAGCTTGGGATAATAATACTACATAGGTGTATGAACTATATATAAAGAGAAATTGTGTGTAGGTGTAACTAAAAATTATGGTGTTGGCATAGTGTTGTCATTGATGTAAATATGATGTCATTGGTGTCAAAGTGTATTGTCATAGTGTTATAATTTTTGTCATTTATTCTTGATGTGACAAGTAGTTTCTATGAAAGAGAGTGTAATCATAATGAACTAAGTTGATGTCAAGTAGTTGTTTTAATACTAGTGTGTAGATGAGCAAGGCCAGTTGGTAATGTGTTGTGACAAGTTTATGAACATTTAAGGTATTTAGTTATTTCCATTTGAGATAAAGGTATAGGTCTAAGTGTTTTATATCTACTTCATTGATGTTGTGTTAAGGTCATGACATGGAAGTAACATGTTAAGGCTTTAAGGTGTCTTGTAAAGCCTTGTCTAGACCTTGTGAGAAGGTATGTGAAGGTAGCATGGTGAAGTGAGTGAGCTTAGGAATGTAAATAGTTTTTTGAAGTTATATGGGATTGAGAGTTAGGTGTATAATCATTAATTTTTTTTTAATGCAGGTCTATAAGTAAAAGTTCTTGAGAAGCCTAGTCATGGCATGTAAAGTCATAGTGAGGAGGTTTGAGCATGGTGGCTTGGTAAAATGGATGAATAGAGGCATAATAGGATATATGAGGATAATTTATAAGGTATAATATGTTTTTTAAAACTTATGATAATCTCAAGGTGATCTAACAGAGGTAGGACCTATAGATCTAGTCTTCAACTAGACTATTTCTAGACCCTGCCTAGCCTAATGAGGCATCACGAGTTTTATCAAGACATATGAAAGATTATTGACATTATTTGATCATGTGATATTTTGTTTGAGCATGTTAATAAATTATTTATATCTTTAAAATAAGTTTTAAGGTCAGTTTAAGACCTAATAATGTGTAAAAACTCAAGTGTAGAAAGCAAGATGGTGAGTGCATGGCCTAATGAGGTATCAAGATCAATTTCCATGGCATGTTTGAGTAGGTGAGAATTGAAAAAGGTGATTAAAGTTTTTTTAATAATGTGCATGAATTTTAAGGTCAAATTTTTAAGTTTAAGGCAAGAAAAAGTGTTTAAGGGTTCTCAAGTGCACAGGATGAAGAGTTGTCTACTTGAAAAGGTTTTTTAATTGCTGGTTGGCATGTGCAACATATACATGAGGACTTAAGATATTCATGGTAAATTTGGAATGTTCATTCCTAAAAATTATAGGCATTATTTTTTTTATTAATGGGTTATAATTTATGAATGATCATTAAGACTAGAAGATGGTTTAAACCCTCAAATAACCCTAAGAGTGGCCTAATATGGAATAAGTTGTTATAAAGTGCTAGAATGGATTGGTATAGATATTTAAGTGATTTGAGGATTTATTAATCTCTCATAATCACCTATAATTTTTTTTTTTTAAGTGTGTGGGTAGACCATATAGGAAAATTCTAGTTTCTCAAAGATTTGTTGTAGCAGTAAGAATTGACAGAGTCAAAGTTGATAAATAGATGAAAGACAAAGTTTGAGAATTTTAGTTTTTGTCAATTTTGGTTTATGGATAGTTTATATCACTCAATTTTGATAAATTTTTCATCCAATTTGACCTATCATTAATAGACCTAATGGTGAAAATACCGAGAAACTCGGGTAAAAGTGAAAAGTTGATTAGGGATGTGTTATCATGGAATAGGGATGAATCCAAGTGCATGGAGACATTTTTAAATACTTTTAAGACATGGTAATGTTATATAAAAATTTTGGATGTCAATGGATATGGTGAAAATGTTGCTCATAAATTGACCTATCTAGTTCAAATGAGATAATGAGAAACAAGGTTATGAGATTGGTCTTTAAGACCAATATTGAATTTTAACCATGTTATATTTCTATCTAAGACTTTCCTAATGATATAATAAGATAATATAAATAAATTTTAATTATATAAAATTGTTCATACATATGTTTAAGTTCATTATCACCATGATTGTGCTTCAAGGCAAACTGATAGTTCTATGTAAGCAAGTTGAAGTGATGAATTTTAGATTCTATGCCATGAGTTGAAGAATTTAATGTACATGGTGTCTCTATTTGGGAATTGTATGTATTATCCATGTTTTTCAAAAAAATTATAACTTATTGAAATTATTGAATATGTTGAATCCAAAATGGCTTGACTGGCTAAGTGAGGTCTATGAGAGAGAAGGTCAGCAAATTGGTCTACAAGACCAATAATTGATATTATATATTATGATATATTTATTATAGGTTGTTATGAATATGTTTTAGGATAATTTTAATGAATTTTAATTCCTTTATTATTATTTTTATGTTTCATAGGTTTAAGTTTTAATGACTATGTTTTGAGTCTAGTTGGTAGCTCTGGGTGGGCTATTTGTAGAGAAGGGTTTGAGTAAATTTACCTTGAGTTGTGAAGTATAAATCATATTTGTATGACAATTATGCCATGTATATTATGTATATATGATTGTTTTCCATGTTTTTTTTTGAAATTATGGTTTAGCTTTAGTTGTTCAATATATACCTTTTGTGTATGAGAAGGCATAATTGTGAATAGTACAAATCGCATGCTTCAAGTGGTGGTTGGAGATAAAAAGTGTCATGGACCTAAGATTATCTTAGTAAATTTTTATTTGAGTTTAATATTAAGTTTTACTATTTTGTGTGAAGTTTTAATGTGTTCCAAGGAGATCGAAGTGTAACATGTGCTAATGAAGGTCTAATTGAATTAAGTCTCCTTAAGTCCTAAAAGAGGGTTTGGTCCTATATGTTGTGACTGACATATTGAAATGTTTTGTTCATGTATGAAACATGTTACATGACCTATTTAATGGTTAATCCAAGTGTGCAAGTGTATATGGTTGACCAAAGTGTGTAAGATCAAGTGACTTCTATAAGAATAAGGCCTAATAGGCCTAATTATGGTGTGAGAATATAAGTGAGAGATAGATAAGTTGAATATAAAGATAAAAGAGTAGATTATATGATGTAATGATGGCTATAAATCCATACCATGGAATTATGTGATTGATCCTTATGATCGAAACATCAAAATAAGGGTAGAGGTTTGTAAATGAAAGATAATAAGAAGAGAAGTAGAGTAAAATATATGAGGTGAGGCTATCATATAAGAGTAGAGATGTGCTAAAACTATGAGTATATTGATAAGAGAAGGTGACTAATATGTAGATATGAAATAGAGAAACGTGTATTAGGATTAAATAATAAATATAAATTATAAATAATATAATCATCTGTTGAAGATTGCAACAAGGACAAAGATGGAAGGCAAAAGTCTACTTGGTTGAGTGGGTACTTGGTCAAGAGGTGGCTAGGTTGGTGGTGACTCACTAAAGGAGGTCATACTTCATTGAAAGTGGGTCCTTTATAAATATTGTATCAAGTTTTGTATTTATATACTAGGGTTGGTTCTCCAAGTTGAGTGGGTGATCAACTAAATTTGATTAATTACTTTATAGGAATGGTTGTCCAATCTATAATCAGTGGGTTTTATTTCGTATGATGGTTTCCCACATATATGATGTGTTTATACTCATTATGTGTACATTATCATTACTATGTTCCTAGACTAGTTAATATTAATCATAGTATGATGTTGATTGATGAATGGTTAGAAGATCTATTGAAGTGAAATTAAAATTTTATAAGGACATTAAGTCACTCCCACCCTTACTAATTATATCTTCAATAATTGGTATCAGAGTAGGTCCTTATAGATAGGCCTAACAACCTAAATGTGATCCTAAGAAGAAAAATCATAAATTTTGATGATGATAAAAATGAAGGTCTTGGACTCAAATAAGAACACATAGATAAATATCAAGCCAAGGAGAGTTATACCTCAAAGGTCAACGCTCTACCAAAGAATGAAGAGTTGACTGAGAATAAGAAGGATGACAAGGTGAGTCATGATCAACTCATTAACCAAGGTGGGTTATTTTATATTATAGAGAATAATTTAGAATTGAAATAATGCCAAAAGAATTCTTTGTAGGCTCACAATAATGATGAAGATGCCAAGTTAAAAATCAAGCCTATATTGATAGTTAATCCTAGAATGATGTTGAAGAATACTCACTCTTGTGAGAGTATGAAGATATGCTAATCTCCTAAATTTTTATTGTTATAGTACCCTATGGAAGGGGTTAATCCATTAGGATTCATGAAAACACTCATATGTAAGTGTAATCATGGTGGATGCTTGTTGAGCTTTGATAGGTGTTGTATTCCAAGAAGGTATGAAGACATGTTGAAGATTGTTGAGTCTGATCTGGAAGTGTGTTCTTTTGGAATTTTGAGAGGTAAGTTTTTTAAATCTAATTGTTGTTTATCTTGATCTATGTTGAGATTTTGTATTGAGATCAAGGTGATTGATTTGTGTTAAACATGGTCTATGTGTATTGTTGTTTCATATGGTGATTAAGTTTTGAAGATAAAGGGGGAGCATGATTTATGAGATGTTTCATGATTCTATTTGTTGAGCTAGTTGTGAGAGAGAGTTGAGTGTTATATGTGCATCAATATGACCTTAAGGTCATAGTTGACCAAGACACATGTTTTAAAATTTTAGTTTACATATCATAAATAAGACAATTTACTACAGAGGTCTATCAAAATGAAGCATGCAAGCATAGATAGTTGACATAATGATGTAAAGAAGATGTCATGATGAGGTATATGCCATGGTTTATTGATAAACATCAAGGAGATATATTTATGTAATAATAAAATTTGAGATACCATATGATCATGACATGAATGATATCTTCTCTAGAATGGAGGACTAGATTATTCCCTTGGAATAATATCTTTGATTGTAGACAGACCTAATAGACGTGGTGGATAAGAATTGGTTATAGATATGTTATATGCTAATAGGCATAGAGTGAAATTTCTATAGGCATTTAAAGATGACCTTTGGGTTATGTATCATAAGGATATATGCTCAGTATGCCCTAGTTGTGTAAGGTGAAGGTGATCAAGAAAGATAAAATTATGGTAGATAGTGAACTACATATTTTACAAAGCTATTGAGCAACGAACTAATCCAAGAAGGGTTATCATGATGTAGATGGATCAGATATGGATTATGGAGATAATAATATAATTCATGAGCTTTAAGAGAAGGTGTGGGTATAGATAAGTTATGTAAAATCATGAAGACAAGTTAGATATCATTCATCTTTGTGGCATCAAGGTGTATAAAAGAAGGTAAATAGTCTTGAATACCTGAGTCCATTTGAAAAAGATATTTTTTAGATAATAAAAATTGAGATATCCTAGTGAGTTTTAGTTAAATAAATCATGTTAAGGAAAAGATATATGGTCTTATGATCATAATTCAATTAAATATTATACTTGATCTAAGGGGGAGCTTGGTAGCTCTAAGTTCTTTTGAAGTTTCAGAGAATAGTTGACAAAGAAGGAGAATGAATGATTCTAAGAATTGTAGTGTGTATGGTCCTTTATAATTAATGTAAATGGGGATAAAATTTCATGAAGGAAGATTTAATATATTGGGGGAGAAGATATTGATCAAATTGTAATATTTTTTGCCATCAATGACAAAGGGGGAGTTTGTTAGCATAGTGTTGTCATTGATCTCAATATAATGTCAATAATGCCAACGTGTATTGTCATAGTGTTATAATTATTTTCATTTATGATTTATGTGATAATTATTTTATATGAGATAAAGTTTAATCATAATTAATGAGGTTTATATCAAGTAGTTATTTTAAGACTAGTGTCTAGATGAGGAAGGTTAGTTTGCAATATGTGTTATGACAAGCTTATGAGCATTGAAGTTATGTAGTGATTTCCATGTGAGATAAAGGTATAGGTACAAGTTTTTTATATATAATTTATTGATGTTGTGTTAAGGTCATGACTTGGAAGGAATAGCTCAAGGCTTTAAAGTGTCTAATAAAGCCTTGTCTAGACCTTGTGAGAAGGTATGTGCAGGTAGAAAGGTGAAATGAGTGAGATTAGGCATGTAATAAGTTGTTTTTCATTGTATGGGATTGATATTTAGGTGTATAATCCTTCATAGTTGTTTTAATGAATGTATTTAAGGAAAAGTGATTGAAAAATGTAATCATGGCACTAGTCATGGCATGTAAAGTCCTAGTGAGGAGGTTTGAGCATGGTGGATTAGTAAAATGGATGAAAAGAGGCATTAAAGGCTATATGAGGTTAATTGAGAAGGTCTATGAGGTGTTCAATCACTCGTGATAATATCAAGGTGAGCCTATAGATGTGGAATTTATAGATCTAATCTATAAATAGACCATTTCTAGACCCTACCTAGCCTAATGAGGCATCATGAGCTATTATCAGGACATATGAAAGATGATTGACATTGTTTGATAATTTGAGATTTTGTGTGAGTATGTGAGTGAAGTATTGATAGCCTAAAAATATGTTTAAAGGTTAGTTCAAGACTTAATAAGGTGTGAAAACTTAGGTGTAGAAAGCAACATGGTCAGAGCACGGCCTAATGAGGTATTAGGATTAGTTTCCAAGGAATTTGTGAGTACTTTATCATTTAAAAATGTGATTTAAGTTGTTTTAAGAATTACATGAAGTTTTAGGTCAAAATTTGAAGGCTAAGGCAAGAAAAAGTGTTTTAAGGTCTCTCAAGTGCATAGGATGAAGAGTTATCTACCTGAGAAGGTATTTTAAGTGTCTATTGGAATGTGAAGCATCTTAATGAGGGACTAATCTATTCATGGTATAAGGGTAAGGGTCATAGTTTAAAATTATAAGAATTATTTTTTGGATTAAGGGGTTATGCTTTATGAATGATTTTTAAGAATGGAAGATGATTTAAACCCTCAAAGAACCCTAATAGTGACATGATATGAAAAAAATTGTTTTAAAGTGTTCATAATGGATTGGTATGGATAGTTAAGTTATTTGAGGTTGTATTCAACTCTCCTTGACACTTCCATGTGTGGTTGGTTTTTCAAGTCTGGGAGTAGACCTTATAGGTGTTGGCTAATAGATTTGTCCTTATATAAAGATATTTTATTTTAACTATGTACCCTTCTCTCAAGAATAATTAAGTTAAACAACAAATGGGTGAACTATCAAGATTAGTTCCCCTTTGAATTAAGGTATAACTCCCTTTAATATTTTCAATGAATTTAAATATTCAGATACACTTTTAACCAAAAAGTGTTTAAAGGTAGATTAATATCTATACATCATTATGTTATGAATATGAGTTTTTATAACAACAATAGGTAACAGAATACACATATTCTATTTTCAATACCGATTAAATAGATAAATGTCTATATGTTGAACTAGGAAATGATAAAACACACAACAATTGTCTAATGGAAAAGTAATTACTATATGAAGGAAGATTTAACATAAAAAACCTCACTTTCAAATACTCAAACTCATAGATCTAAGTACTCAATAATTAATTCTCATTTTCATTCATTGATGAAAAATGTTTTAGACAAACATCATGTATATTTTTAAAAACAATGGTCCAATTCTAAAATTTCTAACTCCTTTTCCTATCTTTTCTATATATCCCCATATTTTTACAACCAAAAATATATATCATTGCCTTAACTCATCAATCTTTTAGACTAAACCAAAGTTAAAGTAACTCTACCCATACGGGATTTAGTTTTTACAAATTCAATAAAAATCAAGTTTCAAATAAAAAAGTAACTGAATAACTGAATAAAAGAGACTATGTAACAAAAATCATTGTTGAAGTGACATACTAGGATCTCTAGATTTTTTGTGTTTAGTGGGGTAGAAATACTAAGCTTTCCATTCTTGAAATGCTGTAACAAACTCCTAAATTTTTAAAAGATTGGGAATGCTGACATTTTTTATCCTTGCTTTCTAGATGTTTTTTCCCTCTAAATTTTTCCCATCTTTTCTGTGTGCTCTGGGAGTGTGTCAATATAGTGACAAAGAAGTGACTCTACCTTTGAAATATAAGAGATGTTTTCAGTTGATAAGCTATCACTTTTTTTAATGAAGCTAATCTTTTCCCTAAAGGACTAAATCAGAGCATTGATGTCCTTCTCTAGTTTTCCATAATCTTTTATGTAATTGATATCAATGCTCTATAGATCATACTATAATGAATAAATGAATTTAGTTATTTATTTAATCATTTTTGTGATTTCTAATCATCCTTATCTGGATACAAAATTTCTCCATTCAACATTTTTATTACTTGCATATAATATATCTTCATCCAGTCCTATCAAGTTCTTTTCTGACAAAAACTTTATCCCATATTTTTGCACTTCATCAATCTGATTCATCACACTCATCCATTTTCCTTCTTCTTTTATCCAGAAAGCCTTCTGAGTCTTCAAATCTTCAACTGTGATTGTGGTAAGATCATATACATTATTCAATTTATGAATGTATTATGTACCTTTCAGGATGATGCCATCCAACCAACTATCAAATACTTTGGTAATCATTTTGCCTCTATGTATCTGATCCATCATCCTTTGATTGATAGGATATTTTAGATCAAAACACATGGGCATTTGGGAAATTGGTTGTGGATTTAGACTATGAATGGTGTCAATATACTCTGCCATTGACCTCACAGTCTATTTTAATTCTCTTTTATCTTTTTCATCCTTCCAAGTTCTATGAATATCCTTTTAGTAGATGCTTCTAGATGATGCACATTAGTGGCATGTGATGTAGTCCCAAGGTCTAATTTTTCAACTATAAAATCTTGAACTGTAGGATCTTGAATTTCTTCATTGCTTCTTGGATGGGCTATCTTTGCATTCATGTTTCCTATGTTTGGGTCAATGTCTACTCTAGATGTTGTTTTTAACTTTTTAGATTTAGGAGATTTCCTTAAAAAATTGCTTACCATATCTTCTAAGGGTAAATAAAATGGAACTACTTTCCTTTTATGACTAATTAAACTTTCTAGCCATTTAGGTGCAGAACCTGAGGCTTCTCTATCAGGATTCAGTTAATCAAAAAGTATATTTGAAACAATCATCAATTCAAAAAAATTAGAAGGAATTAATGTTTATTGATCTGTACTAACCTCTTCTACCATTGGTGAATTGGATTCTTTATCAACTTTGACTTCTCCTAAATCCACTTCAAAATTCAAATCCATAATCACTTTTTCATAAATTTGATTCTTCTTCTTGCTTTGAGTCCTTGACCTAGTGGCACGAGGAGGAAGGGTAGCTATAAGGGCCTTCTCAGATTCTTTGATGATAGGGTCCCTTCCAATTTATGACTTGGAAGTACCTACATCACAGATAGTAATAGGCTAGTTTGATGAGCTTATTGGGAATGGAGATTCAATTATTGTTGTACATTACTAGGAGACTATGTTTTGAGCTCCTCCCAATTTTTGCTCTCTCAGCCATTTTTTACTTCTCTTTGTTACTAGAAGGGTCTTGACCTCAATTCTATCTTCCTCACTTTTATCCCAGTCAATTTCTAAAATAGGTGATTATTTTGTTTTCTCAAATTATGGATCAGTCACCTATTCACTATTGTCAACAATTCCAAAAATGTCCATGTTTAATTTAAGGGTAATTATCTGCCCTAGGGAATACCTAGACCACAGTCTTCTTATGACTTCAAATTCATCTGAAAAATCCTCCCCATAATCCTCTAACTGAGGAATATGTGAAAATCCTATTCCAATATCCAAGTTATCTCTATCAAAACATTTGCTATCAAATTGTGGTCTGGCTGTGAAGTATTGAAAATTGAATTTCTTAAGATCCAATTCTAAATTCAAAGCATCAGATATTGTTTTTCATGAATAACATCCAAGTTCAATAAAAAAAGATATACCATATTTATTCTTCATTGGGAATTTTTTTATCTACATTTTTTAATTTCTTGCAGACTTCTATTAGCACAAATCAGTCAAAAACATACTTGGGTAACCTCAAGGGTTCACCATCAAAACACCCAACTCTAATATAAGTGAGCCTAGAAAATTGAATGAAGAAACTACCATAGTTATTAATTAACTATATAGCTTCATCAAACAACCTCTTATCATTGTTATTTGACAATTAAAAATTCATTTTCCCAATAAAAACATCATTGACCCTCCTGTAATCCTCATAGTAGTTATGCATTTGTAACTGTGAGTAATAATCATAAATTTTACCATCTTTAGTCAAGGGTGCATAAATTAACCCTACACATTGTCTCGTAGAATCCAGGCAATAGAGGAGGTACAAAGACATATAAAATTCTATATTTCCCAAATAATTACATAAACCCTGATGCAAACATTCAACTACAATTTCTACCCAATCCAAATATTATTCTCTTAGGAGGATCACCTGTATGAAGTACATCCAGTCTTCCTAATAATATGCATGAGCATTGCCTTTTAGTCTATGTAGTAATACCATGATATATTATACTTCTGGAATTATATGATTTCTTGTTAATGGCCTAGGCAATCTTGAACCTCCTTTTTGGAATTTTAAGAGCCAATTCCTAGCAATCACACTCTTGTAAATTGTTTTCTTTATTGAAAAGTAACCATAGGAAGAAGTAATACTAAGGTCAGAGTATGGTTCCTTAGGATGGATTCTCATCACATACATTAGGGTTTGTCTATTGATATGTAGTAGAACATTACCATCTATAGTCTTGATGCACCTATATTGAAGTTCATATCTATTCATGCATTCAAGGACTAATTCAGGGCATTATATAGCCATGGGAAAGGCTGTAGCTTCAACCAGGCCACTTTCTACTATTGTTTGTATCATAGGATTTGACAGAGGATTTCTAGCCCTTTCCTTAAACTCTTCCAAATCATATTGGAACAGAGAGGTGTCCCCAATTTCAAGTGGAGAACATATGAGACTAAGGCCATGCTCATAATCAAGACAAGTAGATTTTAAGCTATAGGTCAGAGAATATAATAAAAAGAGAAAGTTTTGAATTTTTAAATAATGCTACAAACTCAAAAGGATCCTTCTTTCCAACCAAGTAAAGGAACCAACTTACAGTAAGAGTGAAACTCACCTTAAATTTATCTAAAATCACTACGAATTCAAGCAATCAAATATCTTATACCACCTGTGTTGTTCTCCTTTGTATTGCCCAGTATGCTTGTTTGATAAATTTGAATTGTTTTCTCTCGATGTAGATATTAACCAAATCAAATGATTAAATTAGGATAATATGTGATAAATATGCTTGATAAGACACATATTCTAACATATGCATTAATGGTAAGCATATTTTATGCATGATTTTGATGAGTAATGATTACTTTTAACCTCATGAAAATTCAATTTTTTTGCTTTATAATGAGTTTTCAGATATATTTTCCTCTAAATACCCACTAATTTTAACTTAGAAAAAGCCTCGGGGTGAGATGAGAGTATAGTAATTGAACCATTGAACTTCTGAAAATATGGTTCAACTTTGGGGTTCAATGATAAGAAATGAACCACATAGACTGACCAATAGTCACATGATCTTTCTAGAAACTTTGGACTTTGAAACTTAGAACCATTGAACTCTTCAAACTTTAAAACATTGAATCATTGAAATTTTAAACTTTGAGAAAGGTTCAAATTCAAACGTAAGGTTTAAAGACATTATTGATATACAAATGAACAGTGCATTTTGAGAAACATTAAACCATTGAACTTTTCTATGTAGGTTCAAGCTGTTTATTAATTTAGATAAGGGAACTGAGTGAACATGACTCTTTACAAAACATCAAGTATTGAATTCTTGAACTGGTAAAATTTTGAATTGTTAAAATTTTAAACTCTAAAAAAGGGTTCAATTTCAACTGAAAGGTTCAAAGTCATAATTAAAATACACAAAGGGACAAACAGTTCACTTTTGATAAATATTGAACCTATTGAACCATTGAATGCATTTAACTTTGAGAAAGGTTCAAGTTCAAAGGTTTAATTCTTAAATAAATTTCACACACAAGAAATGATAGGTAGGTAAAGTTCTTTTATGGAAAAATTCATGAAAAATTGAATAAGGGTGAATCAAAAGGTAACATTAGCTCTGACTGGGGACTATATTTTATGGTAAAATGTAGAGAACTTAGAAACTCTAGCTATGCAAACTAGGAAATAGAAATGGAAGAAAAGGAGAAAGACAAACCAAAAATGGGAAACGAAATCACAAAATGAAACAAAAAAATAAAAGGTTATGTATAAAATAGGGGATACCTATTTCACAGTCGATACAACTTGAGATCCTATCTATTATAAGATAGGGGTAAAATAGCTCCATCCAGATATTCTAATTTAAAATAGTTAGGACCAAGTACCTGATGAATTTTGAAAGGTCCTTTCCAAAGTGAATCAAATTTACCATGTGCTCCTTTAGGTTCTCTCCTTCTATCCCATAGCAATATTTCATCTCAATCTATGAACTTTCTAGGTCTAGTTTTTTGGTCAAAAATATTCTTAATCCTGGTTTGATGATCAATAATACGATCAACCAACTCATTCCTCTCCTCTTTAATCTTAGTTAAATACATAACTCTTTTATCTAAAGATTATTGAAAGTACTAATCTTTAATAACATTTTGTAATCTAGTTGCAGATAATTCTAGAGGTAATGATAGTTGTGCTCTTATTCCATAAACTAGCTCAAACAGTGCCATTCTTATTACTCTTTTTAGGGTTACCTTGTTATCCCAAAGTGATTTGTACAATTTATTGTGCCAATCTTTGGGGTTATCACTCACCAATTTCTTCATGATGGCTATCAAATTTTTATTACTGGACTCTACTTGTCCATTTCCTTGAGGGTAATAATCTGATGAGTGAGAAAGAGAGATACTATGTTCATAGTAGAATGAAATAAGCTCCATTGAAGAAAAACTAGTAGTGTTATCTACCATAACCTTTTGAGGAACACCAAAACATACCAGTATATTTTCTTTGAGAAAATCACATACCACTTCTGAAGTAGTTCTCTTCATAGGGATCACTTCAACCCATTTCATAAAATAATCAGTTTTTGTTAGAATGTGTGTATGACTAGCACTCAAAGGAGGTGAAAGAGGACCAATGAAGTCTAATCCCCACTATTTGAAAGGTTTTTCAATAATGATAGGTCTCAGAGGTAATGTTGCAAGTTATGGTCATCCTGAGAATAATTTGCATTTTTCATAGTTAGCTACCCATTTATATGCATCTTTGATCATACCTGGCCAATAATAACAATTTATAAGGATTTTGAAAGCTATGACTGATGAAGAGAAATTTCCACCATAGGCTTCATTATGAAAAACTTCTAATAGTTTGCATTATTGTTCTTTATCTATACATCTCAGAAAGGTTCCATTTAATCCCTTTTTGTATAGGATGTCACCCCATATCACATATTTTGTTGATTTCAACTTCAAATTCCTTTTCTCCTTTGGGGATAAATGATTGGGATAGTCTCCATAAGTAAGATAGTGTGCCATGTTTAGGAACCAAGGATCTTGTAAGCTCACCAATAAGATAGTATGGATTTCTTCTTCTTTTTCTTTACTTTTAGCTATCAATTTGCACAAACCTTGACCTCTAACTAATTTTTTTGGCTTAATCTCTAGATTGTATTCCTAAATTTTAGTAACCCATGTTTCTCTATTATTCATCCCAACCTCTTGCTGAGTCAGAATGCTTTTCACAGCCAAACTAGGAACAAATACAACTAAATGAGAATGAAGTATATAATATCTGAATTGTTTAACAATCTTCACTACAACAAAATCTTGTTTCTTAGCCAAAGAATATTTAAGTTCATGTTTCTTGAGAGGAACACTCATATAGGCTATTGGGGCTTCTACATTTACTTCATTTCTCTGTAACAAGATACCAGATATGGTATGTTCCGAAGCATAGCAGTAAATAACAAAATCTTTTTGGAAATTGGGATTTACCAAAGTAGGTGTTTATGCAATTACTTCCTTAATATCTTCAAATGCTTTTTTATCAACTTCATTCCATTTGAATTTTTGTTTTTTGCTCATCATCCCCACAATATGTTTCATATTTCAGCAAAATCAAGAATGAACCTTCTAATAAAATTAATCCAACCAAAGAAAGACTTAACTTTAGTCCTATTAGAAGGAAGACTTAACTGTTGTATTGTTTTAACTCTTTTTGGGTCAATTTTGATTCCACCTTTTGAAACTAGGTGTCCTAATAATTTCCCTTATATAACATAGAAAACTAACTTCTTAGGATTAAGAGATATCCCATGACTCAAGCATCTTTGTAAGATGGTCTCTAGATCTTTTAGATGATCTTCTCTTTTTTTAGAGAAAATAGTCAAATCATCAAGATAGATAACAATAATTCTATCTTTCAAAGCTTTAAAAGATGAATCCATCACCCATTAAAATTTTTCACCAAAATTAATTAGACCAAAGGGCATATGATTATAAGCAAAAGTTCCTCGAGGTGTAGTGAAAGAAATTTTATGTTGGTCAGCTGTAGCCACACTTATCTAATTATAACCTGAGAATCCATCTAATATGGACATCATTTCTGACCTAGTAACAGTTTGCAAGATGTGATCCATCATAGGTAAGGGATAATTATCTTTTAAACTGGCTTGATTCAAATTCTTGAAGTTAACACAAATTCTTATTTCTTCATTCTTTTTGCACACTAGGACAATGTTCACCACCCAAGTGGAGTGATGAATTGGATAAATAATCCTATCCTTTAGCATCTTGTCAATCTCTTTAAAGATAGCTTCAACAACTTTTGGGTTATAATTTCTCAACTTCTACTTGAAAGGAGTTTCTTTTTCTTTCAAAAGAATATGATGATAAAACTATCCACGTCTAAAACCTTTGAGGTCATCATAGCACCAAACAAAGACATCTTCATACTTAATCAGTAGATTAATTAACTTATTTTTCTCCTCTGGTGAACAACACTTACCAATGGTGATCCATTTAGGTTTAGTTTCACTTCCAATGTTGATTTTCTCATAATCTTCTATTTTGTTAGCATTCTAGACAAGTTTGCCTTTAGTATATTCATCTTGTCTAGTGAACAAATGTTCTAGAGAGACCAGTCCTTTACGGATTTTGTTTACTTTTAATTGAATTACATAAATTTTTTGGATTGATCCCTAGATCAGGAGTGAATTTTTTACATTATGTTTCTTAACCTTCAAAATAAGTCCCCAAGAACATATCAGCATTCTCCAAAAAAAAATTGATCTGTTTATTATTCTCAAAAACTTGCCAATTTTTAGCATTATCCAGGACATTAGGAGGATAGATTAGTTCTATTCTATATGAATCCTTTTCAAAATTGGGGTGTGGGAGAAGAAGAGAAGCTGATACTATAAGATAATTTTCTCAAGTGTTCTAGCCTCTAGGAATTGCCTCAATAGAAAAGGCATCAAAACATTCTATCTCATCCCAAACTCTATTTCTGTAATGTCTTAATCTATCATTTTTAACTAAAAAAATACTTCTCACTTGTTTGAAAATTAATTCAGCATCCCATTTTGCCTTGATTATATTTATACCCTTTCCCTTAGCTTCATTTAACCCAAGCAATAAAGTTTCATATTCTATAGTATTATTAATATTTTTAAATTCTAGCTTGAAAGAGTAAGGAAAAGTTTCACCTTCAGGTGAGATCAACACAACTCCTACTCCTGACCTAGTGGTAACATAATTACTATCAAATTCCATGGTCCATAGATCATTTGAATGAAGAGACTTTGGGATATATTCTTCCTTTGAATCTTCATAAGAGAGAAAATAGTTGCCAAATTCACATTCTTCAAATAGAATCTAAGACTTAGGATCATCAGAAGGATATACTGTAAACTTGCATTTAGGTTCAGGTTCCAATTTAACTTTCTAATTTACCACTATAATTGTAGATTTTGACCAATCTAATTTAATCTAACCTCCCAAATCTTTGCAAAAAGTCCTACTCAACAACATTCCATAACTAGTGGGGATATCTACTACTAAGATAGTCAACTTTACCTTTTTATTAGGATAGGCTGTAAGAACAACTCATGCATCTTTAATTTATCTAAGCAAGATCTATTTTCCATCCATGGAGTAACATCTACCAAATTGTTTTGTAAGGGTTAAGCCTAAGGTGCTATAGAAGAAGGCATTATATTATCAGAAGCACTTGAGTCTATGATACAATTGTTGAGTTTATGACCATTTATGAATAAGGAACATAAAATGGGTTGGGTTTCATATCAACTATATAAGGAGTATCATCAGATGAATTGAGGGTCATTCTAGAAGTATGAATAGGTGATTTAGGTGGAGAAATAAATAATTAGGCAATGGGAGACTCAGTATTAATATTTAATTGACTTTCAGGTTCAACTTGTGTAGGACCATTTTTGACATACTTAACCAATTTATCAAGTTCTTTGGGGTTCAACCTGAGGTATTCAGTAGGGGATATTTGAATTTGTGTAGACTTAAAAAATTATAAAATATCAACAGAAGTCTCACAATAATTTTTGTGTAACAATTTGTTTTCTTGTGTCTTAACAAGAAGTTTTAGTAAAAGGTTCCTTACCTTTAACAGACACTTCATGAGTATTAGAAAATCTCATATTCTTTTGACTTCTAGTAAGTACAACACATGAAATATATTCACCTCCTCTTTTTGAATCTAAATCATATTCAAGGAAGTGTATTTCAGAGTTGCCAAGTCTCTTAGAGCTCCTTTCTTCTTCTTTAATTTCCCCTAAGACATCTTGAGTAGCAGTCATTTGATTAAATCTAAGCATCTTAGGGTAAGAATTTCCATCATGATCAGTATTCAAATGAAAAATACACATGTTATTTCTTCTAAGAGGAGCTTTAATAGCCAATCTTGGTTATGTTGATGAAAGTGGTAATGTCTTACCAATATTGGCTTGTTAATTTCTCCTACCAATATCTTGATATGGTTATTGGAATGAAGTACTAGCTTTTGGTAGTTGTCTTTTAAGAGAAATCATATCATTGACTAATCTTTGAACTACAAGGTATATAGAGGATGAAGGATTAGCATTAGGTACCTGAACATCTTTATTTCATTTTTTGGCCATAATAAGATCATCCTCTAACTCAATTGACAATGATTATGCATTTATTAAATTGACAATTATACTTCTTCTAAGATGAAAACTCATATTAGGAGGCATAGAATTAATAAAGAAACATTTTTGGTTCTTAGTAGTCAATATTTTAGTAGTAGGAATCTTGTGCACAATTCTATTGAATTTGGCTATAAATTCCCTCATGGGTTCATGTATCTCCTTCTTGAGCTAAATCAATTGAGAAAGAAGGGAATGTTCATCTTCTACACTTTTGAACCTATTTTCAAATGTAGTTTTCATATCATTCCAACTTGTGATTGAGGAATCAATTATATGGTAAAACCATTGTGGTACAATATCAGTTAGAGTTTGTACAAAAACCCTTATGGCTACATCTTGATGTTGCACGCCTAACACACCACATGCCACTGTAAAGGCACTCAGATGTTCCTCTGTTGATTATCTTCCATCTCCATTAAATTTGGGTAAATTTTCCCTTGCATTTTTAGGTAAAGGATTCTAGTTGACCCCTAAATTTAGGGGTCCTATGGCTATGCCCCAAGGTTGGGCCATTGGAAGAAAACTTATGGTGAAAGGAAAGATAGTACCAAAAAGAGTTAAGGCTTAACAAACAGAGGATGTAGAGGGTTTTTGAGGGATAGGAGGTCTACTTCTAGATTTTATAACATGGGTGGAAATATAAGGAAAATTTAGGCTTTGTAATGTTTGAAAAGTAGAATCTTCAATTCCTTCTCTTCTCAAAGACCTTGTGTACCTTCTAGAATCTAGCTTATGATATAATAATTATTAACTTAGATGTTGCTCTTAATATTTTTACACTTTAGGGGGTTTGATGACTTACTATATTTTCTATTTGTCTTCTTCTTTTCCAAGTAACAATAATCTTATATTATCTGCCAATTCTTCTTCTTTTTCTAATATTTTACTTGTCAATCTATAATCATCAATATTCTGATGAGAACACCAAGCAAGTGTATTTAACAGGCTAATTATATCTTCCTATTCATCTTGAAAACCAATATTAGGTTATAAAATAGGAATTATATGTTCATGAGGAAGCACCATTATTGCCTCATATTAAGGCAACCAAATCAATTTTGTTCCCTAGCAGAGTCGCCAAAAAACTATTGGCTAATAGATTTGTCCTTATATAAAGATATTTTATTTTAACTTTGTATCCTTCTCTCAAGAACAAATAAGTTAAACAATAAATGGATGAACTATCAAGATTAGTTTCCCTCTGAATTAAGGTACAACTCCCTTTAACATTTTCAATAAATTTAAATATTCAGATACACTTTTAACCAGAAAGTTTTGAAAGGTAGACTAATATCCATATATCATTATGTTATGAATACAAGATTTTATAATAGTAATAGGTAATAGAATACATAGATTCTATTTTCAATAACGATTAAATAGATAAACATATATATGCTAAACCAGTAAATGATAAAACACACATAATAAATTGTCTAATAGAAAAGTAATTACTATATGAAGGAAGATTTCACACAAAAAACCTCACTTTCAAATACTCAAACTCACAGATCTAAGTACTCAGTAATTAATTCTCATTTTCATTCACAGATGAAAAATGTTTTAGACAAACATCACGTATATTTATAAAAATAATGGTCCAATTCTAAAATTTCTAACTCCTTTTCCTATCTTTTATATATATCCCCATCTTTTTACAACCAAAAATATATATCATTTCCTTAACTCATCCATATTTTAAAATAAACCAGAGTTAAAGTAACTCTGACCCATATGAGATTTAGTTTTTACAAATTTAATAAAGATCAAGTTTTGAATAGAAAAGTAACTGAATAACTAAATAAAAAACACAATGTAAGTAAAATCATTGTTGAAGTGACAGACTAGAATCTCTAGATTTGTTGTGTTCGATGGGGTAGACACATTGAGCTTTCCATTCTTGAAATGTTATAATGAAATCCTAAATTTTTGAAAGATTAGGAATGTTGATGTGTTTTATCCTTGATTTCTAGATGTTTTATTCCCTCTAAATTTTTTCCATATTTTTTGTGTGCTCCAAGAGTGTGTCGATATAGTGACAAAGAAGTGACTCTACCTTTGAAATCTGAGAGAAGTTTCTAGTTGATAAGCTGTCACTTTCTTTAATGAAGTTAATCTTTTCCCTAAAGGATTGAATCACAACATCGATGTCCTTCTCTAGTTTTCCATCATCTTTTATGTAATTGATATCAATGCTCTGTAGATCATGCTATAATGACTGAATCAATTCAGTTATTTCTTTGATCATTTTTGTGATTTCCAATCATCCTTATCTAGATACTAAATTTATCCATTCAACATTTTTATTACTTGCATATAATATATCTTCATCCAATCCTATCAAGTTCTTTTCTGATAAAAACTTTGTTATCCTGTATTTTTGCACTTCATCAATATGATTCATCATGCTCATCCATTTTCCTTCTTTTATCCAACAAGTGTTCTGAGTCTTCAAATATTCAATAGTGATTATGGTCAGATCATATACATTCTTTAATTTATGAATATATTATGTACCTTTTAGGATGATGCCATACAACTAACTATCAAATACTATGGTAATCATTTTGCCTCTATGTATTTGACCCAACATCCTTTGATTGATAATATATTTTAGATCAAAAGACATGAGCATTTGGGAAATTGGTTGTGGATCTGGACTATGAATGGCATCAATATACTCTACCGTTAACTACACAGTCTATTTTAACTCTTTTTTATCCTTTTCATCCTTATAAGTTATATTGACTATCCTTTAAGTAGATGCTTCTAGATGATGCACATCAATAGTATGTGATGCAGTCCCAAGGTCTACTTTTTCAACTATAAAATCCTAAATTGTAGGATCATGAATTTCTTCATTAGTTCTTGGCCAGGGTATCTCTGCATTCCAGTTCCCTGTGTTTGGGTCAATATCTACTCTGGATGTTGTTTTTAGATTTTTGGATTTAGGAGCTTTCCCTAAACACTTACCATATCTTCCAAGGGTAAAGAAAATGGAACTACTTTCCTCTTATGACTGATAAAACTTTCTAGCCATTTATGTGTAGAAGTTGGCTTCTCTATCAAGATTTAGTTGATTAGAAGGTATAGTTGAAATAATCATCAATTTGGTAGAATCAAAAGGAATTATTGTCTATTGATCTATACTAACATCTTATAAAATTGGTGAATTAGATTCTTTATCACCTTTGACTTCTCTTGAATCCTCTTTAGAATTCAAATCCATTATCACTTTTTTATTGACCTGGTGGCACTAGGAGGCAGGGTAGTTACAAGGGCCTTCTCAGATTGTTTGATGATAAGGTCCCTTCTATTTTTTGACATGGAAGTACCTACATCACAGATATCAATAGGATAGTTAGATGAGCTTATTGGGAATGGAGATTCAATTATTGTTGTACATTGCTGGGAGAATATGTTTTGAGCTCCTCCCAATTTTTTCTCTCTCAACCTTTTTTTAGTTCTCCTTATTACTGGAAGGGTCTTGACCTTAATTCTATCTTCCTCACTTTTCTCTCAGTCAATTTCTAGAACAGGTGATTATTTTATTTTTTTAAATTGTGGATCAGTCACCTATTCATCATTGTCAACAATTCCAAAAATGTCCATGTTTAATTTAAGGGTAATTATCTTCCCTAGGGAAAACTTGGACCACATTCTTCTTCTGAATTCAAATTCATTTGAACAATCCTCCCAATAATCTTTTAATTAAGGAATGTGTGAAAATCTTGTTCCAATAACTAACTTCTCTGGCAAAACCTTTGCTATCAAATTGTGGTCTGGCTATGAAGTATTGAAAATTGAATTTCTTAAGATCCAATTCCAAATTCAAAGCATCATATATTGTTTTTCATGAATAACATCCAAGTTCAATAGGAAAAGATAAACTAGATTTATTCTTCATTGGGAATTTTTTTTATCTACATGTGCTAATTGCCTACAGACTTCTATTAGCACAAATCGATCAAAAACATACTTGGGCAACCTCAAGGGTTCACCATCAAAACCCCCAACTCTAATGTAAGTGAACCTATAAAATTGAATGAAGAAACTACCATAGATATTAATTAACTACATAGCTTCATCAAATAACCTCTTATTAATGTTATTTAATAATTTAAAAGTCATTTTCCCAATAAAAACATCATTGACCCTCATGTAATCCTCATAGCAGTTATGCATTTGTAACTGTGAGTAATAATTATAAATTTAATTATCTTCAACCAAGGGTACATGAAGTAACCATACCTATTGTCTTGTAGAAGCCAAGAAATAGATGAGGTACAAAGACATAAAATTCTATATTTCTCAAACAATTAATTAAACCCTGATGCAAACATTCAACTACAATTTTTTCCCAATCCAAATATTGTTCTCCTTGGAGGATCACCTGTATGAAGAAGTACATCCAATCTTCCTAATAATATGCATGAGCATTGCCTTTCTATCTATGTAGTAATACCATGATATCTTATACTTCTAGAATCATATGATTTATTGTTAATGGCCTAAGCAATCTTGAACCTCCTTTTTGGAATTTCAAGAGCCAATTCCTAGCAATCACGCTCTTGTAAATTGTTTTCTTTATTGAAAAGTAACCATAGGAAGAAGTAATACTAAGCTCAGAGTATGGTTTCTTGGGAGGGATTCTCATCATAGACATTAGGGTTTATATGTTGATATGTAATAAAACATTACCATCTACAATCCTGATGCACCTATTTTGAGGTTCATATCTATTCATGCATTCAAGGACTAATTCAAGGCATTGTATAGCCATGGGAAAGGCCATAGGTTCAAACATGCCACTTTATACTATTTTCTACATCATAGTATTTGATAAATGATTTTTAGCTCTTTCCTTAAAATTTTCCAAATCATATTGGACCAAAGAGGTGTCCCCAATTTCATGTGGAGAACATATGAGACTAGGGCCATGCTCATAATCAAGACAAGCATATTTCATGGCTACAGGTCATAGAATATAATAAAAAGAGAAAGTTTTGAATTTTTAAATAATGCTGTAAACTCAAAAGGATCCTTCTTTCTAACCAAGTAAAGGAACCAGCTTATAGTAAGAGTGTAACTCACCTTAAATTTATTTGAAATCACTAAAAATTCAAGCAATCAAATATCTTATACCACCTTTGCTATTCTCTTTTGTATTGCCCAGTATGCTTGTTTGCTAAATTTGAATTATTTTCTCTTGATTCAGTTATTAACTAGATCAAATGATTAAATTGGGACAATACATGCTAAACATGCTTGATAAGACACACACTCTGACATATGCATTAATGGAAAGCATATTTTATGAATGATTTTGATGAGTAATGATTATCTTTAACCTCATGAAAATTCAAAATTTTCCACTTTATAATGAGTTTTCAAATATATTCTACTCTAAATCTCTTGCTAATTCTAACTTAGAGAAAGTCTCGAGGTGAGATGAGAGCATAGTCATTGAACCATTGAACTTTTGAAAATATGGTTCAACTTCAGGGTTCAATGATATGAAATGAACCACATAGACTGACCAATAGTCACATGTCTTTCCAAAAACATTGGAATTTGAAACTTAAAACCATTGAACTCTTCAAACTTTAAGAAATTAAACCATTGAAATTTTGAACTCTGAGAAATGTTCAAGTTCAAACGTAAGGTTCAAATACATAATTGAAATACAAAGGAATAGTGCATTTTGAGAAACATTGAACCATTGAACTTTGTTATGTAGGTTCAAACGGTTTATTAATTTAGACAAGGGAACTGAGTGAACATGACTCTTTACAAAACATCAAGTATTGAATTCTTGAATTGGTGAACTTTTGAACTTTTAAACTTTTAAACTCTGAAAAAGGGTTCAAGTTCAACCAGAAGGTTCAAAGTCATAATTAAAATACACAAAGGGACAAATAGTTCACTTTTGATAAATATTGAACCTATTGAACCATTAAATTCATTAAACTTGTTGAACTCCAAGAAAGGTTCAAGTTTAAAGGTTAAATTCTTAAATTAATTTCACACATAGGAAATGATTGGTGGGTGAACTTCTTTTTTGGAAAAATTCATGAAAAATTGAATAAGGGCGACTCAAAAGGTAACAATAGGAAAGTTTTAGTTTATTAGATATTTATTATAGTAATCATAGTTGACCAAGTTAAAGTTGATAAATAGAATGATGAAATTTTTTTATAATTTTATTTTGTGTCCATGGTTGTTTATTTATAGTTTCTATCCCTTATGTGTGTTAAATCGGTCAACCCTGTTGAGCTATCACTAACAGACATAATGGTGTAAACATTGAGAAACCCATTCAAAAGTGAGAAGTTGATTAAGGATGTGTTATCATGGAATATGGATAAATAAAAGTGCATGGAGACATTTTTCAAGAATTTTAGGACATGTTCATATTAGAATTTTTTGAGGTAAATATATATGATGAAAATGTTTCTCATAAGTTGACCTGTCTAGTTTAGATGAGACAATGAGAATCAAGGTTATGAGATTAGTATGAAAGAATATTATTAATTTTAACATGTTATATTTATATATTAAAGTTTAATAATGATATCATAATATCATATAAATTCATTTAAATTATATTAAAGTGGTCATATATATTTTTAAGCTCATTATCACCATGGCTATGTTTCAAGGCAAACTAACAGTTCTAGGTAAGCAAGTTGAAGTGATGAGTTTGAGACTTTATGCCCTAATTTAAAGCATATAATTTACATTATGTTGATATTTTTTAATTTTATTTCCTATCCATGTTTTTTATAAGGTTTGACACTAAGTGAAAGTAGTGAAAATGTTAAAGCACAAATGGCTTGACTAGCTAAATAAGGTCAGTGAGAGAGAAGTTCAACAAATTAGTCTACAAGACCAATAATTTTTATTAGAGATTATGACATATTTGTTTTAGGTTGTTATTAGGATGTTTTAGGATAATTTTCATGCATTTTATGTCCTTTATTTTGTTCTTTTAAGTGTCATAAGTTCAAATTTCCATGATTATGTTTTGAGGCTAGTTGGCAGTTTTGAGTGGGCTATTTATAGATAAGGGTTTGAGTACTTTTACCTTTATTTGTGAAGCATAAATAATATGGTGATGACCCTTCCATGTTTTTTTGGAAAATTTTTATTTATTCTTTAGTATTTCAAGATAGACTTTCTATGTATGAGAAGGCATAATTATGAATAGTACAAATGGCATGCTTTAAATGGTAGTTAGAGGTAAAAGGTGTCATGGACCTAAGATGAGCTTAGTAGAGGTATATTTGAGTGTAATATTAAGTTTTAATTCTATGTGTGAATTATTAATATGATCCAAGGAGATCAAAGGGTAACATGTGCTAATGAAGGCCTAATTGAATTAGGTCTCCTTAAATCCTAAAAGAGGTTTTAGTCCTACATGATATGATCCACACATTACAATGTTTGGTTAATGTATGAAACATGTTATGTGACCTATTGAAAGGGTAATCCAATTTTTCAAGTGTATATGTATGACAAAAGTGTGTAATATCAAGTGACTTGTATAATAACAAGGCCTAATAGGCCTAATTATGGTGTGAGAATATAAATTAGAGATAGAGAAGTTGAATATCAAGCTAGAAAATCATATTAGAGGATGTCATGATGGATATAAATCCTTACCATGGAATCATGTGATTTATTCCTATTATATAAAAATCAAAATAATGGTAGAGGTTTGTAAATGAAATACAATAAGAAGAGAAGTAGAATATACAGTTAGAAAATTAGATTAGAAGATGTCGTGATGGCTATAAATCCTTACCATGGAATCATGTGATTTATTCCTAGATATAAAAATCAAAAGAAGGGTAGAGTTTTGTAAATGAAATAAAATAAGAAAAGAATTAGATTATAATCTATGAGGCTATCATATAAGATAAGATATGTGTTAAAAATATGAGTATATTGATAAGAGAAGGTGAGTAATATGCAAAGATGAAATAGTGAGATATGTATGAAGATAATAGGACAAGGAGAGATTAGAAAGAGGACCATCATCTATTGAATATTGTAATAAGGACAAATATGGAAGGCAAAAGTCTAATTAGTTGATTGGGTGCTTATTTAAGAGGTGGATGAGTTGGTGCTGAGTCATTAAGGGAGTTGGTACTTCCTTACAAGTGGGTGCTTGCTAAAAATCTGTTAAGTTGGTACTTGATAAACTGGGGTTGGTGTTCCATGTTTAGTGGGTGCTCAACTAAATTTGATTTATTACTTTATAAGACTAGTTTTCTAAGCCATGGCTAGTGGGTTTTATTCCCCATGAGGGATTCCCACATATATGATGCATTTATACTTGTTATGTGTATATTTCATTATTATTTTTCTATAATAGTTGATATTGCTCATATGATAATGTTTCCTGATGAATGATTAGAATATTTATTTAAGTTAAATTAAAAGTTTATAAGAACATGTTGAGGTAACCATACCCCCATTTTCAAAAAATAAGGACCCTTGCTCAAATTTGCAAATTGTGTTATAAATTGACATTTAAATTGATAAAAATGTACTATTGAATATCATGATTGATCTCACTTAACTAACATATTTACATATAATCCTGATTTGGATTCATTCAATGTTCCTTAGATTTTATTCATGTACTTTCATGTTTTAGGTTTAATGGAGTTCCATTTTAATGAACAATGTTTAGGTTTTTATGCTTTGATGCTAATTTGACACTTTTTTTAACCTTTAGTCCTTAGTCGATTGATTAAATCCATGTTTAAATGGTTTTAAAAAAATTAGTCTAAATGCTTTAGTCTAAGTTTTATTTTGAAAGGGATTTAAATTTATGAAATGACATTTTATTATAACTTACATTTAGTTTAAATTTTATCATAAGTTTTAATTATGTTTATTAAAACATCTAGAACCTTAGTATAAAATTTACCCCAAGTCTCCATATATCTAAATCCTTACTTCATTTATTTCATTTTTTGCATATCCAAGAGTATGTAGTGTCACCAAGTGGAAAAATATCAAGATCTTGAAGTGAAGATCAAATATCTATGGTTAAAGTTAGATTCAATAATTTAAAATCCAAAGATTGACAATGTGCATCAAAAGTGAAATGGAGATTCGACAGTGAGTGTGGAATCAAGCCATCAAAGGATTATCAAATAAAATATGAGAATGACAAGTGTCATGATCTTGGTAAATTAGTAATAGATCTAACGGCGAGCAAAGGTCAACAAATCAAGGATACTGAGAAGGAACACAAGAGTGACAAGTGTCATAATCATAATGAACAATCAACTAAATCAATAGCCTACATGTGAGCTTGTGTATAATATGGATATCGATGGCCTATGCTTGATTGAGTATTTAGTAGATCAATGGTATGAGTTTAATCTCATAGAAGGAAGATCAATGGTCTATATATGATCATACATTCAATATCAATGGTACAAGTGGAGTCAACAATTTAAAGAGCCTAGATTGAATGAGATGCTACCACATGACACAAGAGCATTCAAGTGATGAATAATGTTTGTAAGGTACATATAGAGCCTATGGAGCTTCCATGTTACACACTCTCAAGATTTAATATGGAAGAACAATGGATCAGGATGAATTTAAGGCTAGAAATACTTAAGAAATCAATGGTGTGAATTGATTGATCTTCAAGATTGCATGAAATGATGACATGTGTCCCCAAAAAAGATAATGGTCACATTTTAAATAAATGAACATCATGACATGGCAATGACACATAGGAAAAATACATCATACTAAAATATCTTGTGGACCTAAGCATGCAGAAGGTATAAATGTGCAATCCAAATTTAATCTAATCACCAAAGCTCATGTTACAAAATTACTTACCACCATTAAATCTTTGTGTGAATCTTCAAAATCCCTAGAGTGTATGGAAAACCTTAGATTATCTCTAAATTCACTATGATTGAGCTAAAGAGAGTTGAGCTATTATGTGAAAAAGGATAATTTTATTGAAATTATAGCAATGGAAACTCATAAACATGTTTCAAATCAATAAGTTGAGATATATTTGACATCAGATGTTGAAGGATGATTGTTTAAGGACACAAAATTTGTAGTTGTTTCTTTAGACATAGGGGATAATAATTGCTCCAAATTATTCTTGATAATTGAAAACTAGCCAGTTATCACCAAGGAAGAAGAAAAGATCCTCCTAGAAAAGAGACTTTATGATGATATTGTGGCCATCTAGATGATTGGACTTCACTTGCATCTGATAAACTAGAGGTACTTCATTACATTATTAGTCTTGGTCCCATCTTCAAAGTAGCTAAAATAGATAAGGGCATGTTGATTAATGAACATAATTTGATTAAAACTACTTACATATCCCTAATTACATTTGAGTCTTAATAAAAATTTCCCAAGCCTCATATTGAACTAACCTCCATTAATTCATGGGCTAAGAAGCACAATATGATGGATACCCTAGCTATGTGGTTGGAATTTTGTAATCAGGTTATTATGGATCTTACTAAGAATATCCCTATAATTTAGTTTAGACCTAGAGTTAGGATGGTGATGACCATGCTAAACAATTTGTATGGGTGTGAAACTACAACATATGTGGATCCAATGTGGGTACCCATGGTGTACTTCATCATGGAAAAGGTAATAGTTCCTCCATTAGGTGAGATAATCAATATCTCCCTATGCAGATAGATACATGCAATCAAGAATAAGAAGAGGAATAAGTTTTATATGATTTATTATCTACTAGATGCCCTATGTGCAACCACAAAGATTCCCACTTAGAGAGAATGGTCTCTAAATGGTACTCAGACCATTTCCCAATACTATTCTAAATTTCACATCTATAGGTATAGAGATCACATCCAGTTCATTTGTGATTGTGTCTACCATAAATTAAGTGAATCTATAGATGTAATTCACATGATGAATGTTATTCCTTTGATCAAGAATTTTTTTTGAAGCAATGGGAGACATATGATTATACCCTAGTTATAAAGTTATAAATATTGAGGGAACCTAAAGTGCTCCTCTCAAATTAGCAATTCATGTACCTGATAAATTGGAAAAATAAGAGATATCTTATCATTTATTTAATGGTATTTTTAGAATTTTTAAGACCAAAATGAAGGGTCTCCTAAAAATTTTCCCCATGACAATTGGTAAGACTATCTTTAGGCAATGGGATAATATTGAGGTTGCATCAAAACATAGACTATTTTTCAATTTGTATATTAATGATCTTAGATAATGGGACCCTTATGAAAGGGAAAAAGAACATTTAAGGCTCAAAAGTATCTTCAATGTGCCATATGATCATGATCCTAGTGTATTTGACCTTATATACACCAAGGCATCTTCATATTTTAAATTTATCAGAAGATTAAAGGAGCACAACATAAGACCTGAGTCCATAATGAATAGAGACTAGAAAATGGAAGATAGGTGGAAAATAGGCCTTAGGAAATATCATTTGATTATTTTTAGTTATTCTAAGTTTCCCATAGTAGAGACACTAATAGATCATAGGCATGAGGAGATAAGGTCAGATTAAATTGCTCCTAGTTCATCAATTCCTAAATCTTCAAAAGCATCAGAGTAAGATCTACCTCAATAAGAGGTACATATGATAGCATTGGATCTAAATTAATCCATTGAAGATGCACTTTGGATGCTATCTATGAATTATGAGATAGACTCAGATGAAGAGGCAAAGGTTGAAGAAGTCAAAAAAGATAAGGTAATGTCCTTGAATTTGATGGTTATTGACACCCCTAAAATAAAAGTTGAGATGGCCATTGTTCCAAAGGCAAAGAAACCTAAAGTGACTATCACTCCTATTTTAAGGTGAAGTCAACTTATTTAGTGAAGAAAAAATATTATATGGTCTACCTATTCCTGATTGGTTTATTTGTGAACTAGGTTTAGAAAATCTTTCCACTAGACATCATACATGGGCTATGGTGAGGCTACTAACATCCTAATACATCAATAATTGAATCCATGGATCATTGTTATACAAGAAGAAGAGGCAAAGAGATTATCTACTCCAAGTTAGTTAGCCTAATCACAAGTAGAAATCCCAATTCCACATGTGACATAATCTTTAGTTGGGGTCAAGTATGATCTAAAGACTACTTGTTTGTAAAGGGTGTTTGAGAAAATAGTCATGCAAGGTGGTGAATAGATAACATATAAAAAGGTGGAGCCCTTGACTAATTTGACCTAGGAGAAGAGATAGAGACCTAGTGTGGATCAAATATTTTATGAGGATGTACTAGAGTTAGATCAAGCACAATTAGAGTAGTTACAAGCTATTATAAAAGGCTTAAATTAGAAAAAGAATGACTTAGATGAGAAAGCTATGCTATCAATGATAAGGGATATGTTTAATAAGTTTGAAACAATCATTTATGACACCTTAAACTTTTTGAAAGCTATAAGATTGAAGTAAAACATGGTGAACAATCAACATTCCATGGCTGTGCAGTAGACCAATCAATGACAGGCTTCAAGCAATAAGGTAAAGGAATTGATCAATATATTTATGGATGATCAAATTCCTAAGTTTAAACTAGTCAGCTTGGCATAGTTAAACATAGATATGATTATATTATTAGATAAGATAAAGGATATGAACAAATGGTCCAAGGGCATAGAGGATATTTCTAAAGACTTCAAACATTTAGAGTGTAAAATGGTGCATATATTGAGAGGCTTGATCAAAGACCGAACTACCCTTAATCTCATGGGTTTCATAATAGAAGATGAATTAAAACAAAGGGCTACTCAATTCATGTAAGAGGTGAAGAACAAAATCCAATGAACTATAGGGGAAGATAATAAAAGAATCTTAGACATTATCTTATTTGTAGAGGAGAAAATTGGTGATGATAGGAGTATTATAGAGGATTTAGACAAAGCTCATAAGGACTTCAAAGGAATTTCAAATCAAGAAGAATATATTTTCATGGATCCCATAATCAACTTCAAGTTGATTAATGAATGACATGATAAAAAAATGAAAATAAAGAAATAAAAGTAGAAGACTACAACTAGAGGAGCTTCTCAAAGTCAATTTTGTTGACTTAGCATATTCTTTTTGTAGAAAAACATGTATGTCATTTGAAAAGAGAATATTCTATTTTTTAAAAGCATGTGTATCTTGTAAAGCACATTGTTTATAGGTCAGTCCATTTTATAAATTGTCTAATTCTATAATGTTGTAAAAGGACAACTATCCTTGACACTTTTTCAATTATCATTTGATATGACTGACCAACATAGCTCAAAGTCTTCTATAAAAGGGGTATTGTCATTTTTAAAAGAAGAGGGAGTTTTAGATCAAAAAATACTTTTTAAATTTGGAGAAAATTAATGCAAGCAAGGGAATTTAGCAATGACTATCTTGTACTTGTTTGTATATTTTGTTATCATGGTTGTTTCCTCAAACATCTAGTTTGATGTTCAGATTTGAATTGCTTGTATCAATCTTAGATTTGCATGTGTGAATGTAGAGTTATCAATTTGTGCTTATGCTAGGTTGATTGAAATAAATTAGACTCATTTCATTTCCATTACTTTTCTTGAAGATGTGGTAATGATATTTTCTTTTGGAAGCAAATATTTAAAGTGAAATTGAGTTCTTATTTGCATTGATTCAAAATCCTTAGATATTTGCCTACTATATGATAAGATCTATGATTTTGGCTATTTAATGTCATACATTGGTTTGAGTGCATGCCTTTGATGAAATTTAAGATTTGTCATAATGTCTAGACTAAATATTAGAGATACCTTCTTCTCTACCCTACCCTTCCTTTTGCTAATTTTCTAATCAAATCACTGTAGTTTATATTTCATTGTAAATAAACATGCTAGATTAGACTTTAGACTTTAGGTTTTGATCATAATTCATTATACTTAGTTTAGATTATTATCATCCTTAAATTAAGACCATGGTTTCTCCCAATAATGAATTATATTATCATTTTGTGAAATAGTTAATTGTTTAGCCTGTATTCCACCAAAGATCTCAGGAAGATCACAACTAGCTAGTCATGTAATAGATTCTTTGAATGTATATATGAGAAATGTTTTAAAAACTATGTAAACCTTGTGATACACTTTTAGACATAAATAGACACATTTCACTGGCACTAGAAGGAGTGCCTTTTAAGCTAATTTTTTGTGAATTTGAGGTATCTTAGCTAATTTTAGTGAATTTTGTGCAAGGATCAGTTGATCCTTTGTATATTTGTTTTTATTTAGCTTTAATTATGTAAAGATCATTTATATTCATGGTTTTAGACTAGTATTTAGGCTTTTTTAGCTAAAGATAGATATTTTTTAAAGATTTATGATAAATTATTGCAAAGGTAGTTTAATCATTGTTCAAGGTTAGTGATAGCAATTTTGTTCAAAGATTGGTTGATTATTTGTAAATTTAAGTTTATTTGAACTTATAAGTGTAAAGATAACTCATACTCATAAGTTTGGAGGTATCTTTAAGATAATTCAGTTAAAGATAATTGTTATTTGAAAAGATTTGTGTGAGTTTGTGTAACATTTTATTAACATATAAATTTAATCATTGTTCTTTATAAAGATAAGGTTTATACATCATATTTTGAATAGGATTCAAAGTTTACAAGTTGAAACTACCAAGAATAAGAACTAGGTTGAGTTTTGAGATAAAGCTACCTCTTCTTTCTTTGGAAATTTATAGCAAAGTAAGAGTATATAAAAGTAAGCATAGGGTTTCTAATTCTCAACCTACTTCACCTATTTTTGGTGCTCATATGTTTAACCCTTATCAATGTATGTCATGGTTGGGCAGATCTTCCATTAATGTGCCTAGTTAGGTGCATGATTCACCTATAAATTATGAGAAGTATTTACCTAATTTCAATCCTACATGTGTGGTTATTGTTGAATAACATATCAAGTCTTTTAAGGATAATTTAAGATTATAAAATGTCATTCATGAAGATGTTGCTTATATATTGTTTTCGTTTACTTTCAAATATGATACATATGATTGGTTTCTTAACCTTCCTAAAAATTACATTAGCAGTTGGAATTATTTAAACAGTATTTTTATTGATCAGTTTGGAAAGATCATTAGTCCTTGTGTCCTTTATCAATAATTAATGATAGTGAAAAGAGATTCAAGTAAAACCATTAGATATTTCAATGATAGATTCTAGAAGATGTTTAAAATAACTATATCTCTCTATATACCTAATGAAGCTTTAGTTTAGAGATTTATAAGGATGCTTTAGATCCCATGACTTTTATATTTTTGAAAAGATCTATTGGAATCATAAATACACTGGCCTTAGCATATGTTGAATCTATGAAAATAAGTGATCAAATGCAACCTCAGCGTCAATTAAAATATGTTATTCTTAATGTTAATATTAATTTACCTAAATTGACTGTCATTCCAAATTCTAATCAAAACATGCTTACTTTGAATCAAACTCTAGCTTTAAAAAAATTACATTTGAGTCATGTTTATCCTAGTCAAAATCTAGGATTCCTAAATAATGATATAAATGGATCTCATCCACAAGATCAAAGAGCTATGGTGCCAAAAACTAGTATTATTACTCAAGTTCACAATTCAAAGGAACTTAAGAATGAAAATGACTCCATACTCAAAATGGTTCAAAAATTGAGCACTAATTTTCTTTAGTTGTAAAGATAAGTAAGTAATGATGGGGAAAATTCTAATATAAATTATTTATATAAGAGGTTCAATAGACATACAAACAAGTTTCATAATATTAATAACAATAACAAAAACAACAATGAGTCTTCTATAAATAATAACACTCCTAAAATAAACATTTATAATGTAGCTTTAATTGAATATTATAAAGTTCATAAAACTTCAAATCATGGTGAATTGGATTGCATAGAATTTTTTAATGCTTTTGAATTATTTTAAGATTATTTGGATACATTTTAAGATATAACTAACAAAGATAATTTTATAGGTACATCTAGTTCTTCAAAGTTTTCTAAATCTACTGACATAACTCTAATGGTGGAAACTTCTAATTTCCCATTCCAAGATGAGAATGAGCTTGAGGATACTCTAGATAAGATTCATGATTTTAAAAAATATATAAATAAGGCTTATCTTTTGAGTAATATAGAATAAAATTAACCATTTACAAGTTTAATTCCACCAAACTTTGATACTCCTTCTGATCCTCACATAGACAATAACCTAGAACCTCCAAAGGAAAGCACCTCTAGATATAATGTTGTCATCTAGTTATTGTAAAAGGAGTGGATATAATATAGTTGAAGATATGAAAAATATTAAATATAATATCACTTTACATGAATTGACTCAAATAACTTAACAAAGAGACATTTTTATAGAATCTTTAAGCAAAAAACCTAGTAAATCATAAAAGGCTGCAGATGCCAATGTAGTGATATATAATTATAGGGTAGAGGTTCCACCTTTATTACTGATAATTAAAGTTTTGGGTGAAAAATTGCATAAATTTTTTTTATATTCAGGTGCCTCTACAAATATCATGCCAAAATGTATTTTTGAAAAGCTTGGTTTAACTCCTATTAAGTCTAATAGAGTAGTTACCTAATTAGACAAATCAAGATTTAAAGTAATTGGTGAATTGTTGAATGTTCATATAAATCTTGATTTAGACTAAAGATACATAAATTCATAGATATTTTAGTTGTGGACATTCTAGATGATTATGGGATGTTTCTTAGTAGAGATTGGACTAAATCTTTAAATGGATACGTGTGAATTGACTATTCTCATATGTGGCTTCCATAGAAAGGAGTTCCCAATAAAATTTAAATTAAAAGGGAGATAAAACTGAAACAAATGATAATTGAATACAATGCAATAAATAAAAGGATCAAAATGGTCAATTCTGATTTAGGAGTTTATACCCTTGACACTCCTCATATATGTGACTCTAAATAATCTCATGCAATGCCTAGACTATGGAAATTATATTTTTATGTTGTTAGATGTAAATCTAGATATAGATTAGGAATTGCTATAATAAATCCCATGGGGAAGGAATTTAATTCTTCTTACAAAATTTAGTTTATTTACACCAAAAATTTGGTAGAGTATGAAGCTTTAATCTTAGGATTACAACTTGTTATCAAACACAAGGTCAAATAACTACTAGTATATGGTGATTTTGAACTAGTAATTTTTTAGGTTAGAAATAGGTACCAATACAAATTATCTTATATTAATAAATATAAGTTTAGATTATGGGACTTGATTGGGTACTTTGAAACCTTTAACATTGTTTTAATTCCTACAGAAGATAACAAGCTTGATGATGAACTTGCTTAAGCTACATCCAACCTCATTCCAAATCAAGACTCCAAGCTAGAAACCTTAGCATTGAATTAGTTCCATGTCCCTCAGTTCATGAAAATGTCAATCATTTTAGATTATTTAGTGATGATCTATAGATTCTTGATTTCATAAACAACTCAAGAATATTTGAGTCTCATATCATTGTTGAGGTCAATGATAATTCTCTTGATGAAGAAAAAGTTGATGACATGGTTATACAATTGAATGACAAAAAAATTCCCAAAGGCATGATTGCCTTAGAAAGACTGTTTGACCAAGACAAACAAACTAAAACTATTAACTTTACCAAAGTAAGTGGGGAAGATTATAATGTAGTTAATATAAGAAATCAAGGTCAACCTCATATAGTAAACATTGGTACATCATGCACAAATGAAGAGTCCAAAAAGGCTAAAGAGTTTCTAACTAAGTATAAAGATGTTAGAACATGGTCCTATGAAGACTCAAAGATCTTTGATCTTAGAGTCATTACCCATACCATTCCATTACAAGAAGCTTGAAAACCTTTTAGATAGAATAATATACTAGTCATTCATGTTTTAGAACCATTAAGCTACAAAGAGGTCAAGAAGCTATTAGATGCAAAAATATTTTTTCCAATTAGACACTCTACCTAGGTAGCTAACTTAGTACCAGTTAGAAAGAAAAATGGAGAAATTAGATTATGCATAGACTTTAGAAATTTTAATAAATCTTTTAAAAAGGATAATTATCCTTTACCTTCTCTTGACCAAGTGATTCAAATTGTTATTGGTTCTACTAGGATGTCTTTCTTAGATGGGTTTTTAGGTTATAATAAATTACTTGCAAATAAGGAAGATAGAATGAAGACTTCATTCACAACAAAGTGGGGCACTTTTTCCTACAAAAGGATGCATTTTGGAATAATAAATGAAGTAGAAACTTTTCAAAGAGCTATGGACCATGTCTTTCAAGGTCTCATAGGTAAGTGCATCATCATATATATGGATGATCTAACTGTGTTTTGTAAAATTACAAAAGACTGTATTATGCATTTATAATAGGTATTTGAACATTGTAGAAGGTAAGGAATTTCCACTAATCCTAAGAAAATAATTTATTTATGTTACAAATTAGAATTTACTAGGACATGTTATAACAAAGATGGAATTTCTATAGATATTGATAGAGTTAATGCTATATCCAAAACAGAACCCCCTAATAGTAGAAAAGAATTAAAGTATTTCTTTGGGAAAATTAATTTTATGAGAAAGTTCATTTCTAGTTTTGTAGAAGTTTTGAAGGTATTTAATGACATGTTAAATAAGGATGACAAGGTAATATGGAATGCAGAAGTAAGGAAAGCCTTTAAGGACATTAAATAAGCAATAGGATAGGCACCAATGTTGATAAGTCCTGATTTCACAAAAGCTGTTATCTTTATTCTTTTGATTCTAAACATACTATAGTTATTTTAACTCAAAAAATATACAAATGTGACCATCCAATTGAATTTATGAGCAAAGATTTTAAGAATTTTGAGCTAAAATATTCTCTAATTGACAAATAAGCATTTTCTTTAGTTAAGGTAGTTAAAAATTTTAGACACTATATTCTTAGGAATAAAGTGCATCCAATATTTCTAGACCCTACCACTAAACTTATGCTTAGTCAATGTTAACTAGGAGAGAGAAGACATAAATGGATGTTTATACTCCAAGAGTATGATATTTAGATGAAAACTACCAATTTGGTAAGGTGTCAAGGATTGATTCAATTAATTTCTAACACCAATCCTAAATTACGTGTCATGAAAGTTGATCAAAGAACAATTCCAACCAAATGATTGGTATGATGCAATTATTCATCTTCTAATCAATTATTCTTATCCTAAAGTATTGAATAGAGAACAAAGAAGAAATTTGAGGCTCAAGGTATCACATTTATTAATCAAAAATGGGATACACTTTAGAAAAAAATATGAAAGAATATACTTAAGATGTGTTTCAAAAGAATAAGCAACTAAGATCTTGAGTAGTTTTGATGAGAAACATGGGAGTGGACATCCCTCTAGAAAACAAAAGATCATAAAATCTTGAGGGTAGGATATTATTGTCCCAAAATCTTCAAGGATGCTCATAAGCATGTTATAGAATGTCATCAATGTCATATTTTCAATGCCAAAGAACCAAAAGTAGCTATGCCATTAAAGCTAGTATTAATTGACAAACCTTTTGCTCAATGGGGTTTGGAATTTGTAGGGGTGATTAACCTTAATTATTTATATGGACATAAGTACCTTCTTAATACTATTTATTAGTACACAAGATGGATAGAATCATTGGTAACAAAATAATGTAGAACTAAAGATGTAATCAAGTTCTTGGAAGAGAACATTTGCACAAGATTTGGGATACCAATATCATTAGTTTATGATAATGGATCAGCATTTATATCCATATAAATGACTGAGTGGGCCTATGATAGAAACATTTTTCTTAATTTCTCATCAAATCATTACCCTTAAGGTAATGGAATCTTAGAATCAACAAACAAGAATTTGATGAAAGCCATTAAAAAGTCTATAGGTCAGGAACCAAGAACATGGCATAAATTAATTAAATATGCTCTTTGGGTAGATATAACTAGAATTAATTAAGCTATAAAAACGTTACCATTTATTTTGGTATATGTTTAACATCCAATATTTATAATCAATCTCAAACTACCAACCTATAAGCTCATACAAGAGTATATGGAATAAGATCAAGAGCATGTTAATTCAAGGTTGCTTGACATCATTTAGAAAGAGGATGCAAGGGAAGAATAATTTTACAACTTCAACAGACATCAAACCATAGTCAAAAGATGGTTTGAAAAGCATTCAAAGATCAAGGTGTTCATGCAGGGAGACCTAGTTCTCCTATGGGATAAGGCATCTAAACCAAAAGGAAAACATGGTAAATTCATTCCTTTGTGTATTGGCCCTTATAAAATTATTGAGACATTGGGAGACAACATCTTCAAACTCAAAGACTTGAAGTAAGCATAGTTCACTTTGCCAACTAATGGTAAATTCCTCAAGCATTATTTCTCTATTGTCCCATCTCAAGTTTTTATGGAATAACTTGTAAGACTAGTTAGAGTTAGAATAGGTAGGCTTAGACTAGTTTCATTTCATGTTCCTTGTTTTTAAATAGTGTTTATACATATTTGTTTGCTTATTGCATATTTTTCTTTTTGTGTGTTTGTTTTCTTTTTTTTTGTTCCCTAATTTCAATGTCTTTTCTAATATAGTTTTCTAACTCCAATACTTGTAGTTTCTCAAAAAAAATTATCAAATAAAGAATGTAGGTATGACTCTCAAATATTGGTTGATCATGGATTTTGGAAATTTGAGCTTGATGTTATATTTTTGAGAAATTGGTAAGGATTGAAATCTAGGTTAATTGTTTCTTAAAATCTTAAACCTTGATTTGATCTAAGTGTGATTCTGATAAGGATTGCATATGTTTGAGTGAAAGTTTGAATTATTACAGAAAAATCATGTTATAAATTAAATAATATTATTTCCTATGATGAATTTTATAACCAAATATGATTGTCTAAAAATAAAAAATTTGACAAAATCCTAAGAACCTAGCTAATTCTAGTTCTCAACCTTTGTTAGAAAGATAAATATATCTAAAAAATACAAAAATAAGAGCCTTATTGAAAATCTAAGAGCTTTATAAAAAAAAGTGATTCTAGTAACCTCCATTGTGGCTATGGACACCTGACTAGTAGTGGAGTAAATCCTTGAGTAGAGTCAAAGGTATCTCTATCAGGGCTATAGACCCCTGGCTGCCAGTAGAGCAATGTCTAAGCCCTCCCTTTTTAGAAATCATGATTCATAATGAATATATAAATATTATATAAGTCAATTTTAATGACTAAAGTCATGAAATCTAGGATTTGTTCTCCAAATCCCATAGAAATCAGTGAATGAATAAAAGCACACACACAACATGACTAAGTTTTGATGTTTAATCCTAATTTTTCATCTGTAAGACTCTTTTAAATCATGAATTGATCTTAATAATGGTACTTGATCATGTGGAATGATTTTTATAGTTATTAATTTAAACCAAGAGTATTTTAGTTCTAATATTTTATAATGTTTCCTCCATAAGTCACCATTTGCTAAGGTTAACATACCCCCATTTTTGAAAAATGAGGAACCTTATTCAATTTTTCAAATTGTGTTATAAATTGACATTTAAATTGATCAAAATGCATTATAAATATCATTATTTATCTAGTTTAATTTACATGTTTACATATAATATTTATTTTACTTCATCCAATGTTCTTAACATTTGCTTTATGTACTTTCATGTTGTAGGTTTAATGGAGTTCCATTTGAATGAACAATGTTCAGGGTTTTATGCTTTGATGCTAATTTGACCCTTTTTTAAACCTTTGGTACTTAGTTTATTTATTAAATCCATGTCTAAATGGTGTTAAAAAAATTTAGTCTAAGTTATATTTTGAAAGGGATTTAAATTTATGTGGGAACATTTTATTATATCTTATACTTAGTTTAAATTTTATCCTAAGTTTTAATCATTTTTATTAACATGTCTAAAACCTCAGTCTAAAATTTGCCATAAGTCTCCATATATATAAATCCTTAATTTTTTTATTTCATTTTTCACATATTCAAAATCATACAACATCACTATTCATCCAATGTTCTTAACATTTACTTTATGTACTTTCATGTTGTAGGTTTAATGGAGTTCCATTTGAATGAACAATGTTTAGGGTTTTATGCTTTGATGCTAATTTGACCCTTTCTTTTAACCTTTAGTACTAAGTTTATTGATTAAATCCATGTTTAAATAGTGTTAAAAAACTTTAGTCTAAGTTCTATTTTGAAATGGATTTAAATTTATGCGTGAACATTTTATTATATCTTAGACTTAGTTTAAATTTTATCCTAAGTTTTAATCATTTTTATTAACATGTCTAAAACCTTAGTCTAAAATTTGTCATAAGTCTCCATATATCTAAATCCTTACTTTTTTTTATTTAATTTTTTACATATTCAAAATCATGCAACATCACCAAGTGTTAAAATCTTGATAGCTTGAAATGAAGATCAATGATCTGTGGGCAAAGATAGAGTCAATAAGTCAGAGCCAAAGATTGATGGTGCATGTCAAAAGTGAAATGGAGATCTGATGGTGAAAGTGGAATAAAGGCATTAAATTATTATAAAATCAAATGTGAGAATGGCAAGTGTCATTATCTCAACAAAGTGGTAACAGATTTAACAATGAATAAAGGTCAACAAGTCAAGGATGATGAAAAGGAATGCAAGAGTGACAAGTGTCATAATCACAATGAATGATCAAGTAAATTAATGGCCCACATGAAGGCTTGTGTATAAAGATGGAGATCAATGGCCCATGATTGATCAATTAGTCAATAGATCAATAGTGGGAGTTTAATCTTGTAGAAGGAAGATCAATGGCCCACATTTGATCATACATTCAAGATCAATAGTGTGAGTGGAATCAAAAATTCAAAGAGACTAGATGGAATGAGATTATTTCACATGGTGAAAGATCATTTAGGTGATGAATAATTTTTTCAAGGTACACATAGAGCTCATGGAGCTACCAAGTTGCACACTCTCAAGATCTCAGATGGAAGATCAATGGCTTGTAATGAAGTTAAAGCCAGGAAGACTTCTTAAAATATCAACGATGTGTATTGATTGAGCTTCAGGATTATACGAAATGATGGCATGTGTCTCAAAAATTAAAATGGTCAAATTTTAAATAAATTAACAACATGACATGTCTTTAGGTTAACATATCCCCATTTTTTGAAAATTGGGACCCTTGAGATACTTTGAACCTTAACCCTAAAAATCAATGTGATTAGATCATTGTTAGAATTTTAAGATCATCCACTTTGATAGAATTGACCTACTAACTTTATGGTTATGCTTTGGGCTTGCCTAATATTTTTAATATATGGTCTTCATGTCTTATAATTATAGGTTTAATGGAGCTCTTGTTGTTGGATCATGCTTATATTTTATAGATTAACTCTATTCGAGCTTCATTTTCTAAAATATCTCATTAAAAAAACCTTATCTCAAGCCCTTGATTCAAATTTACATTTGATGAGAACATTTCAAATTACTTTGGACTTAATTTTTAATTTTCATGTTACAGATTAGTTGTATTTCTTAACATGACCAAACCTTAAATTGAAATTCCTACTTGGTCCATTTTATTTTTCCCCTTTATTTCCTATAATTCTAAGTCTAATGTTCATATTGATAGGGTCCTTTTATTTTTCTAAGCATGGTCCCATTTATTACTTATTTAGCCTAAATCCTTAATAATAAGTCCCCACTCATGTTTATTAACATGAACGAGACCTTAGTATTAAAGTTTTATCCTAAGTCTTATTTCATCTTGGATTTTAACTTAAAAACCTTGATCCTTTATAGTTTGGCAATCCATGCTTCATTATGAATTTTAATCAGATGGAGCAAAGCCAACATTGAAAAGTAAAAGGCTCATAAATCTCTATGAAATTGTCACATGGTCCTCCCACATTTTAAGTTTGATAGTAAAGGGTCTACCATATTAAAAGGAACTAATCATGTACTAGTTCTCAGATCATGATCTATGGTTCATAGTCACTCATAGTTCTTAATTAGATGGAGCAAAGACAACATTCAAAAGTTAAAATGCCCAAAAATCCCCATAAATTCACCACATGTTAATCCTTTATTTTAATTTATGAATTTGACGAGTTTAAATTTGATGTTTTAATGACCATCATTTGATATCCATGAGGCCATCATTAACATCTACGTGACCATCAAATTTAAGCCCAACAAAACAAATAATTTGAGGAGCTTAAATTTGATGTTCATGTGATCATCATTTGACATCTATGAGGCTACCTTTGACATCTATATGACCATAAAATTTAAATCCTACCAAACTAGGAACTTCATGATCTTAAATTTGATGTTTGTGTGATAGTTATTTGATGTCTATGAGGTTGTCTTTGACATTTGTGAGGCCATCAAATTCAATCTCTTCAAAAAATTTACTTAGACAAAAAGATCATGTGTTTATATCATTTGAAGGGGCCACTTTGATATTATTATTCAAAAACTTAGCATAAAATGTTTTAACCTAAGTCTTGTCATGTTTATTAATATAAAATAGACTTATATAAAAGCATTTAAACCTAAGTCATTTATATATCTATGCAATGATTAAAGTCCTCACACCTTATAAGATCAACATATCACACTTCATTAGGCTTGGATGATTTGATGGTGTGAATCACCAATGACATTTCAATAGAGCTCAAGATACCATGGGCTCAACATGTGGTAGATGCTCATTTGATGTATGATTGATATAAGAAGTAGAGCTTAGAAATACTATAGAGGTACCAAGTGGCACAACCACGAGGCTCGATACCAAGATGGCCAATGACATGTGAGGGCCTAGATCATGATCAATGGACCATGTTGATCCTTGGATCTTGACTAAATGATATGAAGAAAAAGATAACTTTTAAATACCAATAGCTAGTTCTTTGAAGGAATTTATGAAAAATGCCATAAAAGTGCTAGATAGATTCCAAATAAGCACCACATAAGCACAAAATGACAAAAATGAAGATCTTGTGTGCTTAAAAATGCAAGCATATAAAGGCAAAGGTCAAAATCAAATCTAAGGCACATATGACCTAAATTCTAAATAAACCATCACCATTAAAGATTCAAAATACCTAAAACTTGCATAAATATCCTTAAGTAAACTTAGATTGATCACAGTAAATCTAAAACAAGTTCAATCATGATTGGATCATGAAAGAATTAACCCAAAGACCATTTTCAATCCAATTATGAGAAATTCCCAAGTCTGGTAGCCATGATATCTTAGAGCCAACAATTAAGGGATGAGATAGAATTATATCTATCTACATTCAATGAAGGGAGTAACTACAAAGATACTGACCTAGACACTATGGCCTTAAACACTTATAATAAGAATTAGTTTGAGCTCTTTTAGACCACTGAGGAGATTCAAACCATCACCAAGGAAGAACAAAAGATTTTCATAGTTAGTAGAAGGTATTAAAACCTAGTTGCTATCCAAATGGCCACTCTCCATCATGATACTACTAAAATAGAGGTACTTCATTGCGTTGACATCCTTACTTCCATTTTTATATATTTTAGAATTGAACATGATTAGATCATTCATGAGGGAAGCTATATGATAATTTCATATATTTACCCATTAGATTTTAAGAGATACTACAAATTGGGAAAACCCCATATGGACCTACCCACTATCAAGGAATGGAATGGTAACAACAACTTAGACACTATCCTTAGGCCTTGGTTGCTCTAGGGAACCATGTAGTCTAAGAATTTGAGGGAAGAATCCTATTTTCCCAATTTAGAGAAATAATTAGAGTAATTATCACCCTATTGAATATAATACCAGGAGCCCCTTAAACCACATATGTCAATAAGAATTGGGTTTCTTATGTCTACTTCATTTTAGAAAAGGAGATCCCTCCTCAAATTAGAGAGTTGATCAGCATCCACCTAGGGAGATAATTTATAGATATCAAGAAGAAAACCAATAACTAGTTATTTTTTATGTCCTATCTACTGGATGCCCTATTAGCCTCCACTAGGATCCCTCACATCAAAAATTTATCACCAAAGGGTAGATTTATAGTCTCCTACCATTATTAAAAACTACATATTTTCAAATATAGACACCACATTTAGTTCATTTGTGATTGTGTCTATCATTATTTAGTAGAAGCCATTAAAAGGTTCCCCATGCTTAGGATTAATCCTCTAATCAATAAATATGTAGAGCTAATGGGAGACATCTAGTTGTACCTAGATTATACTATGATCAGAATTGAAGGGATTTTGATCTAACCTTACAATTTTCCCATTTATGTTCCCACCAAGCTATCAGAGCAAGAAATTGTATGTCAACTTATTTATGATGTTGATGGAGTGTGCAAGGAGAAAATGAAAAGCCTCTTCCATCCCTTCCCTTTGATAATTGGTAAAACTATTTTTCAAGATTAGAGACACGTGGACACCATTACTAGGCATAAAGACTCTTTTATATTTTAGTTTGATGACCTAAGGCATTAAGATCCTTATGATAGGGTGGCCAAGCATTTGAAGATCAATCAACTACCCAAACTAGTTTATGAACATCAACTTGGTCTCTATGACACCATGCACATTAGGGCTGACAATTTTGAGGAAGTACTAGCTAGGTTTAAGAAACATAATGGTAGACTTGATCATAGATTGATTGTTAATGAAATTCCACCAGGGGATATATGTAAAATGGGAATTATTCAATACCATTTTTTGCATGGTCCTTTTAGGCCACCTCAAGATCAACCATAGATGGAAGTGACACAACCCCAAACACAAGTTACATAAGGTCATAGGAAGGAAAAGTTATAAGAGAGGCCTAGTGAAGGACTTTCATACTTAGCCCTGCCTCAATGACTGATATATCCAATTAATTCCTTATACATGATTACCCTGGAGACTAATGAAATAGTGAAGGATGACCTCAACATCCTTATTGAATCATATAAATATGATGAAGAGGAGGAAAAATATGAAGAAGCACAAGCCCAAATAAAGGAGGCTAAGAAAGAAAAAGGGAAAGTAGTTTCCATGGATCTAGTCCTAGTGGCACCATTAAAGAAGAGAAAAGAAGAACTCACAATTGTCTAAGTTGGACAAAAGAAGCCAAAGTTGACTTTCACTCACCCCATGAGTGAAGTGAAATTGTTTATAAAGGAATACCCTATCCATAAACCAAGCATCCATGATTGGTTCATCTATGGTAAAATGTAGAAGATCCCCTCCTTATCCCACTCATGGGTCTTGACCTAGACTATCAAAATTGATGTGCATGATGACATCAAGACATGGATAAGGGATTTGATGAAGGAGGAAGAGAGAAGAATAATGACCACTACAGGATTAGATACCAAGCAAGTGGATGCTCTAAGATCATCAAGTATCAAAAGAATAAAGGTCCCAAAACCTCCTAAGTACACAAAACCAACCACCAAGGTCCAATTCAATATTGAGATAGCAGGATTAAAAAGAGTCACAACTAGGAAGGCCATGGTGGGAACTAAAGAATGCACTTTTCAAAAGGTTGAGCCATTTGTAGGCTTAACTCCAATTGGGGGTCATCAACTTGGTGAGCATCCCATCCATGTAGATTATATTGAAGAAATGACTGAGGATCACTTAGCTCAAGTCAGAACTAGCATCATGGGAATGAAACAAAGAATATCTAACCTAGAGAAGGAAAATGAGGATTTGAAGGCACAAGATATCTTATTGGTTCTTGATATAATGATTAAAATGCTTAATGAATCCTTATAAAATATGTTTTTGGCATTGAAATAAATGAAACTAAGACACAGTGTGTTATTATAGTAGAATATAGTTGATAAGGGTCTAATATCCTAATGGCAATCTTCAAAGGATAAAATAATAGGGCTGATCAACATTCAGGTTGGAAAGTAGATTCTTGGTTTCAAAACAATTAGTTTGGGACACTTGAATGCAATTTTGGGAATTGCTATTGACAAGGTCCAAAGTTTATGTGCTTGGTCACAAGAACCATAGAGACTCCTAAAAGATGATGAGGAGCTAATGGAAATGATTGAAAATCTCTTTGGGACAATGTTTAAAGACCCTACACATCCTACTATCATTGGCATCATCACAGATGATAAATTCAAGCATAGGGCTACTTTGGTGACTCAAGAAATAAAATGTAAAATTCAAGGCCAGTATAAGGGAGACAATATAAGGATCATAAACATGATCCTTAATATAGGGGAAAGAATAACTGAGGCCAAGAACTTCAAGGAAGCTTTGGCTATGAATGATAGGGAATTGAATGAGATTGCTAACAAAGAAGAAGAGTGTCTATTGAAATTGGTTGTGAATTTAAAGCTAGTTAATGAAAAACATCAAAGGGCTATGAACATCCTTCATTAACAATAAGAAAGTTCTCAAGCACATGGCCCACCAACCAACCAATTAATATTCCATTTTCTAAAATATTTATAATATTTTAGAAGAGGAATATTCTTTTGTAAATTCATATGTTATTTTGTTAGCGTATTGCCTCTATGTTAGTTTTGTTTGCAAAACTAAATGTATTCTATAACTTTATATAAAAAGGATAATTTTAATTACATCTTATACATTTGTATATTATAACTAACTAGTATACTATCTTGTCCTCCTATAAAAGGTAGTACTACCATTTTGTAAAGGGAGATAATTTTGAGCAAAATTTGTATACTTTGAGTAGTTAATATAATCAAGGAATTCTGAAAAGATTATCCAAGTTTATTTGTGTCAATTGTTACATGGATTTTCTCTCAATTTCTATTATTAAGTCTTAAATTTTAATAATTTCTATGAATTCTAAGTTTCATCTTTGATTACAAGGTTGTTAATTTATGCTTATGATCATCCTTGGAGGTTTGCCTAGTGTGTAGTGAGATCTGAGCTTATGCTAATTTTCACTATATACTAGTTAAATGTATATTCAGCTATAATTGAAACTTTGTCATAATGTTTGGAGCTAAGATCAGTAATCACTTATTTTATTTCTACATTACTCCTCTATTTTACTTCTTTTTTAACCAGATCACTTTAGTTTAGATTTCATTGTAAACGTCCATTTAGATTAGTCTGTAGTTTAATCTTTGATCATAATTCACTAGTATTAACATAGATACTTATAGTTTGTAAATATTTGGTTCATGATGGCTCCCAACCATCAATTAATATAAATTTTGTGGAATAGTTAAACATTACTCTACTGCTATTTCACCATAGGTAACATAAGTTGCATTAACCTACTACTCATGCTTTAAATTCCTAAAATTCAAAAATGAGAAGTGCTCATTGAACACTAAAGACACTTGTGATACATTTAGAGGTATCAACAAGTCCCGATGGCACTAGAAGGAGGGCCTCTTTTTGAATTGATTGAATCTTTGTTAATCTTAGTATTTTGATCTAAGATTGGTGTTATCTTTACACTTTTGCATAATTTAGAAGTGCAAAGATTACTGATCTTTGTGGTCTTTGACCTATCTTTATGCTTCTTTTACACAAAGATCATATTTCTTTGAGTTTTGATGCTCCATTTTGGTAAAGATGGATTAAATTTTGAAAATTCATGGTAGTTAAGGTTATAATATCTTGTTTTGATCAAATATTAGTTTATTATTCATAGATCTGGGTTTCTTTGAGCTTGGACTTAAAAAAATCGACCATATTTGCATAATTAGACACATGTTTGAGCTAGCTTAGTCAAAGGTTGACATCCTTTACTGTTCTTTATACAAATATTTAAAAAATTAGCTTAATGTGTAGTTTTAATCCTTATTCTTTATAAATATTAATTTGAAACATCATATTTCAAATAGGATCTTTAATCTTCAAGCTAGAATTGCTAAGGATCCAAACAAGATCACATTCAGAGACAAGATAACCTTTGTTTGAGATTGATGTCCATAGAAGATCTAGGTGAGATAAAAGTAGGCATAGACATTCCAAATATTTTCCAACCTCACCTCTTTAAGGTACCCCTACCTTTGACATTTATTTAGGAATGGCTTGGTTGGGAGATTCCTCAATCAATGTCTCATGTATAGTACATGATCTCCCACATAACCCTAAAAATACTTGCCAACATTTAGTATAATTGGTATTATTACTGATAAAAAGCATATTAAATCTTTTAAAGCTACCTTAAGGTTGTTAAATGTCATACATGAATATGTAGCATGTAGATTATTCCACTTTAATTCTAAGGATGTTGCATATGAATGGTTTCTAAATTTGCCTAACAATTATATTACTAGCTGAGATGGTTTCACTAATGTTTTCATAGACTAGTTTGGTAAAATCATTAGTCCATGTGTCATATACCACCAGTTCAATGCCATCAAGAGGGATGCAAGTGAGCTCATAAGCTCCTTTAATGCCAGGGTCTAAAAAATGTATAGTAGGACCATAAAACCTTATAAAATTGATGAGGTTTTAGCTCTATAAATCTAAAAGGCTGTAGTTATGACTTCTATATTTCATTAGGTCATGTGTCATATACCACTAGTTCACCACCATTAGGAGGGATGTAAGCAAGCTCATAAGGTCCTTTAATGTCAGGTCTCAAAAATGTATAGTAAGACCATAGAACCTTATAAAACTGATGAGGTTTTAGCTTTGGAAAACTAAAAGGATGCAATAGATCCTATGACTTTTATATTTTTGAAAAGGTCTCTTCTAGCTATAACTTCATTATCTAGGGATTATTCTAAAGTAGTGATCACTAATGATAAAATACAACCCCAAGGACAAATGTCCTAATCTATCCCAAATATCAATCCACATTTTCCCATTATGAACATCTTCCCCAAAAATAATTGTAATGTTCTAGCCTTGAATCAATTCCCAAATTTGAATTAGTTCTCTTTGAGTCATGCTACTCCCAATCAGAAATTAGGATTCTTAAGTCATCTTACTATTAATAGATTCAATACAAATGATCAAAGATATTTAGTTTTAGCTATAGGTACTAGCAATAAATAAGTGCACAATTTTGAAACTCCCAAGAATGAGAATGAGTCTATTTTGAAAATGGTCCAAAATTTAAGCATTGATTTCCTTTAGCTAAAAAAATAAGTTGGTAATACTGGAGAAAGATATGATAATAACCTCTCATTCCAAAAGTTTAATATGCCTAATAATAGGTTTAAAAATGATAGTTTACATAAAAAAAAGAATAATGAATCATCTTTTGAAAAGAGGACTATGGACATTAATCTTATTGACATTACATTGCTTGATTATTATAGGGTGCATTGTACAACCTAGCATGGAAAGATTGATTACATTGAGTTTTTAAGGCTTTTAAAGATTTACAAGAAGAGTTAGACACATGTTAAGTGGTCCCTAACAAGGATAGTGGTTTAGGTAATTTAGGATCCAAGCCTGGTAATAAAACTTTCATGGTGGAGACATTTGATTTCCCTCTTTAAGAGGATAATGAACCTAAAGATTTCCTTGAGGAAATCCAATCCTTCGAAAATTTCTTGAAGAAGACTTATCCTTTGAGGAATAGAGAGTAGAGGAGTTTCTTGACTACCTTAATGCCTCTAAATAACTTTGAAACTCCTCCAAATACCTCTTTAAGTAATGATCCAAAACCACCCAAAGGGATTACCTCTAAGCATAATGTTGATACTCCTAATCCTTTAAATAAGACTAGTTATAATATTATTGAATACATGAAAAAGATAAAATCTAACATCATATTTCATTTCATGAATTAATATAGATCATATAACAAAGGGATTTCTTACTAGAATTATTGTCAAAGAAATCCAATCAACCACCCAAAGCTGATAATGCTAATATGACTAAGCATAAAGCTAAGATAGAATCTCCTCCTTTCTTACTCATGGTTAAGATGTTTGGTAAGAATTTGCAAAATTATTTGTTGGATTTTGGTGCATCCACCAATATCATACCAATAGGTATCTACAAATAACTTGGAATCATACCCATCAAGTTTGATAGAATTATTACTCAATTAGACAAATCTAGAGTCAAGGTGATTGGGGAATTATTAAATGTTCATATGCAATTATCCTTTGAGCCTAGAGTATAATAGTTTATTTATATCCAATTTGTTGACATTATTTATGTTTATGGGATATTATTAAGTAGATAATGGACCAAAGCTTTGAATATCTACATGTCTAGATATTATTCACATTTATAGCTACCTTAGAAAGAAGTTATAAATCAGATCAAAGCTAAAAGAGAGCCAAGAATGAAGCACATGATCACTAAGTACAATGTTGTCAATGAAAGGGTCAATATAATCAACTTAGACTTAGGGTTTTTCACCCTATATACTATAAAGCTGTGTGATCCTAAGAATACTCATGTTATGCCTGGATTATGAAAGCTACATTTTGATGGTGTTAGGTGTAAGGCTAGATCTAGAATAGGCATTATTTTAACTAAAACTATTGGTAATAAAACCCATTCTTCTTATAGGATATATCTCCCATGAACCAATAATATTTATGAATATGAGGCCCTCATTTTAGGCTTGCAATTTTCCTTAAAAACTAAAGTCAAAGAGATACTAGTCTATGGTGACTCAAAACTAGTATTTAACTAGGTGTGAAGAATATATCAATGCAAACTCTTATACCTCAAGAGGTATAAGTTTAGGGTTTTGGATATAATTGAGTTTTTTTATGCATTTAACATTGTTTCCATTTGTATAAAGGAGAACATAGCTATTTATGAGTTAGCATCTGCTACAACCAACCTCATGCCCAACCAAGACTCCCCCAACTTCAATATTGAGTTGATATATTGTCTTTTGATCCAAAATAATGTGAATAATTTTCAATTCTTCAGTGATGATCAATAAATCTTAGATTTCTTGACTAATTTAGGATCATTTGAGGCTCATGTCATTAATGAGGCTAATGAAGTACTTGTAGGGAAGGTAAATTTGATGGTAAAGTCATTTAATTGAATGATAATAAGATTCCCAAAGGCATGATTACCTTAGAGAGACTATTTGATCAAGATAATATGGTTGAGATTTCTTAGATTTCTAAAGTAAGTGGGAAGGATTAAAATTCACTTTATCTTGGCCCTCAAGATCAACCTTAGCTAGTTAATATTGGAAAATCTTGCACTAGTGTTGAGAATAAGAAGGCCAAAGAGATGTTAATGAAGTACAAAGATGTCATAGCTTGGTATTATGATGACTTGAAGATCTTTGATCCAAGATTCATCACACATATTATTCCCCTTAAGGAAAGTTATAAACCCTTCAGATAAAATCAAAGACCTGTGAACCCTATCTTAGAACCGATGATCTTCAAACAGGTCAAGAGATTTATCAATGCTAGAATTATGTTTCCCATTAGGCATTCTACCTGGGTGGCCAATTTAATTCTATTTATAAATAATAATGGTGAGATTAGGCTATGTATTTACTTTAGGAATTTAAATAAATCATTTAAAAATTATTATTTTCCTCTTCCCTCTCTTGACCAAGTAATACAAATTATTTCAAGATCAACCATGATATCTTTTATTGATGGTTTTTTAGGCTCTAACTAGGTGTTGGTTGATAAAGAAGATAGGATGATTATAAATTTCAAAACTAAATGGGTCACCTTTGCATACAAGAGAATGTCTTTTGGGATAATATACAAAGGAGCTAATTTTTAAAGGGCCATGAACCATGCCTTCCAAGGTTTGATTGGTAAGTGTATCATTATATATATGGATTATCCAACCATTGTTTATAAAAATAGGGAAGATCACTTTATATATTTACAATAAGTCTTTGATATATTTAAAAGGTGTGGAATCCCCCAAGAAAAGTATCTTTTGTATTAAAGAAGGAAAATTGTTGGGCCATGTCATAACTAAAGATGGGATCTCCATAGATCCTAAAAGAGTGGAAGATATATCCAAATTAGATCTTATAGATAGTATAAAAGAGTTAAAATAATTTTTTGGTAAGATAAATTTTTTAAGGAAGTTCATTTATGGCTTTGCATACATTTTCAAGCCATTGAATGACATGCTAAAGAAGGATGCCAAGGTCTCATGGAATGAGGAATCTAGGAAAGCATTCAATGACATCAAAGAAGTAATTAGCCATCCTCTAGTTTTGATAAGTCCTAATTTTTCAAAGGACTTTTATCTCTATTATTTTGCATTTGACCATACTATGGCTATAATTTTAACTCAGAAGGGTAATGGGTATGACCACACAATATCTTTCATGAGTACTAACTTTAAGAATGTTGAATTAAATTATTCATTGATTGATAAATAAGCATATGCATTAGTTAAGGTAGTGAAAAAATTTAAGCACTATATCCTTAGAAATAAGGTGCATGTTATTATACCTGACCCTACCATAAATCTCATGCTAAGCCAAAATGATCTTAGAGAATGTAGAGGTAAATCGACATCATTTTTACAAGAATATGATAGAGAAATGAAAACTACAAAGCCCATAAGGTGCCAAGGTCTAATCTAAATGATTCCTAATACCAACCCCACGCTAAGCATTATGTAAGTTGATCAACAAAGCTTTCAATCTATTGAGTGGTATGATTCCATCATTCATTTGATAATTAATTGTGCTTGTCCTATAGGACTAACTATGGAGCAAACGAGGGCCATTAAGCTCAAGGCAACCCATTTTCTGATCAAAGATGGGGTGTTATATAGGTAAAAATTTGAATGGGTCTACCTAAGATGTGTCTAAAAAAAATAAGCTACCCAAGTCATGAGCACCTTCCATGATAAGTTTGGTAATGGGTACCCATCTAAGAAGACTACATCCCATAAGATCCTTAGATCTAGATACTATTGGCCAACTATTTTCAAATATGCTCATAAACATGCAAAGGAATGCCACTCATACTAAATGTTTAGCACCAAATAACCTAAGGCAAAAATGCCTTTACAACTAGTCATGGTTGATAAACCCTTTGTACAATGGGGGTTGGAATTTATAGGGGTAATCAACCCTAGTTCATCATAAGGTCATAAGTATATTTTGAATACCATAAACTATTTCACAAGCTAGACTAAAGTTGTAGCCACCAAACAATGCAAGATTAAAGAAGTGATTAGTTTCTTGGAAGAGAACATATGTAACAAATTTGGAATTCTAGTCTCTTTGATATGTGATAATTGATCCACATTTATATATATATATATATATATATATATATATAGATGATAGAATGGGCATATGATAATGGAATTTGTCTTAAGTTTTCATCCAACCATTATCCCCAAGGAAATGGATTGTCTGAGTCTACTAATAAGAACTTAATAAAAGCAATCAATAAGTTTATTGCAAACAATCCCAAGACTTGGCATAAGATTCTCAAATATGCCATATGGGTAGATAGGATAAGGATCAAGAAAGTCTTAAAGGCATCACCATTTCTATTGGTGTATGGCCAAGAGCTTATCTTCCCTATCACTCTTAAGTTGTCTATGTATACATTCATTCAAGAGTATATGGAAGAAATCCATGAGAATGAAAATTTAATATTAATAGACATTATCAAGATGGAAGATGTGTGGGAATAATCCTTTACTAATTTTAGTAGACATCAAACCATGGTGAAGAGTTAGTTTGACAAAATATCAAAGATCAAGGTGTTCAAACAAGGGGACGTAGTTCTCCTTTGGGACAAATCATCTAAGACTAAAGGTAAGCATGGAAAGTTCAAACTTTCATGGATTGGCCCCTATAAAATTATAGAGACATGGGAGACAACACATTCAGACTCAAAGACTTACAAGAAGCATATTTCACACTACCCACCAATGGGTAGTACTTCAAGCATTAATTTTATGTTGCTTCCCCTAAAGTCTTTATAGAGTAAATTAGTAAGATGGTTAGACTTAGTATAGGTAGGCTAGTTAGTTTATTTTAGTTCTTTCCTTCCTATCCCTTATTTTTACATAAACATTTATATATCAATTTTTTCCTTTTATTTCTTGATTTGCTACTTTTTGATGTGTGTTTGCTTTTGTTGCCTTGTTCTTTATTTCCCATAAGTCCTTTTGGAAAACCCTGAGCTCAAATTTTATTTATCTTACTTGAAACTCCAAATTTTAGGAATGTGGGTATATACCTCATACATATGTTAACCATGGGTCTAAAATGTGAGCCTAGTTTTATGATTTGAAAAAACTGGTAAAGACCAATAGAAGAAGCTAGTTTCTCTATGAGAGATTAAACATTGTCTTAACCTAGTTTTTTTTTGAGAAGATTTGTACTTATAGGATGAAAGTTTAATCTATTGATGCATAGTCATGCTTTAAATTAACAAGCATCCTTGATTAGGGTAATGGTTGTAGCCATAAGTGATTTTATAAGGATCAAACACTTGACCAAATCCTTAAACCTGGCTACCCTAGTCCTCAACCTTTTTAAAAGAATAAAAGATCTAAAAATACAGAAAAAAATAAAAATAAGAATGTAATGTAAAACCAAAAATTTTTCAAGTATAGGTGATGCTGGTAATCTCTACTAGGGCTATGGACACTTGGATAGAAGTGGAGAAAGGCCATGAGTGGATCTAAAGGCGTCTTTGTCAAGGATATGGATGCATGGCTAGTAGAAGAGTAATGCCCAAGCCTTCCGTAAAATAGAATCATGGTTCTTAATGAATATCTAAACATGGTCCAAGTCAGTGTTAATGATTAAAGATATGAAACCTAGAAGTTGTCCCCTGACTCCCATGACAAATAGTAAGTGGAATGAAATCACACACACAACATGGCTATGTCTTAATGTTTGATCCCAAATTTTCAAGTTTAAGGTTTATTTCAACCACAAAATGATTTGGATAATGGCATCGATCAAGTGGAATGGATGACTTAATTATTTATTTGAACCATAATCTCTAAGTTCTAACATATTGCTATGTTTCCCCTAGAAGTTTCCATTTATTGAGGTCAACATACTCCCATTTTTTAAAAATTAGGACCCTTAAAATACTTTGAACCTTAACCCTAAAAATCAATGTGATTAGATCATTATTAGAATTTGAAGATCATCCACTTTGATAGAATTGACCTACTAAATTTATGGTTTTGTTTTGAGCTTGCCTAATGTTACTAATAATTTATCTTCATGTCTTATAGTTATAGGTTTCATGGAGATCTTACTGATGGATCATGCTTAGAATTTATAGATTAACTCTATTCAAGCTTCATTTTCTAAAGGCTCTCCTTAAAAAAAGCCTAGCTTAAGTCCTTGATTCAAATTTACATTTGTCAAGAGAAAATTGGTGAAATATTTCAAATTACTTTGGACTTAAGTTTAATTTTCATGTTAAGGCTTAGTCATATTTCTTAACATGACCACATCTTAACCGGAAAATCCTAATTGGCCCCTTTTATTTTTCTCCTTTATTTCCTATATTTATAAACAAGTCTAATGTTTGTATTCATAGGGTCCTTTTATTTTTCTAATCATGGTCCCATTTATTACCTATTTATCCTAAAGCCTTAAAATTAAGGCCCCATTCATGTTTGTTGACATGAAGGAGACCTTAGTCTTAACATTTTAGCCTAAGTCTTATTTCATCCTGGGTTTTAACTTATAAATATTACTCCTTTATAGATTAGATAGTCTATACTTCATCATGGATTTTAATCAGATGGAGTGAAGCCAACATTAAAAATTCAAAGGCTTATGAAACTCCATAGAGTCACCATGTAGGACTCCCACATTCAAAGTTTGGTAAAAAGGGTCCTACATATTAAAAGGAACCAATCATGCATAAGTTCTCAGATCATGATCCATGATTCACAATCACTCATGGCTCTCAATTAGATAGAGTGAAGAAAACATTGAAAAGACAAAATGCCTAGGAAACCCTATAAAGTCTTTATGTGGTGCTCCTACATTCAAATGCAATAATTTTATAAGCTTAAATTTTACATTCGTGTGACCATCATTTGACATCCACAAGGCCATCATTGACATCCATGTGATCATCAACTTCAATCCCACCAAAACTAAGAATTTGAGGATATTAAATTTGATGTTCAAATGACCATCATTTGACATATGTGAGTCCATCCTTGACATCCATTTGACCATCAAATTTAAAGCCCACCAAAACTAGGAACTTCATGAGCTTAAGTTTGATGTTTGTGCAACCATCATTTGATGTCCATGAGGCTATCTTTGATGTCTATGAGGCTATCAAATTCAATATCTTTAAAAATTTTACTTAGACAAAAGGAGCATGTGTTTATATCATTTTAAGGGGCCACTTTGATATTATGATTTTAAAACTTAGCATAAAATGCTTTAACCTATGTCTTTTCATGTTTATTAATATAAAATAGACTTAGCTAAAAGCATCTTAACCTAAGTCCTTTATATAGCTATGCACTAATTAAATTCCTCACACCTTATAGGATCAATGGATAGCACTTCATCAGGCCTAAATGATCTGATTGTGAAAAATCATTGATGAAATTTCAAGAGAGCTCCAAGAGCTTGAAGGCTCAACACATGTTAGATACTCATTTGATGTGTGACTGATATAGGAAAAAAAGCTTAAAAAATCCATAGATGTGTCAAGTGGCACAATCAAGAGGCTTGATACCAAGATGGATAATGTTTTATTATTTTTAGGCAACTAGTGTTTAGTTACTAAACAATAAACTATCTAGAGTAAGGGGGAAAATATAGTTTAATATGACAATGTAGATTTTTATCTAATTATTTACATAAGAGAAATGAAATTATCTAAAAATGAACTAAAATGAATGATTTAGGGGCTAGAAATTGAGGTACAAGACCAGGACACTATCATGAATCTAGATCTAGCCTTTGTTTTATGATTATACAAGAGCATTGAAAGTGGATAGGAGTGGCACCGACATTATATTCCTATTCTACTGATGTTGTCTATGAGATCTAAGATTTTTAGGTTTTGTCTGCTACCTTGATGTGATCTTATGTATAAAATTTTAGAGGATGGAAGTCAGAAGAGATTGTTTTAGATCCATCTCAATCTCCAAACCTTTTATCTACCTACACACATATAAACAAAAAATGCATCAAAATCAAAAGGGGAAAAAATTGGGTTAGGGGAAGAATGATTGCACAATCTAAAACTCCTATTGTCATGATCACTACCTACAGTAACCCTCAAGATAGGGTCTTAGATCAAATGTAGTTCTCCCTTAGAGAATGTGTATGATAAATGCACATGGTAAATGTAAGAATGACTTTCACCTAGGCCCTTCTTTTATCAAGCATGTAAGTCTATGTGTGATGTAGAATGCTAAGATATACTATTGACTAATTTTTACTATGCAATGTGCCAAAGTAGTAAGTGCTAGAATAAAATTCTTTGTGAATTCATTTATATATAAGACTCTTCATTTTGAATTTGGGAGATTTACTCATATTATTCAACATCAAAAATATAAATAAAACTTAATGGAGGGGCTAAGAAGGGTTTAGGACTTGTTAAGCAAGCAAAAATGACCATTGGATAATATCACTATAAAGGACTATGAAAAGACATGATATGTGTGGTTGTTTGACCAATTTAGGGTGTATATATTTTGCCCCCTTTTTATTATAGTGATTAAATGAAATGAAGTACTAGAGTTAAATAAATATAATAAAATGCATACCTAAACCTACCTGCATGAAGATAAGTGTGCTAAAAAAAGGTCCAACTCACTTCCTATCTAGGGAAGTGGATGGAGAGCTGAATAATGCTTGGAGAAAGAAGGAATGCCTAAAATGGTGAATCTGAATATGGAATCCATGTAATCATGGAAAAGGAAGGTAGTGTTTGACTCTTATGCTAAATATAGCTAGAAATGAGAAATGCTAGGAGGCCCAAAACCAATGTTTATCCTTTATCCCACATAAACTCATATAATCTAGAATGTGTGCATAGAATATTTATAATATGAAGAGCAAAGTCGATCATGCCTCCACTCTAAATAATATGAATTGGAACTAAGAAGTGATTATAGGCCCAAAACTAATGTCTATCCTCTATCTTGCACAAACTCATGTAGTTTGGGTCTAGGTAATGTTATGGACCAACCATTGCTAATGATCATACAATCCAACCTAGTGACAACTTGGGTACAACTAGGTGTAATATAAAACTCTGGTAAATATGCAAGAAGATAATGACATGTCTTTCCATTATAATATATATAATCTTGGATGATGAAAAATATGAAAATATATAACATGCTCCAAAATATGGTATGTGAATGATGTGTGTGTGTGTGTGTGTGTGTGTGTGTGTGTGTGTGTGTAGTCTAGCAATCTATATAACCACATGTGATATGAGCTATCATGTCATACCCCATGTGAAAATTTGGAGATCAAAAAAATGTGCTCTGCACTATGCCTATAATCTACTATCTAGTCTTATAACTATGTCATGTTGTATGAAGTTATATGTATGAGATGTGTAGTAGTGTACATGCCCTCAAATCTGGTATTTGGTCTAAATCTATATCAAAGTCACTATGAATCCATGTAATCTAAACTAGTGTATATCTAACTAATCTATGTATTTATAAACTGAAGGTATATCCCTTTGAATGTCTTGAGTAATGTTGAATAACTATGTAATCTGAATCACTATATATCTTGATTGATTTGAGCTGAATCTAATAATCTAAATACTGGAGGTGTAAGAACCATGGTGTATCCATATATGAGAGTGGATTGGCATTTTAGATAAGTGTAGGAATAGGAATAGTAGGAATGATTCCCCATTTTTGGGGAGAGGGGTGAGATCTATGATAGAGGAGGTTGAGCAAAAAGTTATGACTAGTGATGTAATGGTAGAAACAAGGTTGGTATAGTTTGAATTGATTAAGCTAAATTGTTTGATAGTTGAATGAGTCTTTGATTGGTTAAGACCATGTTATATGTTTAGATATAAAATAGGTATAGAAATGTGGGTGACATAATAGGTGAATTATGTATTAATAGAGTAATGATTATGTGATGTCAAAATTATTGTTGTCGTGATTTCATGGAATAAAATAGTTTGTAAAATGGAGCTATGGGGTTCTAGTTATGGGGAAAATGGTATGCTACTTTGAATGAGAAAGTTGTTTGATATAGGAGAATTGGATTGATTCTTGATTCATTTGTGCATTGACTAAGTTGAGATTTAGAACTCTAGAGTAGGAGCTATGCCAAAGAGATAAACACCTATTGTGACCCTATATGAGCATTTGGTAGCCCAGGTTGAGGCTGGTGGGGAGGTAGCTAAAATATGTGATTTTTGCCTATTTAGAAGCCTATTTTTGATGTTTTTGAGCTATTTGAAGTGTTTTTAGGAATTTTCCACTAGTTCTAGTGTTCTATCTAGGATTCAACACTCATATCTAATATGCAACGCTATTGTCTAGGTTTCAGTACTAGTGTCTTTTTGTAATGCTATTATCCATTGGGGCTAGTTTTATAGGATTTTGAGTTATTTATTATTGTTTTATAGATTAGTTATTTTCCTTGGCATGGTTAACTAACATATATTCTATTTTATAGTGTTTTTATAGGGTGAGGTATGGACGAAGGAGTTCCATATAGGCCAAGTTATGGAGACATTGAAATTGTTACCTTTGTCAGTAGATGAGAGGGTTATGATGGATAAGGTAGGGTTGGGTCATGTGTGTGACCTAGGTACTATGTAGTGGGATAGGTATCTGATTACCACCTTATATGAGAGGTAGAATGTAGAAACATGTACTTTCTAGCTTCATATATGGGAGATTATTATTACTTTGGAGGATATGTATCATATTTTGCATTTGTTGGTTAGTGGATGATGTGTGACTTTGCAAGAAGACATGGGTGCTGATGCTATTGATTATGAATCATTGTATTTTATTGGTATGCCTTCAAACATATATCAAAGAGGTAATGATAGTGATGCATTATTTCTAGTTATTATGCAGTCAAGTGCTTCACATCTATAAAAGTGGTTAGCCATGTTTTTGGCTTCATTTGTTGCTATGGATGGGAGTGGGGTGTTAATTGCATACAAGATGCATAAGATCATGTGTAGTATAGAGGTATATGGTATTGTGTTCTCATGGGGTAGGACTATACTTTCCCACTTTTTAGGGAACTTTATATGTTTATTCAAGAGGCATTTAGTGGTGGTGTGAGTGTGGTTACTTTAATGCATTATTGGGATTATGAGCACATAGTAGTTGTGAGACTGATAGGATTATTGAAGGAGAGGTGGGCACTTCCACAAGCATTTAGAGAGTGGTAGATGAGTATGTTGGCCATCTGGCCTCCTAGGATAGATCACTATAGATTATTTTTAGATAGATTAGTGGCTCAAAATATCATATGGAAGACCTATAGAGGATTCTTTGAGTGTCCCAAGGATGGAGTGCAGTTATGATATATGAGGGTTAGTTATTGATTACATGACTATTAGGTTGGATTGTACGAGCACTTTCAATATGAGCATCTGACTAGATATTTTAGGGTGCCACAAGATGTGCCCTTTTTAGCATGGGTGTGGGTGAAGAGTGCATGGGAACCAGTAAAGGAAAGATCTCATGGGAGGCCTATTGAGGTTGAGTTATCACCATTACATTTGGATGCATGAGATGTAGTTATAGATATTCTTGATGTAAATGATGTTGGATACATAGAGGCATATATCATATGGTGGATGAGGTATCAGTGGGCTCCATTATATCTTATTGATGGAGGGGATACCATCGAGTATGAGGATCTCAATCTGATCTAGATGATGGGAGGTAAGCAATGATTATATTTGAATAATATAATTTTTTTTCTTGTTTTATCTTATTTGAAAAAAGCATATATAACATAGTGTTGTACTTTTGCTTGTAGGTGGAGTGGGAAGTGCTCAGGATGAAGCACTTGCTCAGGGAGGAGGTGTAGATGATGGGTTCTAGGAGATTATCATTGAGTTAACACACTAAGAGCTTACACAACATGTACTTAATGATGCTTTGGAGGAGGTTTTGATAGAGTGATCAATAGTTACAACTAGTGTCTATGCTCATTTTTTTGATAGAGATACTATAGAGATAGTTGCATATGTTAGAGTAGTGGGAGAGAGAGATGAGTTACAGGCTAAGCTAGATAAGCATATGATGCCTCCACTTGATTATGGATTAATGAGTACATGGATTATAGATGAGTACATAAATCTTTAGAGGTTATATGAAGATTTTCATGAGGAGCATGGGTAGTTACTAGAGAAAGAGAGCCAGTGTAAGAGGAATTCGGGAGCTCAAGGAGGTGTGGGGTCATCGAGTGATAGAGTGGACTATGGGACTACTACTAGAGGAGAGAGTGAGACTTAGAGTGATGTCATGACACCCATTCATGACAAATTATATTTTGATATGATGTATATTTTTTTAAAACATTGCTATATATTTGGATATTGTTTTGATTTTGACTCATGTGTAATGTGTTATGGGATTTGAAATATTTTTTTATATTTGTTACATATGGTTGTTTTATAAGTAGTTGGTTTGGTATTGATGTTGAGGCTATGTATGTTTGGTAGAATGGTACTTTGGATATGTGATTTGATTGTTGTTGATATGTTCAAGTGTGATGTTAGGTTTTTTATTTTGATATGTAAGGAGAGAATTTTATTTGGTTTGTGATTATATGTGAGTAAAAAATTTATTGGTTTTGTAATTGGGCAATTTTTGGGATAAATTGAGCTGGTTTGAGATTAGTAAATTATTTGGATAAGCTAATTTGGTTTGAGATTGGTAAAATAGGATTTGGTAAGATCAATATTTTGATAAGATAGTTTTTGCTATGGATAGTTATTGGGAATGAGGGATGTTAGTTGTTAGTATGTGGGGATGTAAGATATCATGTTGTGCATATTACTTCACTAAGAGTGGCTCTAAAACACAAAGGTTAGCTAGACCTTTGGTTCCATCATTGCCCTACTAAATAAAGCTATGAATTGATGTTATTATGATGTGCATTACATCATTATTTGAACCTTGATGTACAAATAAATAAGTTCCCATACTACTCATGCTATGTAGGATTATGTTCTATATCTAATACTATTTATTGTGTACTAACTATAGCTAGACATGGAGATTCTACAAAATGTAACTTTATTAGATGTGTAATAGGAATTGTGTGTTGTGAAGAAGGCTCATCTATACATAACTATATACCATGTGGTGTCTACTATGATGTGTATGATTGAGCCATAGATTGAGTTGGAGCTAAAACCTATAATGAGGGCTCATTTAATCTTAACCATAGTGGATTGCTATCTGAGATAGGACCCCAAAAAATTGTCCTTAGTGAATATTTCTATTGAGTAGTACTACATGATGAGGGTTCATTTAATCTTAATCATAATAGATTAATACATGATATAGGACCCAAAAAAATTATCTATAGTGAATATTTCTCATGAGTAGTACTCTATTGTGGTGCATGTGACTCTGTTGGATATGTATATGGAATTGCAATATGTAATCCTTAGACTATAGTGTTATATGTAGGATGCTCTCATTGTATTGGTTTCTAAACCTTTTGAATATGTGGAATAGGAGATCTCTTATGAGGCTCTGTTCTATAACCCACATTTCTCTTATGATGAGTGGCTAATATTTTTGTAAAGGAATGTCCTAGGATGACTCAATCATAGATAATGAGGTGTATGGTTCCATCATGGAGGAGATATTAGTGTCCCCTATGTGAATGTTATTATTCCATTATCAAAACATCTAATAATCCAATCTCTAAGTCCATAAAAATCATTATCTGTGTGTCCATAGATATGATGATAATTACAAAAGGGTCGATGTGGTTGTTTCTATAAGAGTTGTAGATCTCATCAATGAGTAGAAGGCAATGTGATTAACCTCATATATAATATTTTTTATAATTATATAGATGGGATAAAACTATAATGGTGCAATGGTGTGGTTCTCTATAGGGCATACTATAGGTTGTACTCTAGAAACTAGCTCTTTGTTCTTAACTAGTTATTTATTTGGTTGTGGTCTCCTATCTTGTTTAGGACATGGTGGATGTTAGATGTTAGGATATATAGATACTAATGTGAAATATAGAGTAATCTGATCAACTAAATCTACCTCAATCAATCCTAATTTCTTTTCCAAAGCTATAAGTTTACAACATAAGTGCCTAAAAGAAAAGATTGTCTAATATAGTAGATGCTTGAGGAGAGGTTGGTGAACCCCCTTAATAAAGATATGTTGAATCTATAAATCTATTGTTTTGTATATTAGTCTTAACATGTGAGTCTTAAATCATAATATATACTCATTAATTATCTCTAAAGAATTTTTAAGTAGTGTGGTAAGTTTCTCATATGTAACATGAGGGCCCCTATTTTCTACGTAATATCTAAAAAATGCCTCCTCTAAGTCATCATATGTGTGCAAGTAGATAATGGGCAGTAGATGAAAGAACCAATTTTGTGCTTCCCCCACTAATGTCTACTATAATAACTTGATTATAATAAAAGGACTCACATGAGATGACAAAGCCTTCTGAAAGGCTTAAAGGTGTACAAATGGATCTCTAGTTCCATCAAAGTGAGGTAATGATGGTATCTAGAAATGCTTAGGAAATGAAGATTTTATTAATGTATTCAAAAGAGGGTTACCATGTAAATAATTGGAATCCATCCAAGACTTATAAGCCTTTTTTTCCAAGGTCAGGACATGTACTTGGTGTTATACTTTACCAACTACATACATTAAATAGATAATCTCCTATGATGGTACATTAGCATCTTGAAGTGGTTCATTTAATAATTGAATTAGATTATTAATTTTAGACATGAGAACACTAAATTTATCAATTAGATCATAAAAATGGGGCGTGCCCACTTTAACCTTGGGATTAATGGTAACTTAGACCTTACTAGAGGGATGTGAGTTGTCATTCTCTTCAGGTGAAGAGTGATAATTGGGTTCTATTGTAGTGAAGGATGGCTTAAGAGATTCATTGGTATCTTTAAGTTTTAGTGTATCACATTATAATTTATTAGAATATGTAATATTATCATTAACATGTGCATTATTTTAAATGGAATCATTCATAGAAGTAGGAACAACATTTGGTAGTGCATTATGTTTGAGAGGAAGAGTGAGAGAAGAGTTATAAACATGAGATGCATATTCTTCTTCACTATGTGAATAATAATAATCATTATTCCATGCATTATCATCATTGGAATATTGTTCACAATCACTCTCATTTTCATATTCATTTTCATGTTCACTATCATACTCATTATCACTTTCAGAGTAACTAGTGAGAGGTGTACGACAAGAATTTAATTCTTTTCTAGTATGCAGTAAAGTATCATTTGAAATTTGAATATTATGTTCATATATGCTATCCATGGATTGATTACATACTTTATTTTCATGATAATATAAATATATTTATCATTTATATCTTATTTTGACATAGTAGAGTTAGAAACATGAGATGTATCATTTGAACTATGTAGTGGTAATTTGATTCTATTGTGTTTATATTGTTGTATTTTGAACACTGAAGGAGAGAGAGAGAGAGAGAGAGAGAGAGAGAGAGAGAGAGAGAGAGAGAGAGAGAGAGAGAGAGAGAGAGAGAGAGAGAGAGAGAGAAGTTTCACATGGAATTCAATTATCACCAAATAGAGATTCACTTGGAATTACATGACTAATTTTTTCATTTGGTGCATTTGCAAAGGAGAATGACATGAGAAGTATCTTTCCCATTTATCAAAATTATTTTTTGTATAAGAAGTAATAAAAGAGATAGGTTTGAGAGAAGAAGATGCATATATTTGTACTTCAGTATCAATTTAATTTATATCAATTATCTTCATTATAAATAAAATAATTTTACACATTTTTAGCTGATGTGTAATTTTGCAAATTTGTCCATTCATTGTCATAATTATGAGAAAAAATTAGAAATTGATCTATGGGATGAGAGGGAGGAATTGCCTTAGTGGCCATTTTATTTCTTTCACCAAAGAGAATATGTAAAAGTAATATTAATAAAATGAATGTATAAATAACTACTAACATATAGATTTTGAAATTACATTTGAAAAATTAAACAATTTGTAAAAATTTCAAACTATTTTTCTAAAAATTGTGAGGAAAACTTGGCCTTTGATGCCCTGGTTTGAAAATTCAAGGTTTTGAGCTAGGGTTTTAGAATTTTTGAAAATTATGCCAATAATTTAAATTTTAAAAATAAATTTTAATATAATAAATGCAAAAAAATAATAAAAAAATAAAAAATTTAAAATTAATTTTTTGCACAAGAAAACTACTAATATTGAAATATTGAAATAATTTTTGACAAAGTAAACAATTTGCAAAAATTCTAAAATATTTTTCTAAAATTTGCAAGGAAGGTTTGGGGTTTGAAAACCTAGTTTTGAGATAGGGTTTTAGAATTTTTTAAAATTATGCCAATAATTTAAATTCTAAAATAGTTTTGAATAGGATAAATGCACAAAAAATTATATAAAAATCAGAAATCAAAAATTAATTTTTTGAAAAAAATATGAAGGAAAAACCCTAAGGGTGCCTAGGGTTTTAGATTTTATTTGAAGTAAGTCAGGTTCAACAAATGTTTTATTATTATTTTAAAACTAGTGTTTAGTTTCTAAACAATAAAGGGTCTAGAGTAATGGGAAATAATCTAGTTTAATATGGCAAAATATAGATTTTTATCTAATAATTTACATAAGAGAAATGAACTTATTTGAAAATGAACTAAAACAAATAATTCAAGGGCTGTAAATTGAGGTTTAGGACTAGGAAACTATCATGAATCTTAATTTCTCCTTCATTTATGATTAGATAGGAATGCCTAAAGTGGATAGGAGTGGCACTAGTGTTGTAGTCCACCTCTACCGCTATTATCTAGGAGATTTGAGCTTTCTAGGTTTTGTCCACTACCTTGGTGTGAACCTGTGTAAATTTTTTTGAAGGATATAAGTCAATAGATATTTTTATAGGTCCATTTCAATATCCAAACCTTGTATCTTCCTACACACATGCAAAAAAAAAAATCATCAAAAGTAGAAGGGGGAAAAACTAGGTTAGGGGAAGAATGATCACATGATCTAGAACCCTTACTATCCTAATCATTACCTACATTAACCCTCAATATAGATTATTAGATAAAATTTAGTTTTACCTTAGGGAACATGCATAATCAACCCACATGATAGATGCAATAATGAATTTTGTCTACACCCTTCCTTGATCAAGCATTCAATTTTATGTGTGATGTAAAATGTTGAGCTATACTATTGACTGATTTTTATTATGTAATGTACGAAAGTAGTAAGTGCTAGATATAAAATGCCTTGTGAATTCATTTATATAAGAGACTCTTCATTTTTAATTTGGGATATTTATTCACATTAACCAACATTAAAAATCTAAATAAAACTTGAGGGGATAGCAAGGGTTTAAGACCCTTTAAGCAAGAAAAAATAACCATTGGACTACAATGCTAGAAAGGATAGGAGCACCAAGAATTTTAGTCCTATAAAATTATATTGTTTGGGACTTACAAAAATAGGTTAGGACTAACACAGACCAAGTTTGGGGGTTCTTAGGTGTATAGGTCAACTGACTGAGATAATAGAGAGGTGATAAAATTAATAATCAAGACTAAGATAAGTAAAACAAAGACGTGGCTAATGCGAACAAGGTTCATATTTTATAATCAAAGTATCCTATGAAAGGAATATGAAAAGACATGATATGTGTGTTTGATTGACCAATTTATGGTGTATATATAAAATGACATGTGAGGGCCTAGATCATGATCAAACAGTGTGAAGAAAAAGACAATTTTTAAATATAAACAGCTAGTGCTTTGAAGGAATTTATAAAAAATGCTACAAAATTTCTAGATGTATTCCAAATAATAATCATGCAAGCACAAAATAATAAAAATGAATATGTTGTGTGCTTGAAAATGTAAGTGTATAAAGGCAAATGGCAAAATCAAATCTGAGGCACGTATGAACTGAAGTCTAAATAAGCCATCACCATTAAAGCTTCAAAAGCCTTAAAAATTACATAAAGGGCCTTAATTAAACTTAGATTTATCATAGTAAATCTAAAATAAGTTTAATCATGATTGGAGCATGAAAGAATTAACCTAGAGACCATTTTCAATCTAATTATGAGTATTTCATAATTTTTGTAGCCATGGTAGCTAAGAGGAAATAATTGAGGGATGAGATATAATTGTATCTATCTATAGATAATGAAGGGAGGGTCTTTAAAGACATTGACCTAGACACTATGGCCTTGACCACCAGTAATAGGCATTAGTTTGAACTCTTTTGGATCATTTAGGAGATGCACGCCATCACCAAGGAAGAACAAAAGATTTTCATAATCAATAGGAGGTATTAAAACCTATTTTAAATCCAAATGGATAGTATCCATCATGTTTTTTTTTAAACTAGAGGCAGTATATTGCATTGACATCCTTATTCCCATTTTTATAGATTCTAGAATTGAACATGACTGGATCATTCATGAGGGGAGCTCTAGGAGAATTGCATATATTTCCCCACTAGATTTTGAGAGATACTATAAATTGGGAAAACCCCATGTGGATCTACCCACTATAAAATAATGGATTATAAAGAATGACTTAAATACCATCCTTATACCTTGGTTGCTCTAGGGGAACCATATAATCTAGGACCTTGAGGGAAAGATCCTAGTTACCTAGTTTAGAGGAGGAATTAGAGTAATTATGAACCTATTGAATAGAATATATAGAGCCCCTTTAAGCACATATGTCAATAATATTTGGGTGTCTTATGTCTACTTCATGGTATAAAAGGAGCTCACTCCTCCAATTGGAGAGATGATTAGCATCCACCTAGGGAGACAGTTTACAGTTATCAAGAAGAAGACCAGTAACTAGTTATTTATGATGTCATATCTATTGGATGCCATAATAACCTCCACCAAGATCCCTCACATAAAAAATTGGTCATTAAAGGGTAGATTCATATGCTCTCACCATTATTGAAAAATACATATTTTTAAATATAGACACCACATGCAATTCATTTGAGATTATGCCTATCCTAATTTAGTAAAAGCCATTATAGGGTTCTCCATGCCCAAGATTAATCCTTTAATCAAGAAATATATAGGTATAATGGGAGACATCTATTTGTACCCAAATTTTACTATGATTAAAATTGAAGGGATCCGATCCAACCTTCCAAGTTACCCATCTATGTTCCCACCAAACTAGCAGAGTAAGAAATTGTATGTCAACTTCTTCATGGTGTTGATGGATTGTTCAAAGAGATAAGGAAATTACTCCTCCATCCCTTTCCTTTGATAATTATCATAACTATTTTTCAAGATTAGAAACATGTGGACACCATTTGTATGCACATAGATTCTTTCAAATTTCATCTAGATGACCTAAGGGATTGGGATCCTTATGATAGGGTGGCCAAGCATTTGAAGAGCAAGAAAATACCCAAACCTATTTATGAACCTCTTTAATACCATTTATTACCTAAACCTTTTAGGCCACCTCAAGAATAACCATAGATAAAAGTACCACATCCCTAAACATATCTTACATAAGGTCATGGGAAGGAGAAGTTAGAAGACAGGCCTGGTGGGGGACCCTCATCCTTAGCCCTACCTTAAATACCAACATCTCCCATTGAGTCCCTAGACATGAATTCCCTGGAGCCTGATGAAATAGTGGAGGATGCCCTCAAAATCCTTATTAAAGTATATGGATCTAATTAAGAGGAGAAGCAAGCTAAATAATCACAAGCCCAAACAAAGGAGGCTAAGAAATAAAAAGGGAAAAAAGTTTCCCTAGACCTAGTCCTAGTGTCACCATTAAATAAGAGAAAGGTAGATTTGACAATTATCCCATTTAAACAAAAGAAGCCAAAGTTGAATTTCACTCACCCCATGAGTGAAGTCAGCTTGTTTAGCAAGGAATACCCAATCCATGAAGCAAACATACCTAATTGGTTCATTTATGGGAAAATACATAAGATCCCCTCCTTATCCTACTCATGGGCCCTAACCCAAACTATCAACATTGATGTGCATACTAACATCAAGCCATTAATAAGGGATTTTATGAAGGAGGAGTAATAGAGAATAATAGTGACCACTATAGGGTTAGATAACAAGCAAGTGGATGCTCTAGGAGCATCAAGTATCACAATAATCAAAGTTTTAGAACATCATAAGTACACAAAATCAACCACCAAGGTCTAATTCAATCCTAATATAGTAGGATTAGAAAGAATGATAACTAGAAAATCCATGGTGGGAACTGAATAATTCACTTTTCAAAAGGTTAATCCATTTTTAGACTTAACTCCATTTAGGGGTTAGCAACCTAGTGAGTATCCCATCCATGTAGAAGATATTGAAGAACTGACAAAGGTTCACTCAGATTAAGTCAGAACTAGGATCAAGGGGATGAAATAAATGATATATAACCTAGAGAAGGAAAATAAATATTTAAAGGCATAAGTTGTCTTATCAATTCCTAAGACAATGATTAAAATGCTTGATGAATCCTTATATAGTATTTTTCAGTATTTAAAAGTGATGAATCTAAGGCACAATGCATTGACATAATAGAATACAATGGCTAAGGGTATAATAACCTAATTTCAAACTTAAAAGGATCAAATAATAAGGTTGATCAACATTAAACTTATAAAGTAGATTCCTAATCTCAAAACAATTAGTTTGGGACACTTGAATGAAATTATAGGAATTGTTATTGACAAGGTCTAGAGTTTATGTGCTTGGTCACAATAAATAGAGAGACTCTTGAAAGATGATGAGGAGCTAATGGAAAAAATTGAAAATATCCTTGGGACAATGCTTAAAGACCCTACATAGCCTATTATCCTTAGCATCATTAGGGATGATGTATTCAAACACAAGGCTACTTTGATGACTCAAGAAATAAAAATTAAAAGTCAAGGCCAGTCTAGGGAAGACAATAACAAGATCTTATACATGATACTTAATTTAGGTTAAAGAATAATAGAGGCTAGGAGCATCAAGGAAACTATGACTAGGAATGGTAGGGAATTGAATGAGCTTGTTGACAAAGAAGAAGAGTGTCTCTTGAAACTGGTTATGAACTTAGATCTAGTTAATGAACAAAACCATATGTCTTTAAACATCCATTAGTAATAGCAAGAAAGTTATCAGGTGTAGGGCCCACCAACTAGCTAATTAATATTCCATTTTGTAAAAGCTTTGTAATATTTTGAAAGAGGAATATTATTTTGTAAAGACATATGTTAGTTTGTTAGTGTATTGCCTCTAGGTCAATTTAGTTTGGAAAATCAAATGTATTATATAATTTTTTATAAAAAGAATAATTGTCCTTACTTCTTGTACATTTGTATCTTGTAATTGACTGGTATACTACCTTGTCCTCCTATAAAAGTATATACTACCATTTTGTGAAGGGAGAGAATTATGATAAAAATTTGTATACTTTGAACAGTTAATACAATCAAGGAATTATAAAAAGATTGTCCAAGTTTGTTTATGTCAATTATTACATGGATTTTCTCTCAATTTATAGTATCGAGCCTTAAATTTGAATAGTTTCTATCAATTCTGAGTTACATCTTTGATTATAGGGTTGTTACTTTGTGCTAATGCTAGAATAGTTGAATGCTATTGAATAATATTCATTTTATTTTCTTTGCATTAGAATGTGCTAATGGTATTTGAGTGTCATAGCAAATATTTAAAGTAAATTTGGTTCTTACTTATACTTATTTATATCATCCTTGGAGGTTTTCTTGGTGTGTAGTGAGATCTGAGCTTATGCTATTTTTCACTATATATTGGTTAAATGTATACTCAGTTGTAATTAAAACTTTATCATAATGTTTGGGGCTAAGATAAGTAGTCACTTATTGTATTTCTACCTTACCCTTCTCTTTTGCTTCATTTTTAACCATATCACTTTAGTTTACATTTCATTATAAATGTCCATTTAGATTAGTTTGTAGTTTAAGCTTTGATCATAATTCACTAGTATTAGCATAGATACTTACACTTTGCAAATATTGGTCTATGATGGATCCCAACCATCAATTAATATAAATTTTGTGGAATAGTTAAACATTGATCTACTGTTATTTCACCATAGGTAACATAAGTTTCCAAAACCAACTACTCATGATCTGATTCCCAAAATTTTAAAATGAGAAGTGTTCTTTGAACACTAAGGACACCTATGATACATTTAGATGCATAAACAACATGGTAGTGCCACATATGTATAGCACATAATAATAGAAGATATTTTTCACTTGAGCATGTGGAAGGTATAAATGCATAATCAAATGTAATCTAAGTCACCAAAGCTCATATTTTGAACTTTCTTGCCACCACTAAAGCTCTGTGTGAACCTCCAAAATCCATAAAGTATACATAAAACCTTATATTATCTCTAGAGTCACTATGATTGAGATTAGGGGAGTTAAAATATTATGCGTAATAGGATAATTTTATTTTAATTATAGTAATGGTGAGTCATAAACATGTTTCAAAACAAGAAGTTGCGATATATCTGACATCAGAGTTGAAGGATGATGTCTAAGGACATAAAATTTGTAGCTACTTCTTTAAACACATAGGATAATAATTATGCTAAATTATTTTGGACAATTGAAAATCAACTAGTTATCAGTAAGGAAGAAGAAAATATCCTTCAAAAAAAGAGACTATATGATGACATTGTGCCCATACAGATGACTAGACTTCACTATGCATCTACTAAACTAGAGGTACGTCATTACATGGATATTCTTGGTCCCATTTTTAATGTAGCTAAAATATACAAGGGAATTTTGATTAATGAACATAATCTAAGAAAAATTGATTACATATCCCCAATTTCATTTGAGTCTTAATTAAATTTTTGCCAAGCCTTAGATTGACCTAACCTCCATTAATTCATGGGATAAGAATACAATATGATGGATACCCTAGTTATGTGGTTAGAATTTGATAAATAGGTTATTATGAACCCTACTAAGAATATCCCTATGACTTAGTTTAGTCCTGGACTTAGGATGGTGATGACCATGCTAAACAAGTTGTATGGGTGTGAAAATATATCATATGTGGATCCAATGTGGGTGCCCATGGTGTACTTCATCATTTGAAAGGTAATAGTTCCACCATTAGGTGAGATAATTAATATCTCCCTATGTAGATAGATATATGCAATCAAAAATAAGAAGAGGACTAAGTTTTATATGATGTCCTATCTACTATATGCCCTATTTGTAACCATAAAGATTCCTAATCAGAGAGAATGGTCTCCAAATGGTACTCAGATTGTTTCCTAATACTATTCCAAATTACACATTTATAAGTATAGAGATCACATCTAGTTCATTTGTGATTATGCCTTTCCTAAATTAAGTGAAGATATAGATGGAATTACCATGATGAGATTTATTCCTTTAATCAATAAATCTATTGAAGCAATGGGAGACATATGGTTATACCTTGACTATATAGTTATAAGGATTGAGGAAACCCAAAGTGTTCCTCTCAAATTACTAATTTATGTGCCTAATAAATTATCAAAGAAAGAGATAGCCTATTAGTTTTTTAATGGGATTTATGGAATTTTTAAGACCAAAATGAAAGGTTTCCTACATAGTTTCCCCATGATAATTGGTAAGACTATCTTCATGTAGTGGGATGATAGTGAGGTTGTATCAAAACATAGACTATCTTTCAATTTACAAATTGATGATCTTAGATAATGGGAAATTTAAAAAAGTGAAAAGAACATTTAAGGCTCAAAGTTATATTTAATATGCCATATGATCATGAGACTAGTGCATTTTATCTTATATACACCAAGTCATACTCATATTTTGAAGTGACTAGTAGATTGAAGGAACACAACATAAGACTTGAGTCTAGATTGAATAGAGACCAAAAAATAGAAGATCTATCGTAGCTATGCCCTAGGAAATATAATTTGATTCATGTTAGTTCTTATAAGTTTCCCATAGTATAGACACTAATAGATCATGGGCATGAGGAGAGAAGGCCAGATGAAATTGCTTCTAGTTCATCAGTTCCTAAATCTTTGAAAGTATCAGAGCAAGATCTACCTCAATAAAAGGTACATATGATAACATTGGAAAACAATGAATCCATTAAATATACAATTATGATGTTATCTATAAATTTTGAGATAAATCAAAATTAAGAGGTAAAGGTTGAAGAAGTCAAATAGGATAAGGGGAAGTCCTTGGACTTGATGATTATTGACACCCTTCAAAGAAAAGTTGAGATGTCCATTGTTCCAAAGGAATATAAACCTAAAGCTACTATCACTTCTCCTTTGAATGAAGTCAACTTTTTTAGTGCAGAAATCATATTATATGGTCCACCTATTCTTCAGTGGTTCAAGGTTTCCGCTATTCATCATCGATGGGCTATGGTGGAGGATACTAACATCCTAATATAGTAATAATTAAAGCCATGAAAAGTTACTCTAAAATAAGAAGAGGCAAAGATATTGGCAACTCCAATTTATTCACCCAAATCACAAGTAGAAATCCTAGTTATACATGTGACATAATATCTAGTTGGGGTCAAGTATGATCTAGAGATTGTTGGTTTGCAAAGGGTGATTGAGAAAACAATCAAGGGAAGTGGTGAAGAGATAACACATAAAAAGTTAGATCCCTTGAGTAATTTGACCCAAGATAAGGGACAATTACTTAGTGAGTATCCAATATTTGAGGAGGATGTATTGGAGTTGGCTCAAGCATAATCAGAGTAGTTATAAGCTACTATCAAAGGTGTAAAACAACAAAAAAAAGAAATTAGAGGAGAAATATATCCTATCAGTGTTAAGGGATATGGTCAATAAGTTTAAAGAAATCATTTATGACACCTTCAACTTTATTAAATATATAAGATCCAATCAAGACATGGTGAACAAGTAACATTCCATGGCTATGTATTAGATCAATCAATGATAGGATTCAAATAATAAGGTAAAGGAATATCTAAACATACTATGTGGAAAGATCTTTGATTCTACTCTAGATCACCATTAACACATATAAAGAAACCATATGAGATAAAACTCCATTTTTAATTAATATGCTAAAATCCTTATGGCTAAATATTTATGTAATGAAGCATGAGAATCCATAGATTGACTAGATCTAGAGTATCCTTTCTATAGCTATAACATGTTTTGTTGCAAAGATACACAAATTTTATCAAGGTAACATGCATTAGGAGAGGTTTTATATGTAGCATACCTATTCCATTTAATATGTGTAAAGGGTGGTGAGGTAGATATGGGAATTGAAATATGTAATAAACCTTGTGTTTCCACCCACACTGTGGGTTGAAAAAACATTTGTGACCAAGGGCTCAGATGTATGAATGGTATTTGACTAAATATTTGTAGTTGGATTGATAACTTTAAAAGTTTGATAAATAGAATTGAGAATATAATAATGATACTATGATGTGATAGCCATATTTAATGTATTATATTAATCTCTAGTCACATATAATAATGCATCTTGCATTTTTGGATTCACATCAAGAAATTAATTTAAATATTTCTCATCAATATCATTGAATCTATCATGAAAGTTAATATATTCAGTGCTTGATTAACATCCATGGTATTGACTTCATCATCCACATTAGTTTCAAACATAAATAAATTACCATGAAAAGAATGAACATAATTGGGAGTAAAGGGAATCATAAGGGCCCTTTATCACCTACTGGTGACATATAACATCTCTAATTGAGCATGGCAATGGTAATAACTAGAAAAGGACTTGGGTTTTTAATTATTTATATTATCCTTATTAATGTACACAACATTGATAAATGGAATTATATTTTGATTACAAATTGTGTAGATATATAAAACATGAAATAATCACCATTATATCTTGCATCATAAAATAGAAACTATGCTCATCCATTATTACCATATGTGATTGACGTATTAGATAAAATTAGAAATATAAATTAAAAATCAATTTATATAAAAAATATGAAACCCTAGTATGAAATAGGGAACACTAAAGAAGACCCAGGTTGTGAGATTTCATATAGAATATTTAGGTCCACTAGATTATTTTTCCCTATTTTTTAGGTTGATGTGATTGTTAACACTAATTACATATAACTATTAGTAAATAAATCATATGTTAGTGACATTAAAATTTATCATACATCATAATGTAAAATAGATAAATCAAATTTAACACATACTTTACAAATATAAAAATTAATACAAAGGATGTGATAATATTTGTCTAATCTGTGGAGAAATATGACTATAGGTAGTTGGTAGTAAAGGCTAAAAGTAATAGTTCAGGCTTATTATATTAGGTTATGGATATCCATGCAAAGCAATAAGGTGTCATATATGTCAATCAGTATCATTAAATGATATGTTATAGGTACAAAGGTTTTGTCTATAGACTTTTTTAATCTTTATTTTGGTAGCCCATAAGGTATCATATACGATAGTCAGTATCATCAAATTATAGGTTCCATATACAAATGTTTTATATATAAATATTTTTCTCTTTATTTTGGTATATAAAAGTCTAGTTACTTCTATTTTGGATTTATTTTTTATCTCATGGTTCGATTGTGTGTGCAACTCATATAATTATTTTTCATTCATGTCTAACCCTATGCCTACTTGTATGCACAACTTTTGCACATAAAAAAAATATGAGGGTGGTTTAATCTAACTTGAACCAATTTGAGTTCACTGGTTGATCACTACCTATATACACAATACTCCATGGAAAGTATCAAAATACATGTATTTATCCATGTTAGGTTCTTTTTTGAATGTGTTAATTTAACTAATACAACTTATTAATATTGAAAATTAATACTTGGAAAAAATCTAAATCTTGGCTTAACACTTAGAATGCTTCAAACTTGGTAAATTCTTCCTCATAGTGACCAATCAGTAAATTTGGAAGAATAGGGTAGTCCTATTGGATGTGTAGTAGTAAATAAATGGATCTTGGTAAGTTATATATAGGTAATATTTCTATGCCTACTTTTTATTAATAAGAAACTCTTTGGGATAATTTTTTATGCCACTAACCTTCTATACATATGGACCAACCCATAGGAATGATTTTAATTTGAAATATGACCATTTTATTTAGATAAATTATCTATACAATATGTTTTAAAAATGGCATTCATGTTTAGGAGATAGGAACACATTAAGTGATGATATAAATATGTCCAAGTAAGATAGATATCTGGTTTGACATAGACTCTAGGTTTCCTTTAGGTGATTGTTAGCAACTTGAGAAGGTTAAAAACCATATTAAACATGTGGATGTGAGTCAATGTTAAATATTATTTTTATATGTGTGCATAGGTCATGTCGGTTAAATCTAGGACAAAATTTCTAATCTCAAATATCTTGTGCCATATTCTAGTATCTACACATTGAAATCCATATCAAATATAATCCTTGGTTAAATAATAAGGGATGGATGTTGGATATCCATAGCTTGAGTTCTAATGGGAGGATGAATGAAATGATTCATACATGCCTTGTCTCATTGAGTAGTAACTATAATCATCTCATAGTTCATATCCATAAAATATTTATTACTAAGGAGAGGTAAAACTTTATCATTATTAATATCATCCTTAGTTTTATTATAGATAATTTTGACCTATTACATTGCAAGAATTCATTACATATTATATTATTTAGTAAATAAACATGCAATCATAATTTTAATAACATAATATAAACTATCAACATCCATTATTATAATCACACAATACTTAAATAGATAATTGACCAACCCAAAGAATATCATGATGATTTTTGGAAACAAAAACAAGTTTTTGATAAATATCATAGATAGAATAAATCTGTAATTTGTTTTAAATATGGATATAACTTTTACTTGTTATACCTAATTTAGTGATACAAAATATACCATAAAGACATAATTTTGGTTATGAATTTTAGTGATAAAAAAGAGGTTTTTTTATCAAACCAACCTGAATAAGAAAAACCTCCAAGAGTTTCAAAATTATAGTCATTTTCAATAAGATATTATTAAATTATGTATGAAGACAAGTGAAAACCCTAATAGGAGAATAAACATGAAACATAAGGGAAAATAGAAAAAAATAGGTCTGTGCATGTGGCAATAGACCTAGTATGATATAAAATTGAAACCCTAAGAAATAAATATTAAACCCTAAGGTAGTAAATACCTAGGTTTTTCATGCTCAAATAAATGGTCAATTTACCTAGAATGTTTTATTCATTTTGAGATTAATGCAATCTAAATAAGGTAAAACTATTAAAATACATATTATTTAAAATAGATGATTTCCCATACAAATTTTAATTTAAAAAATATATTGATTGTATTTACTAATTATAAAACTTATAAGATAAGGGAGAATAAATGCATTAGCTAATTTCTATTCTATGTTTATGATGATAAAATTTAATGAAATACTTCAACTTTATATACTTTAAAACATGAAAAATTGACCCCTTGTTTGTTTTTATACTTGGATATAGTTTTTATTTTGGTATTGCAGATGTGTATGCTTTATTGATAATGCCTAACGAGATTTGTAGTGGATTTTTCAATATTAATAGGACTTTACAAGATGAGCAATAGATAGGTATGGACTTATGTTTGGTTTTTATTTAAGATGAATCTTTGATATTTATACCAAAAATTGACATGTGAAACATTTTTAGGTCAACTAAATTAAGGATTTTGAATTTTAAATGTAGTTGTCAAGGATACTTAGACACTACTAATAGAGGAAAACACCTAAACTAATTTTTAGGTGTCCAAGTGGTGTTGACACTATCTAAAGAGGGGGAAACATTGATCTAATAGTTGGTGATAATATTCTTATGATTATAAATAATTTATGCATATGCTAGGGAGATTCTAAGTACATGTCATTTAAAATTGGGTTGGCCAAGGCAATAGATAGATAAACAGGTAAGGGAAAGTGTGAAAAAGAATCAAATGTATATGCACATGTCTATGTGTGTCAAGATATGTCAAAATAGATGTTTCCAAGTGTTTAATACCAAATATATGTTTCTATGGTATCATTAACCTTATATTTTAATGTTTATTTAAATTAATATTTGAAGGTGGTAGAGGTAGGAAATTGGACTGATATTTAAGCATTTTGGCCTCTAAAAGTTTAATCTCAAAATTATGATGCATGTGGAAATATTATTTAAATATGTATACATATTAAGCATGGATTTGTAATTTATAGGTTGAAGAATATAATTATCCAAAAAATACTTTTTAACTAACTATAATGTATTTTATGATATATTTACATAAACATATATTGTTTAATTTAAGTATTTACTCCCAAACATTATCATTAGTGCTTGTTTAAGTTAGGACAATATTGAAAATGTGTCTTTTTGGTTAATTATTATATAAAAATGGGATAAGAATATATATATATATATATATAACCTTTCAAAAAATGTGTAAAGCTTGATGGTATGGTGTAGAACCACTCAAGGCATATTCCTTCATACTTATATAAAATAGCCTAGTCACCAATATATCACCATGTAAAAAACCAAAACACGAGGAATAAAAAGGAATATCTGTAATACAAATGAATGCCTTTTATAATGTATACTAAAAATTTAGGCACTATAAATATAGTATAAAAAGGTTAAACTTGGATATGATGATCTACTGGGTTTTGTAATATGAATATGATAATAAACCGTATGGTTAGGTATTTTATATAATTGAGTTATTTTTGGACACATATTTGCATATATTGATGGTCTTACTAAATCAATGCATTTTTAGATGTGTTAACATGTGAATGATCTAAAGCATGATTAACATGATTAAAGTTTTTAGGAATATATGCTCTAAGGTTTTAACTAAGACTAAGACCAATAGATAAAGCATTAATAGTGGGATGAGATGATATAATAGAATTAGTGGAAAACAATTATGGGTAGGTTGTGTAGAAACATATTGAGACCATTAAAGATTAGAATAAAGTGGAGGAACATGATTATAATTAGGATCACCATCCTATACTCCTAATGTATATAGAGAGCTTCCAGTAGGTGGATGAGAGACATTTATTATCATTGCTAACACAAGCATTATAAAATTGAGATTCTTTATTCAAATATTTATTTTTATTTTATTTTAATTTGAGAAATATTTTTTATAAAATTTTAGGATTTTATTTAGTTTCTTTAATAAATTAAGTATTTTAGTTCTTTCTTGATCTACATCATCAAAATTATGCATGTCATAAAAATTAGTGTTGTCATAGTCATGTTCATAATTAACATTTATACCATTCATATTATTAATAAAATAAAGAGTATGGATACCATAAATTTTATCCATTTTTATTTCACATAAGTATCTCTCAAAAAAAGTTGAATCAAATTACTAATAACATCACATTATATATAACTTGGTGTTGTAGGGTTTGTATGTATATATTTTTAATTAACATAATATGTAATCATGTATAACATAGAAATCATAAAAATATTTAGGCATAATGATAGAACAATAAGTATCACACAAAATATTTAAATTATATTTGAAAGGTGGATAATCATACCCTAGAAGGTGAAGGAAGAATGAACAAAAATGTTAACTAATAAATACTATTAGTTCACAAATATATAATAATTAGATTTGAAATATGCACAATAAAAATAATATAGGGTAAAATATAAAACAATGAGCACAAGAAATATCTAAAAAATCAAATCTTAATGATGAAATAAAACCCTAGAAGGTCAAGGACAATGAAACCCCAAGGTTGAGATGTTTAAATAACAAAGGGTTTAATATCATCTAGGAATTATATTTGAAATTGGGAGAAGAAAAATAATCTAGGGTCAAGGGTAAATAAATGACCATAACTAAGATTTTAAAAAATAGATATTAAAATATGAAATCAGACCATAGAAGGTGAGGGATATGAAACTGATGATCACATATGTTAGGTTCACTATAATGTTTTAATAAATAGTGACACATGAGATATATTACACTATGTAATGATAAAAAATAAACATACAATATGATTTAAGATAATATACTAAATTATTATTGTTATTTTTATTTGATAGGTTAAGTGTCAAGTTAAGGGGGCCCATTCCATTTACATAAGAAATATGAAGATAAACATGACAAAGCAATAGGATAAAAATGGAATAAAAGATGAAGCCGATAGCTAAAACCCCCTACCAGCAAACTTATGCAAAAGTTTAGTCAAAAACCTAAGAAAAAATAAATGAAACAAACCCAACTAGTCTAAATCAAAATAAAAGACCAAATTCTTGGTCTTGATACTTTCACCTTTGTTGCTCCTCCCTATGGTATAGCTTCCAATGAACTAGTCCTTATTGTCTTTTTATATTTTGTGTTTGAGATCAGTAGACTAAATATCCATGTTCTCCTCCTCGAGATCCTAGTTGACCTCTGCCTTTTCACCACTTTGATTTGATTTGTTACCTTGGGGAGTGCATATCAAATGATCCCTGCCTAATTTTATGACAACTAACTTGTGACTCAAGATCCCTTTTAACTTCTCAAAATCATCCATAATTTCATTACTCATAAGTTTTTGGATATAAATATTCATGTGTAAATTTTAGAGAGAATTCATGATTTCCACCTTGGCATTAGTTTTGGGAACCCCTCTATCTTTTCTAGCTAATTAAGGGACATAGACAAGAGTCCCCGTATCTGGTTTGGGCTCTTCCTACACCTATTCTATAGAATCCCAAACATTTTGTTTATCTTGTTATTTATTAGAGTCTAACTCTATGGAGTAATCCTCCCCTTCTTCAATATCATCCTTCTCACTAGGTATATTGATCACTTCATTGATGATTTTGGACCACTATGTTTCCCCTATCTTAATCAGTAGAAAAATCAAACCTTGGTGAATTAAGTCTATTGAAGGGTTCTTATTAAATTTCAACACTAAGGATTCTAAGGATTTTAGTATAGAAAATGGAATGATAATAATGTGGACTTTGAAATGATTGAGAATGAGGAAGTGATGGGAAAAAAACACAGTGTGTTTTCCCTCTAAAGTAATATACCTCATTATCTAGAGGTAGACTTCAGGTCATTTCTTTGGTAGTTTTGTCCTCAAAAAACCCTTCTAGGATGAAATTTTAGGTTTATTATTTTCCTTTATAAATAAAATTACAAGAAGCTCATCCTTTATCTTCTTTTCATTGATATATTTAACACTAGAATAGTCCATCCCAATAGTCTCTCCAATGAGCTCCTCTATGATCAATATTCTCAAGCCACACATTTGAACTTCATGATCTATCTATCCATGATCAAAATCCATGGAAAGCCTTTTGGCATGCCCAACTATCCATTCTATGAAGGGTGATAAACTACATTTGACCATTTTATGCCAAACATATTCATTTTCCTTAACATCAAAGCATGAAATTGGTTCGAACTGATCTTTATCTCCACTCATTTTGTGAATTTGTAGACTTATTCTAAAAGCTTCATTATTTAGTCTCTTCTAGAAGGAGATAAATATATTATAGATAAAAGATGCAAATAGGAAAAATGTGATGCAAGCCTAGAATGACCCAAACATGCAAGGCGATAGGGATAATTACCTTGCACATATTAATATCTAAGCTCTTGATCTAGATTTATGTCAACATTAAATAAACCATGATGATAATGCAAGGTGTGTCCTTTTTCTAATTCAATAATTAGGATTATGGCATCTATAAAATCCCTCTCATGCTAAGTAATAAAATGACTTCTTTGGACCCCAAGGTTAGATGTGCAATTGGTGCACCTATTTCCCTCCTCATATACATGCACTATAGATACCCCTTTGAAAAGGGACAATAATATTTTTTCATTGTTAATAATTCAAAAAATATTTTTGGAAGAGTGGGAAAGACCTTTTAGACAATTAATAATGTTCATTGCGTCACCCTTAATTTGGAAGAATTCCATACCAAGGTTGACCACTAGTTTAATGCCCCAAATCACCACTTTAGCTTTTGAGACATGATTTTTTTAGATCCCCAAGAGTACCACATAGGTCACTCTAATATTCTTGAAATAATCCCTAATAAATCCTCTCATTCCTACTAGGCTCGAGTTCCCTTTTGTAGCACCATTGAAATTTAGTTTAAACTCAGAGGGAGGAGGATGAAACCATTTAAATTTTGATTTGTCAACCCCCATCACTTGGGATTTTCTAGGTATGACAAAGTTGAGGTGGTTTAGAATCTAGGAGAAGATTAGGGAACTAGGATGGTCAAAAGAGGAAGTGAAGGATGACCAATTTTCATGGATAAATGCCAAGATTGGGCCTATATTTCTCAAAAATAAAAGAGTTGCTATCTTTCTAAATTCCCTAAAAAATTTTAGGGAGAGCCATATTTCACTAAAATTTCAAAGGAGGAAATGCCTAGTGTGGCTTCCATTGAGTGATTAGGTCCTTAATAAAACCTGGGGTGACCTAGGAAAAGTTAGACCTACTAAAGAAATGCTAAAAAATGGAAGAAACAAAGGAATAGGAAAGGAGAAAATGATTGATATATTCAACTTCCTATTTTTAAAGCATGCACCTATTAGGAAAAGGAATACCCCTTCACACTAGGTTATCCATAGTTAAAATCTTGTTCTGAGCCACCAACAAAAATAAAACATTGATCTTGGGGATGATATTTTTTAACCAAAGTTCATTCTAGTTATCATCAACTTCCACCTATTCCTAAAGGGAAACATATCCATATTTAATAGAGTAAAGACCACTGGGATCATTTTTCCAAATAACATCATCCTCATTTGGGAATAAGCTGATATGAATGTGTTGGGGAGAAATGTTTATGTTGTGCAAGAAATGGGCTTGATGATGATCTAGATCATCTTTTATGAGAAGTTTTATATTCTTCCTTCTACTAGTCTCTACCCAATAATCTACCTTATGTCTAAAGGTCTATTTGAATAAAGATATTAATTCTAGGTCTTGGAAAGAGGAGGCCAAAGGGTAGTTGATTTAGGAATCTTACCAAAAGTCCACTTTTTTACATCTACCATTGTTCCACTTAAAACCTTTGTTGAGAATATCCTTACCAGCTTTCAAGGCTTTCCAAAATACCAATCCATTATCTGGGCCACTTTTTGATAGGAAGTAGTGACCTTCCTTACAATTTAAATATTTTGCCCTTTTGATCTTGGTCCACTAGTTATCTTCCTTGATCATCCTCCATCCTTGCTTTGCCAAAAGGACTTGGTTCATGGAACTAGCCTTTCTCAACCTCAATCCTCATTTTGAGAAAGGGAGGCAATATTTATTTCAAGAGATGAGCATAAATCTAAATTTATCCTCTGATCCTCTCCAAAGGAAGTTCTTTTGAATATGATTGATTTAGTCTGCAATATTACTAGGGATGACAAATAAAGACATGAAATAAATTGGGATGATTTGAAGTGAGATCTTAAGGAGTTATAGTTTACCAACTTGGGGCAACAAATTCCCATTCCATCCTAATAACTTTCTTTAAATACTATTAATGAGAGGATTATATAATTCTAGTTTCATGGAACATTCAAAGAGAGGAGTACCAAAATAAGAGGAAGGGATATTATTGATGACACAATCCAGTATATTAGAGATTTTGACTTGAAGGGTGAGTAGGGTATTAATGAAAAAGAGAAATTTTGTAAAATTTGATGCTCTAGCTAGAAACCACTTCATACATTTCAAGAATTTTCTTAAAACACATAGCTTCTAGGATTAAGTCTTTATCCATCATAAATGTATCATCCATAAATTTTTGGTGAGTGATCAGACTATTATTAGGGGTAGTTGTGATTCCTCTAATAATGTTGAAAGTTTTAGCCTTGAAAATTAGTCTACTCAAAGTTTCAACTAGGATGATGAACAAATACAAAGAGAGGGGATCTCCCTATCTAATCCCTCTTCCTACCAAGAAAAAACCTTAGGATATCCATTGATAATAATAGAAAACATGGGGCTAATTATGTAGGAGGCAATCATATTTATAATAGATTGGTTGAATCCAAACCTAATCAAAAATTTATCAAAGAATTACCAAGAGACCCAATCATAAGCCTTATTCATGTATAGGTTAAGGAACATACCTTACTGATTAAATTCAGACACCAAATGGATGGTTTCATGGGAAATGATGATTATATTTGATATCTCTTTCAAATACAAAATATCCCTATTGGTCTGAGATAAGTTTATCCAGCAAAAGTTGGATTTTGAAAGAAATCTCTTTAGTATAAATTTTATAAAAAGTAGAGCACAAGTTGATGGGTCTAAAATCTAACATTTGAGAGGCCCCCTACTTCTTAGGAGTGAACAATAGGAAAGTATTATTAAAGTCTTGAATCATGGTTCTAACTTTGAATAACTCCTCTACTACCAAGAAAAATTCATTATGAATGATATCCTAGAAGACCTAAAAGAAGAAAGGTGGAAAACCATCTGATCTTGGGGCTTTATCCCCTTACAATGAATACAATATAGCCCTAATCTCCTCATCTAAAGGGGGAGAGAGAATAGAGGCATTATCTTATTATGAATTAACCCTTTTAAATAAGGTTAACCACTTGAACTTCTATGTCCTCATCTTAAGGGGGAACAAAATCAAGTATTTTTTTGTAGAAGTTAATAATTTAAAATTCAATGTCTTTTTCCTTCTTGTACCAAGTGCCATCCTCCCTTTGGATTTATGTGATGAGCTTATGCTGATAATTTTTAGATACTGAGGTTTGAAAATATTTAATATTTAAATCACCCTCCTTTAACCAAAGTTTCTTATATTTCTACCACAAGTAAGATTCTTCCTTGGCTTACAAAATATGGAAACTATTGAGAAGTTCCTTTCCTCTGAAACATAAATTAGGGAAGGTTCTGAAATATATATTTTTAATTTAGTTCTATGAATTTCCTCCTCAATGGATTTTTTTTGGAGGAATATGTTTTCAAAAACTTCTTTGTTCCAAATTTTGAGATTGTTCTTTATATATCTAAGCTTCATGGCCAGGATGTACATGGCTGAACCTTAGATCAAGAATTTATAGCACTCCCTAATGGATTCTTCCAAAGACTAGTTTGATAGCAATATTTTTTTAAATCTAAAAGGTGTATCCTTAACTTTTAACATATTATCACTTTGTAACAGTAGTAGTCTATGATCAGACCTAATTCTAGGAAAGGACAAGAGAGAGCCAGTGGAATTGAGGATCCAATTAAGAGAAATAAAAAATATATCAAATCTTACTTGCATATGATTATTTCGTAGCCTTTGATTACACCAAGTGTACTGGTTTCCCTTTAGATCCACATCAAAAACTCATGCATTAGCAATAAAATGATTAAACTCCAACATGCTATCATTAAGGGTACATATTCCCCCCTTCTTCTCCTCAGGGAACAAGGGAGAATTGAGATATCTAGCCACTATCCAACTTAGATTTTTAAAATGATTCCTGATGTCTTTCAAGTTACTCCATAACTTATTCCTTTCAATCCTATAATTTGGAGTGTACACATTGGTGAGAATCCAATTATTTTTTATTGTAGGTGTCAAAGAAGGAAATAAAGATGTGGGACTTAGTTACAAAAAGGGGGGTGCCTTTTAAGATTGATGGATCCCTAAAGACCACCAGGTTGCCTGAAGTACCTTTGAAATTGTTACAACTACAAAACACTTTTTCCTAAATGTTAAATTTAATCTTCAAAAGCTTTTCTTCTATAATTTAAAATTTTTGAATTAAAAGGATGTTCGATCTATGTTTTAATACTAGATTTCTTTCCAACCTCTATTTTTTAAGGTTGTTTAACCCCATCATATTCCAAGAAAGAATTTTCATTCCTTGTTATTGGAAAAATTTCTATAGGTCATCTACATACCCTTTTCAACCTACCTATCTATTTTTACTCTCCTAAAGCTTTGGGATGAGGGTCTGCCTCAACACTTATGATCACATTTCACTTCCACTTTTTTACTTCCTTTTTTGTGGTGGACATCCACCCACTTTTCATTAGACAAATCCTTAGATAAATTAGAGATTTCCCCTTTTCTAGTAGAATAGCAGTATCCTTTAGATGATGAAATAAGTTTGGTCTCCCCATATGATTTATCTTGAGTGAGGATGGCTTGAGAGGGCATAATTTTTTGAAAAATTATGTCCTTGTCAATAAAAATGGATTCATAAGCAATAGTACAAGAGGAAATAGGACTAAAGGTGTCTTGAAGGACCTTACAAGAAGGAGGGGAGCCGACCAAGGATATGATTGTAGATTCAATAAGAATACCCTTTAGAGGGGAAGAAACACAAAAATGAGGCACTTTCAGAGAGCCTATTAGGGAAGCCAAAGCCAATATAATCTAGGGGATAAGGATCCTCAAGGTCATGGAGGGTCTCGATGGATTAAAAGTATAGAAATTTTTCCCCAAACTGAGAGGGGATAGAGTTTGTTTAGGGGAGGGGCTAGGGGGGATTTAAAGGGTGGAATAAGGGTGATGGGAGGGGGAGGGAAGGGAGAGAGAGGGAAGGGAAGGATGGAATGTAATTGGTTTGAAAGAGGGGGCTAGTGGGGATTTGAGGGGAGAGGGAGGGGAAGGGAAGAAAGGGGAAAGGAAAAGGGGGCTTGAGATGAGGATATTTTGACCTAGGAGGGATAAGGGGGAATGGGTGTATTTTTTAGTAGGGTAAACTATTTATAAGAGTGGTTTAGGACAGCGTAGGTTTTGTAAATATGCAGAGCTCTTTTGAAGATGATTATTTGATTTTAGATCCTATACATGGATTTAATCTTGATAGAGTAGATTGAGGGTTTGCCATCGAGAATGAAGACACAAACCCTAGCTTCAAGAAGCCTCCATCTAGGTCTAGTAATTATTTTGATGGAGATGGATTGACCAAAAGCCTTGACAATCCTTAAAATGACCTCTGACACCCAAACTTCTAGGGAGAGCTCCAAAAATATTCTAGATGGGAATGTCCTCTGAGACCAAGCTATTGAGGTTAAGTCATGCCTTCCACTTGTGAATAATGAAAATATATTTTACCATAAACCAAGGCCCTCCTATGGGGATCCTTAAGCTATCTTTAGGATGGGAGAAGTTGAGCAAAAGAAAATTCTTGGGCATGGATATAATATCAAGTTGCCCTTTTGGTTTCCATTTGAGATTAACCCACTTACAAAAAGAATCTATATTTGGCCTGAAGTCATTAAATTTAGCCAGGATAGAGTTTGATAAGGATGAATCTATTATATAAATGAAAACATTTATAACTTCAATATTTACCACCTTGATTTCATTTAAAGGGACCATAAAAGAATCTTGTAGGTCAAATTTTTAAGGCTCACCCACAACTAGATTAGCCCATGAGGAATGATTTTTGCCTTTGGTGGGATTGTAAATAGTGATTGGTGGACACAAAATCAAACCCTCCCCAAGTAATGACTAATTCTTCATGTTTTTCAATGAGTGAGGAACCCTTTCTAGATCTACCTTTTTTGGAACTATCACAGATAGAGTAGGATTGTCTGGTTGTAGGTCTCCTTCCTCCTACCCATCATTGGCACTCAAAATTACTATAGTAGTATTTCTCTCACCCATATATGGAATTTGGTTTGGTTTTCAATTTAAAGATGATTTGTTTCTTTGATTAGTAACATTGAGCCAAACCCTCCCCATGTACTGAATAATTCTGTGTTGTTCGATCAGTCAGGAACCATTTATAGATCTACCTTTTCTAGAACTATCATAAATAGAGAAGGATTGTTAGATTTTAGCTCTCCTTCATTTTTCACATCACTATAATTCAAAATTCCTATAACAATAGTTCTCTTACCTATCATAACTTGAAATAATCATAACTCTTAATGTGTTAAAATAGGAAATGAACATAGATTGAACCATGATTAAACAAATATAATATAATAAGGAAAAATATATGGATAAGAGAATAAAAAAACACATGGGTTGGGTAACTAACTTATAGTTCAAAAAATATGCTTGTAAGGATGAATTTACTAAAACACTAAATTAACTACAATCTAGAAGATGACTAAATTTATGGGTCTTGTTAAAAATGGTTGACCAAAATTATTATATCCAAATGTGTAAGTTTAATGAAAAAATTATGGTATGGACATACATTATGATACACATTTAAAAATTTGAAATTTATTTTTCAAATTATCTTGGGGATGGCTCAAAAGAGGTACATTATTGTGTTCATTGCATCACTTCATTGAATTGTTTTTACCCCTATAAATAGGGTCTTCCTATAATTCACCACAATGTTTCACTAAAAGATAATATATATAATTTTTATGGATTGTGTCTATGAAGGTTGGAGATACATAACCTAATTCTTAGATTTAGCGATTAGTGTAGTATTAGTGATTCATGCATGATTCCAAACCAAATGAGATAAATAACTTTAAATCCTCTCCTAGATATTATTTTCATTTTTTTTATAAACTGTTTTACCCTTGTGTAAGATAGATAATATGAAACAAATATAAATAAACTCACACTTACAACACCATCCCATCATTTAAGTCAAAATATTAAAGAGATAATCTTAGGTGTAGTATTATGACACTAAGAACCTCATTATGAGAAAGAATTATAAATACACAAACATACGTATCATCTTAAAAAAATAAATTAAATTAAATAACCATCATATAAATGAACAAATAATAGTACAAAAAGATACATTTATACCAAACATATATTTTATTTATATATTTACATTAGCATAAATTACTTATAAATATCATACATCATAAAATAATCACAATTGGATCTCAACCTTTAACATGAATTTCTTACAAACTTTACACATTCAAAACCTAGCTCTAGTATTTTCTTAGGAAAATATTACTCAACACCTAAAAATATATGAATCCTCAATATGTCTCAATTGATAATCTAATGTTCCTATGTATATAATTATTTGAATCCTTATAACCCTACCAATTGTCACTTTATCATCTCATTTTATATAAATTTCATGAAAACTATCTACATATATTATAATATTCCATTTGTGATGATTCCAATTATCTTTGTGTAGTGTCATTTTCTTTCCCTCTTAGAATATACTTATCAAACCGAAATTTATCCTATGTAGTCTATATTCTCATTGTCTTAAATATTTACATGTTTAATTTTACCCCATTATGTTTCCTTATCAAATTATTTTTCTTCATAAAAACTATATCTAAGAGTCATTAGTGTATCTCATTAGTGTGTACTCTTCTCTACATGCATGATCTTTGAAGATGCACTTCAAAAGTATCTAAGAGGCATTAGTGTATCGCACTTAAGCATAAATTATTAAGTATAATTTTCATGTTTCTCTTAAGTGAAATACTAGGTTCAACATTCCCCCATATTATGTTTTATTTATGTCATCATATAAGATATTAATCAATTTTATTGTGGTCTATTTTCATTCTTACTTAACTAAAACTTTGACCACTTTAGCCTTTAATTTTTGATTGAGTCCAAATAAATCCTTGTGGATTTAATTTGTGGTATCAATTCATTTACATCATCCAAAAATTTATTCATTACGTATTCTCTATCTATATTACTTTAATAATTTTATAATGTAGAATTCACCAACTTATTTTATTATTAATATGTTATACACAATATAACTTATTCTCCCCCTAAAAACCTTTACTTTAATATCCATAAAAAAGTCATAAAATTATATGGATTTACTACTTATATCTATCATAAACTTATAATCCTCCTTAAAATTCATGGTTGTGTTTATTTTATAGTATTATCTCTTAGATGCATTCCTTAACTTATAATATCAGGTCATTATCTTATTCATCTATTTTATTCCTAACTGGGATCTTCAAACTTAAATTTTCTAATGATTATTTATAAATTCATCATTACTCTCTTATAAATTTGTATGTATTTATTACTCCACCTACCTAAATCATTTTATTTTATTATTCTCCCACTTATAAAAGTGGTGTCATCCATCTCTCTCTCTCCATTTCTTCTTATCATATTCCTAAGCTATGTGCATAATATCTTATTTGATATTTCCTCTCCTTACATGAAACTTATAAAAACAAAATTGTTAAAAACTTATGGAATCAAAATTTCTGCACATTATCCCAATACTTATTGTTCTCACACTAAATTTCACCCTTGAGGAGGTTTTTCAAGCCTACTCACTTAGGTGATAACATGGATACACCTTTAAGGTATGGGTGGCCTAATAAATGAATTTAATATCTAGGTAAGGCTAGCTTCATTGATGGTTCACCTTGAATCTACAACTATGACTATTTATTACTAGGAAAAAAAGAGAGAGTGAAAGTAAATAAGATAAGGAGGTGATGCACCAATTAACACCCTCCACATGCCTATACTGCACTAATAACATTAATGAGGATTGAAAACTATCACACTAACTCAATATGAGCCTCTAAGCATCTATGTTTTAAGATACAGGTTCAAATTAAGATAATAACTAAGAGGGGATGATAAAAAGGTCTCATAGGGAGAACTAATAAATCAATATCCACACTGAGACAATGAATAACCATGTACTACACTCCATATGACCTTTTAAGATGACTAAAACATGTAAATGGGTAAGGACATATAATTAATGAGAGAGAGAGAGAGAGAGAGAGAGAGAGAGAGAGAGAGAGAGAGAGAGAGAGAGAGAGAGAGAGAGAGAGAGAGAGAGAGAGAGAGAGAGAGAGAGAGAGAGAGAGAGAGATGACATTATTATTAACATTCATATACTAACCATGAGATATAAACTAATTAAAACATTAAGAAGGATATGAATCAAATTGTATTAATATCAAAGGTAAGTAAAAGTGTTTACATGATCAAGGCTTCTCCATACTTAGGTTGAGGATCCCTTAAAATCAAAAACAAGGTATTACATGTAGAAGATAATGAGTAGAAAGAAGATAGATGTTGGAGAAGACTATGATAAGTGTAATCTCATGATGAAGTAAGTTAAAAAAAAAGAAATCCTAAAAATAGGTAGGTATATGAACTCTCTTAAAAAAAATTCATCTTGGTGAAATTATCTCTTCTTCAAGATGGAATTGAGTGATTCTTGACCTCCCCATGACTTGTCTTTCTTCATTTCAAACTATCTTCTTGATTATACTTGATGATTGACACATGGGATTGATCTCCTTAACCTAGTTTTCACCTCAATACTACATAGTATTATTGGTATTCCTTACTTAAAACTCCCCTTACCCTTTTTGACATTTATTTTATGTTTATATCGGGCCCTTAGTGACATCAATCAGGTTTAAAAATTATTTATCTTCATATTGTCAAGAAGGAAATCTTCTACAAGACTTAGTATATATTGAAAAATAATTTTGAAAAAATTAGGGACCTATAAAATCACTTTTGAGACTCAAGGGCCTATTTATAAGCCTAATATACCTCCCAAAATGATCAAAATGTCTCCATATATCTTTAAACCCTGATTTAAGCCTATAACCTATGAATTTAGGCCATTTTTCATACATATTCTCCACACACATGCCAATGTTTGTATCCACTAGATTATTATGGGTTTCTCATAGGTCATCCAAGTTATTTTAGGACTAATATTGTGTATGTAAGGCACTAAAACTAGATTTCTCTCTCATCAAGCCCCTTGAAAGCTTTAAAAGGCAATTTTGAGTGTTTTTCTTTTTAATGATTATTCATAAAGTTGATTCCTAAAATTATCAAAAAATTACATAAAATTTGAGTATGGTAACCTATTAATCATCCCAAATAACCATTTAGACTCATTAACTTTATCTTTTTACTTCTCATGTGAATAAGTTGACACTTCTTGATTGTCTAAGCCTGTTAAGGAGGTTGAGGTGAAATTTTGATTAAAAAAAGGGGAATTAAAACATTTGTTTTTTTAATTTTAGATTAATATATTAGTTATGAAACACTTATACTAATTTATCCAAGTGTCTTAAAATAATTTTTGAAATTTAAAAAAATTAACACCTAGTTTGACATATACTAAGGGTTTATTGATAGATTTAACATTCTAGCCATAACATCATATTCTTATTGTTTTATCAATCCTAAAAGGGTTATAATAAATATTAAAACCATTTTAAATAAATATTACACACATAAAAATATCATATCTCTATTCCAAACACAAAAATGCATTTTCTATACTTGTTAGTAAGCAAACATGCAAGATTTCATTTAGGCCTAATACCTTGCTCAACCAATGTCTGATAATAGATCATTTTGAGTGATTTATCATTTTATATGTAAATTATAAACACATAAATCACTAATTAAAATATTTTAACCTCATAAGAAATCCTCAAGAATTTTAATCAAGTCAAAATTCACTTTTACTATCTTATTATTCGTACAAACCTATAGGTCTTCATTTAGGTCTGTTAATCTCTTTTCTTGCATCTTCTTGTCTTGATAGACTATAAATAGATTCATTGTAACTTTATCACCTTTTTTACATGTATAATAATAAATAAATATGTCATATGAATATCAAATAATCCTAGGAGACTCATTGAGAGCCTTTCATGGGTCTGCATAATTAATCTAACAAGAAGATCAAGAGAATTGTAGGTGGCCATTTTCTGAGACTTAATGTATACCTCCACATAAATTTAATTATTATTAAAATAGGTTAAAAAAATTTAGTGCCATATAAAAATATTATATTAAGTATTCATACCTCAACTTACCTCATAATTTGCATCTTTCCTCACATTCCTAGTGGCAGGGATGTAAGTGATCATCTTCTACATAATTGTATTTTGACCATGAATTATCTTTTATTGGTGTTCATATCCTTTATTAACCTATAAAATAATTTATTTAATAATATATATTATTTTCAATAGATGATAAACCAATTTTACTCATTGTATTTTTCAAGGCAAAACCTCTATAAGCACAATCAAATTGGCATATGTGTTGTAACAACTTTCTTGACACGTTGAGCCTATTATTCTCCTTTTAAAGGTATGGAGATAATTTTAAAATAATAAATACCATATTTAAAACTTTTTTCCTTTACTCTCATTCTATTAATTTCCCATATTCTCATCAATTTGCCTTCTCTCTTCATTCAAACACCTATAACCTAGAAGGAACTATATGTTTATGAGGAGTTTTAGGCCCTACTAGCATTGAAGATATATTTAGAGAAATTTAAAATCATAAATAATGTATTACTGTGGCTTGAGAGCTTAATAAACATGTTGTCACCTATTTTAAACCCTAAACCCATTTCTTTTAACTTGTAACTTACTCGAAAATTAAGATTTCCTACCTTTAGGACTAATCATATATGCCATGTGATGGTGAAGGATGTTGTAGGAGGATTTTTTAGACAATTAAGGATATAAAAAAACTATAAATTATATTCCAAAACCTTGAGAACTCATTGATACAAGAAAACTTTTGTTTATGGGGTTTAAGAAGGGTTTAAAGGCACCTTATACTCTTAACGATTGTTCAAAAAGCATAGACTTTCAAACCCAAAACTAATGCATATAAGTTAAAGTAACTAATGAAATAAATAAATGAATAGGATTATTTAATCTAGCTCTCTCTCTCTCCTCTTTTTACCATCCTTAAACCAGTTGGCCTTCTTGAGCTCTAAGGAATTTGATGAAGAAAGGAGTGGGTTTTTGGCTGTTGTACTTATAAAAACCTGTTAAAGAATTATTTAACCTTGAATAACCTTAGTAAATGTACCATACACCTATAATTTATTTAAAATGAATTTTTTATCTCTTTCATATCCCACCAAATGTGTTTGAATGATTTTATAGGCCATCATTATTTTTTTAGGCTTAAGACTACTATCTCTGACATGTATCTAATGATATTCACGTTTAAAATGAATTACAAAGGTTGAAAAGTGTGAGAGATATGCACATGAATCTATATTTGACTTATATATACTATTTCAAGGCTTAAAATACATTTACAAAGTATGAAAAGTCTTGTACTATGCAAAATGACCTATAAGACTCATGGTCCATTTAAGTGACTTCATTCACATGTTTATCCTATCAATTACAAGGTTAAATTGGTTGAATTAGACTCTATTACCTATGACAATGAAGACCCATCCAAGATAAAGGCTTTGGGAGGGCCTATATTAGGCAAAACATTAACCTTAACCCTTCTAAAAACTTAACTTTCTCAAAATTACCTTAACTTATCTAAACTATATTGTAAATGGGATTTTGAGACTTCATTTGAAAGTTAAATATTACACCTAGTCAATTTTTAGAATATAATGGTATATGGTATCCATTTTGGCTAACATTTTTGGTGACCTCCTCGAATTTCATACTTTCTATGAATCTTAGACCAATAAATTTATTACCTTCATTGGGATATGGGGTCATCTTATCTCAACCAAAACATGACTTAGAATTTAAGAGATTTATGTAACTTTTTAAGAAGAATGAAACAACTGACTATGTTAAACACACACAACAAATAAGAAACAAACACACCAACAAGACAACTAAAACAAATAAGACACACACTATGTTAAGAATCACTTGGGGAAGACTAAACAAGAAACTATTATATACAACTAACCTTTAAGGTTTTATCCTCCTTGATCAAAAGGAAAACTAATTAGGTCTTAGTGTAGAGAGTATCTAGATAAACTATGTTTAATTTTTTGACTAACATTTTAGTTCACACTCCATGAACCATCATCAGGGTAAGAGAACTAAAAATGTAGGATTTCAAACTAATATCTTCCTTTATAGATATAATAATGAATCCCAATGATGTCAAGGTGAGTCAAATAAGTAGGGACCTCAAAGGGGGAGGATGAAAATTGGTAAGGTTTAAAATAATGTTGAGGTAAGGAAATTAACAATTATAATTTTAAATTTAAATTAGACATTAAAATTCCCAATTAACTTACAAATTACAAATTTTAAATCTTAAATTTTTAAAAAATTTAATTTAAAAACCTTGAAATTAAAATTATTAAATTATAAACTTTTAATGTGATTTAGGAGTTGACAAATATAAATTATTAAATATAAAATTATAAGCTACCAATTATAATTTTGATTTATAAACAACCATTTTGTCTTCTTCATGTGGTTAATATAAATGATGTACATGCTAATGTTCAGACCTTGTTGTTTATTTATCATCTCCTTTATTGACCACCACTATATTTATCATCTCCTTTATTGACCACCACTATATTTGAATTGACCTCAAATGGATAAATGATAGCAAACATGTCTTCTATAAATACAAATTCATCTTGAAGTTCATATCTTACCTGATATTTCTCTTTGTCAATGAAAGAGGCCTCCAATATGACCATACTTTGATTCATGGAAATAATAACAACCTCAAATTCTATAAGATTATTAAATTTATGTGATTGATCTTGTATGACCTCTTGAGTACTTTAATCTTTAGGTGTTAGTCTAATATCAACGCTTGAGTAGAACTCTTCCAAATCATCTCAAAAGGAATAATCTTCTTGTTCATTTGAAAATTATTTAGAACAATCTAACTATACCTCTACTACTATAACTTCTTCTTCTTAGACTCTTTAAAGTATATTCTTATCAACCTTCTCTTGAGTATGCTCTTCTACATTAGAAATAACTTCACCAATGCCATCACTTGGAAATGTAGGCTTGTGAAAAAATTTAATCTCTTGAAATCTCTGAAGGTGTTACTACCATATAGCTTATTGGCATTTTTCTTCCCCAATTTGAGCTTCTTGGGATTCACTAATAGATAAGTTATCATATATTTCATCCTTTATAAGTTGACCAAGAAGTTTATAGCTAGATTTGAGAACCAAAAACAAGTACTCATAAAATTAGGTGATATTTTGAGATGAAAAGTTAAGAAATTTTCCTTTCTCATACTTAACCAAATTGTATTCTCCTTATAAGAGTATATAACCTATTCCCATGACCTCAAATAGGTCTTATAGTTGTACTTCACACACTTGTAGCTGATTTGAATATTCTTTATATTACATGGAGGCTATTATGGTGATTCTCTCTATAATATTAGAGGATAAAATTAAGTTTTTACCTTATTTATTTCCTTCTTGAATGTAACAATAGTTTTTATCCTTTTTAGATGTGTTATGCAGTGATTCTTCACTCATGCCTTCATCATATTCATTGGTAAGGATAATTACTTTAGAATTATCTACCTAATTTTCCTCTTCTTCCATGAAGCATTAGAGTTCATATATTGAACAAAATATTAATTAATCATGTGATTATTTATTTCTTCCATAGATAGGACTGCCAATGATGATATATTCATCATACTTAGTTGAGGAGTCTTGTTTTCCAACTATAAAATCTTCATCAATATTTTGTTTAATAAGTTATTATTTAAGGATGGGATACTCATACTTGTTATAGCCCAAATTTTCACCCTAGATAATTCAAGGATACCTTATAAAATTTTGGAAAACATAGAACTATCTCTTCCTATAGATAAGTTGTTATAAGAGATAGATCTCTAGATTATGGGCTAGCTCACTTGATCTATCTTTTAGGCTCACACACTATACTAGACTAATAATTATTAGGGGTGAAAATGGAATAAATAAGATTAAAATATACCTATAATAATAAAGTTAATACATCAAATATAACTCCACAAACGTACTTTCATTTTCAATAAGAAGGTAGACTTCTAAAACTGATCTCAACTCAAGGTTTTTCTAGCATAAGTGTTTCTACATACAAGTATATTGCTATGAATATCTAAAGGTGGGTAACTAGGAGGTTTTATCTAGGAAATTTATAACTCCTTCACACTTAAAATTACACATAAAAAACATATAAACTTCATGAGACTTGTTAGAAGAAATGCTACTCACACAATTCATACAAGAGCAAAATAGAAGCAAGGAGAAAACATCCATCACTTATCATCCAAATGGACTAATTAACATAATTAGGCAAGAATTTCAGAGAATTAATCATATTAAATACTTTATTTAAAGGTAAAATAATATTTTAAACCATCAAGGCTTCACCATACCAATTATGGATTACTTACAATTCTAAAATGGCTTCAATATATAGAGCATAAGAGAGGAGAGAGAAAGGGTGAAGTTGAAGAGTCACCATGCCAAGTGTCAAAATTGATAACCAATTATAATAAAATATAAAGAGTTTTAAAATAGGTCATGAAGTCCTTTTGGATAAATTTCCATATGAAATATGACATCTTCCTCAAGTTGGTGTAGAGACACTTCATTCTCCTTCTTAAAACTACCCTTCTTGATGAGCAGTTCACTAACTATCTAGAATAGTTGTAGAATTAATTAACATATATAATCCAACTTATGAAGGTGAAAATTTTATTTGTGAATTCATTATAAACTCCTAAATTTATGATCCTCTCTTTTCTAATTGTCATTCACTTCCTTGCAGTCACTTACTGGCCCTCTAGGTTTCAATTCTCACACTTGTCACTGTAGTGACCTATAGATGCTCATGGATATTCATTTTAGTGATATAAGAGACCTCAAAAATATGTATTTGTCCTATGGTATGCTAAATATACTTCAATAAACTTAGTATCACACTTCTAACTTCCTATTTTAATAGTCATATTACTTTTTCACTATCATATTTAAGATTATCTACAACAAATAGTTTAGAAGATGGATTTACATGCATCACTAAGGTGATAATGAGGTATAAATAGTTTAAATACATCTCCATACACCTTTCATAATGTATTTTACCTATCAATTCCATTTTGTACATTTAAATCACCTTAAAACTTATAAAAAACATAATATTTTCCCTATTCATATAAATAATAATACAAAATAATTCAATGGTATAGAGCATATGAGAGTTAAAATAAGGTGAAAATCATACTCAAATTTAGTTTACCCACTATGGATGCATTTAAAACCATAGCTTTGTCATCAAGTTTTTGAGAGGGTTCTAAGAGGGTTTTAGGTCATTTTCATTGTTAATGATGATTCATAAAGGTTAAGCCCTTAACCCTCAAACCAATTCCACTGAGTTTTATTTTAATACCTCCATAAACTATCCCTAAGTTCTTGAGACACCATGTACATTGTCTGTATATATATGAGTGAAATAAGTTTGCTTCTCAATTAGTTTCTTGCATTTTGAACACCCCTGAGAGAAAATTAGGCTAAAATGACCAATTGTAGTTATTATTTACAAACCAATAATTATAATAAATAATATAATCTCCTATTAAGGATATAAATTTTCTTAGTAATATCATATAGTCATATGAATGTCATTAGACATCATGAGGGTTCATGCTTAGTTTTAGGCCTAATAGGCATAAACTATGTATTTGAGTATAAGACCACCTCTAAATGTTTCTAGTGGATGTAGGTGATTATGAACCTTTTTTCACCTTTATTAAAACCATTTACATCATAATATAATGCTTTAATTATCTACCATTCCATTCATTCACCATGACTTTCACTAGGTCTACAGACTATCTTGACTATGGAGTACCTCTGGTCTAAGACAAAATATAGGACACTTCCCCTATTGAACTAAAAAAAATGATAATATGGGAGCCTAGGTAAAGTTGAAATGACCTTATGTACCAAGTTTCAAGGCTAGATTTTACTTATATATCCCTCAACTTCTTAAATTCTCAAGACTAGCTTATAGGGTTGTCTACAAGTACATGGTTTTACTTGACCAAGCATGGAGTTAGAAACATGTATGTTCATGCTTATTCAAGTTTTATTTATCTCTAAGAATCACATGGAGTGTTATATCATCAATATGAGAGTTATTTCAATGTGGTTATACCATCCTACACCTCTGCCTACCAACTAAGCCTGCACCTTTCATTAGCTTAGACTGGTTTGTGTACTAAGTCAAACTATAGGTGTTCATTAGGTATAAGTTGAAAGTTACCTATAGGTGATTATGTGTTTGTGAATTGAGTTACACACCTTTATTTTCTCTTTAGGTCACTATTGATGCAAGTTTTATGTACACAATAGCCATAATGAGGTAGCCTCTAACATTTTAGGATCTCAATGAAGTAAACTCTACTCCAAGGCATGAGTTTTAGGTATCTAGTATTTAATAACCTATTGATGGAATATTTGGTAGGTAATTTACGTTGTTAAAAAAAATTTTGGATGGAGGTATGGCTTTCTAATAGGGTGAATTCCTACGTGAGTTGGATGGATAGCTAGCCTATAATCTAGAGTGGGTAGATCTCAATAACAAAACATAAAAAGAGGGTGAGGTAGGGTAGAAAAGAAATCTCCGTGGGTCTCAAGAAATACTTCCTTGGTTTCTAGATAGACCTAGGTTTTCTCTTAAAACCATTCCTTTTTATTATTATTCATTACACACAAGCAGTTAGACATGGCTAAAGGAATCTAGGGGAACAAAGGTGTGGGGAGTCTAATAGCCTCATACAAAGGTTGCTCTTATCGGGGTTGCTATTTCACAACCTTTAATCATGAGATTATGACTTGGTATAATGGATTATCTAAGGTAGATATAAAACATAATTAGAAGAGTACACCAAGAAAACACAAATACACATCTAGAAATATGATTCAATCTAACTTGACTACTTTATTAAATACATTCACTAATATTCAATAGCTATTGCACATCTAGGATTGGAATATCAATAAAATAAGTCAAGAATCTATTTAAACTTTAGAACACTAAATATTATTGAACCACACAACCATATAAATAACAACTAATAGCATGAAATGGGAAAGAAAATACACAAACACATTTGTTGTCGATCAAAATTGATCATTGCTCTTGTATTCACAATTATCTAACTCCAAAAAATAAATTTGGGTGATACAATTATATTTATAGATCTTGGATAATTGGTCACCTCATCCTCCAAGTCTTTGAATGATTTTTACATGTGTAAGTTAGAATGTGTATTTCTAACTATGGTCAAAACCATTTAAGAAAAGCTAAATTTTTTTTAAAATAAACAAGTTAAATTTATAAAAGCTACAACATGTGCATGTACAAGAAAATACAAATTTAATTTTACAATTATTTGTTTTTTCAAAAGTCATATAAATATGAGTGCCACCAAGAATTTTACATGCATATGGCTAAGGCTATGTGGTCTAAAGTGCTACATGGGCCTTAGTAGGAGTTAAAGTGGGAGTAGAAGCTGAAGATGTAGCAACACTACTAGAAGCCTACTTCTTTTTGCCTTAATTATCCTTATAGACTTTGTACACTACCTCATGCTATTGGAAAATTATTTCTAAGTTAATCAAAGAAGGTAGGTGGAGTCTCTTGATTTGCATAAGGAGTCATGCATGTTCATCCTTAGTTAGTTGGAACTTAGTCCTAAAAATCTCCACTTCAGTCACCTTCCTCCTAACTTTGCTTAACTATGCTTCTATTATTTCCTCTACCAAACCTTGTATGCTTTGATTGAAGTTTTTAATGACTTCCTAGATAATTTTATCAAAATTTATTCTACTAATCAATTTACCTATGGAATCCCTTACTTTAGATAATTTTAGATCATTTAAAATTTAGAGGAGTTGGGCCTCATGCATTTGATACTATAGAATGAAGGCTACAATTTCCTTCAACCACTCTTTGACCTCTTCATGTCTAATGAAAACTTGGTTCAGGGCATTAGATGCCTCAAATGTAGTCATTAGATCAAGGTGGTTTTATAATAAATTAATTATGTAGGTAACTAACATTTAAAACTTGGTAATAACTTGAGCCAAAGAGATACAAAGTTGGGTTTTTTGGTTCACATGAGGTTCCATCTCATCCTTCATGAATTTTATGGCCTCTAAAAAATTATATCATTTAGAATTGGCCTCTTAAACCTCATCTTTTATACTTAAAGGAATATGCACAGTGCTATATTGTTCTTTGAGTTGCTCAATATGAGCTCATAATTCCTTTACTTCTTTCTCTAGCTCCTATCAAACTATGTGCCATCATGGATGGCCACTACTACATCCTTGTGTGCTTAAGCTAGGTCTAAAATATTCTCTTCATATACAAACTCCCTTGGCTACCTATTCTACCTCTTAGTGAGGGAGAAAATTGGCTATTATTCTTGAATGATGATGCTCACACCCTGGTCATCCTCAAATTTTCTCTTCTTAACTTTTTGGATTGAACCAGTTGGGTGGTCAAATAAAGTTAACATAGAGAGGAGCTCTATGACCTTATAGATAGTCATTTGAATCCTTAAGGCTGTGGCCTAAGGTGGAATGTTAAGAGGTTTATCAATAATTTTAACAACTATTTCTTTCTCAGCTTTTACTTCTTTATTTTGTTTCTTACTAGCCTTTATCAAGACATCAGGAAAGGAAGGCCATATTATTTTTGTCTATTCTACTCCTCAAACTTGAGGAAGTGGGTGGACTACAACTATGTGAGGTTTTTCCTTCTTTCCCCTACTTGTGCTAGTTATTATAGTTTCTTTTGTAGAAGTGGAAGTGGGGAGTGGAAGGGAGAGCTATGTATGTAGGACATGAAGTTTGGGGGTGGCTAGAGAAATCTACACTCTCCTAGTGGCCTTTTTATTTTTATGAAGTCTCACAATAGAAGTATAGCAGGTATAAAAGGAATATACATGGGAAATGGTGTGGTAGTGAAGGAAGGATCAATGGTGGTTCTATAAATGGAAGGAAGCGGCATAGTGGAGGGAATAGGGAATTCCACATAAGAAATAGGTATTGAATCAACAATATAAATTGAAGATAAAGAAAAGGTAGAAAATGCCTAAGTACCTTGAAGTTAAAGATTAATGGGGTCCACTTGAATACTCATAGCCTTGGCCTCCTCCAACTCAATTTGTTCATCTAAATCATCTGTTATGCCTTCGATGATATCTTCATCTTTTCTTGATGGTTATGAGCTCAAAAGTGGAATAGGAAAGCCTTTAGATATATGCATTATGGGGCTACATATGGGGGTGTTGGCCATCTGAGTATAGAACAATGAGGTCTTTCCTTTGAATAAGAGAGCCTTGGGAGGTGAATGTTGTTTCTTGTGTAGTAATTACCCCAACAGATGAAATAGTAGATACACAAGAGAGTATCCATAATAATTTGATCAATGTTGACATCCAACCTTTCTTGCATCTTATCCTCTTCCTCATCAGAGTCCAAACTGATAGGATTTCCCCTTTCTCCTATTTTATGCACTAGGCTCAAGAAGCCCAAGTTCTTTCTTGATTGATTTTAATTTAAATTTTAATGGAAGTCCCTAAGATAAAGAATCTTCTTATTCAATAAATTATCCCCTCAAAAATTTTGATTGCTACCATCCCTTGAAGAGAGCTCTATCATTATCTAATTCCCTAGTAGATATACTAGGTTTAGTTTAGATCATTCTTAAATGATATTCTTATAGCCTAGAAATTTGTGCTCATTCGATCACTTCTTCATCTATCTTGGCATTCATGAAAAGAAAGTAATAAAAATAAGGTTGATGAAAATAAGGAATGTTGAAACCACAAATGTGTTGTTGGATCTACCTGTGAGGGTCCCAATCTCTGCATGCCATTATAGGGAAACCATATCAATTTTTCCTTCCTCCAACATCTCAAAGATGTTTCCTCATATTATATGTCATTATAACAATTAAAATTAGGCTCCCAAAGAATAATCCTTTCTTTTTCTTGACCAAATATTCTTCAATGTTGTTCCATAACTAAAAATCAATCTCATGCTTAGCCAATTTATCATGTACATATATTGGGAGACATAGGGGCTCCACCTTATTTCCCTAGACCACAATGACTATAAAGTCTAGATATAGGAAAAAATATCCTTTTCTGCTCAAAATCTTTGGAATTTTCTCTTCTAACTGAGGCATAGGTGAGCCATGAATGTCATGATACACCTGTGGGTAGACATCTTCACATATTATAACCATATGCTTGTGGTAAGTGTATATATGCATAAAATAGAAGTGGTCATAGATTCTATTTTGATGCAATATATGGCTAGAGCCCATAGATTGCCCAAGTCCTTATAATAGGTCCCCATGACTATGTTGACAAAATATGAAATCATATAGAAGTCTCTTGTGTGGGTGGGACATTCATTCTTATGAAAAAAATTTCTCTCAGTCTCAAACTAATGGCCTCCCCTAGGGCATAGGCAATATCATGTGACAACATCATATGTAGTAATGGCACCTAATCTAAGTTTATAAAATAGATGTTGGGCATCTCATATAATCTATTGAGTAAATCCATACCTATCTAGATTCCCATTATAAATTTGTAAATTGGAATCACTCCCTTTGGGTTCATGTTTTGTAAGGTGATAGATTGGTCTAAGAGCAACCAAATGGAGAGCAACTTTGGGATTGAGGTTTCTACTTTGAATTGTATCCATGTGTGCTTATCATAAAAGGTGTCTAGTATGTTGAGAGAGATATACCTCTAAATTTTGCTTCTAGATATGCACACAACCACTGTATCTCCTCAAGAATATAACAAGTACACATCCTATGATATTTTTCTTGAAAATAATAAATCCTTGAGGAGGTTTATACATGGCATAACATCTAGTTTAAATGAAGTGAAATACAACCTTTGATGTTTGTAGGCTAGAAGTTCTTGAATGAATAGCCTTTCTACTACTACTATCCCATCATCTAATGAAAACATATCAAATGAATCAATAGCATCCTAGAGTTACAAGTAATTGTGATACTTATCTTGGAACACTTCCACATCGAAGATGGTGTCCTTAAAATTTATAGAGTCCTTTATTGAAAATTCAAGAGGATTTTTCCCTCAAAACATCATAGATGAGGAATTCATAGCTACATGTTTTAGATTGCTACAATTCCCTTTGATATGCTTCATACTATACAATCACTTTTGCTCTTAGCTTAGTCTTTATTGTACTCACTAAATTATCAAGGTATGAACTAGGGTGTTTGGTCACTATTATAAATGAGTATGCTTTGATTTTAGGTTAACTTAGATGTAAATGATAACTTCAATGGTTGCATATCATCCATATAGTATCCTACATTGAATACTAGTTCGTGAGATAATAAATATGCAACATTCACTCTATAAATATGTTAGCTTGGGTTGGTGGGGTATTTTAGCATTTATCAAATAGGAATTATTTTATATTTGTTTAGAAAAGTATTGCACAATTTTGATAATATCTTCATAATAATTCACTTAGGAGCATAGTGTCAAAAATTTTATTTTAGGTCAATGTCTTGGATAATTCCTTCAGGGGGAATGCTTTGGATAAAGTATCTATAGTAATTATTGTAAATGAGTCTTTTCATTGGGTAGAAGTCCCAAAACAATTATTTTAAAGGGTTAATTCATGGCTAAAGAGTATTTTTAAACTCCTTGAAGGGCACTTTTGGTTTGATGGGTCCACTTCATAGGGCATTTTGTCCATGATAAAAGTTCTAAAGGATCTACTTTGGAAATGTTGAAGGACACTTCTAAAATTCCTAAAGGGTAGTTTAGAGCGTTGAAGGGCACCTTTGATCTATGAAGGGTACTTTTGTATGGCTAAGGGTCCTTTCAAAAGGTTCCAAAGAAATGACTTCAAGGAAAATGTTTTAGACAAAATGTCTACAAAAATCCTCCCAAAGGGTTATTTATATTGTATAGAATGTCTAAAATAATTGGAAAAGGCATGGAACAAAAGTTTCGAAGGAAAAGGGTGAAGGGAAATTTACAAAAGTGTTGAAGGAATTTCGTCAAGAAAAAGGGCCACAATAATTCTTCTGAAGGACACTTTCACAATCCCCAAAGGATATGATACACAAATCCCTAAGGTTATGCATCCTACAAGGATTGGTCAAAAGGGATTAAATGGTCAATTTAGAAAGGCCAAAAGGCTAGTTTGAAGGGTTATGAATGGTAGGTGGAAGGAAAATGAAGGGTCTACTTTAGGGCCAAAGTTTTCTTGAAAGATCTACTCTACAAAGGCTAAAGAGCAATTCCAAAATTCTTGAAGGGTACTCTCATACGACTAAGGGTCATTTTTAAAATGTTGTAAAGGATAAATTGGATAGGTTTGAATTGATAATGCATTGATAAATTTGTTTCAAGTAAAGTGCATGCAGTCCAAAATTCCTTCTATTAAAGAGTCCATAGGCCAAATTTATTTTAAGAGAATTATTTTGGATAAAAATTTCACAAGTATTTATTCAAAAAAATAAGACTATTCAAACAATAAGCCCAAAATAAAATAGGACTAAATATTTCCTAAAACATAACATCCAAAAAGATAACTTTGCAAGAAGGCTGAAAGAATTAGCCCAAAGACTATAAACCCAAAGAATTTATCTACAAATACCCAAGTTAGTCTCTTAAAAAATATGCCAATATCTTTCACTAGAAAAGTGAAATGTCCTAGACTTCCAAAACTTTGCATAGACATATGAACATGATTCCTTATTAAGATTATATTTTTAAAAAAAATATGGGTCCCCATTTATTTATGAAAAAAGGGGGGTGTTGAGTAAAAAAAATGGTGACTTACAAGGGAAATAATCTAGAGTATTTGAGAACCTAGAACTCTAGTTAGTAATCATTATATCAATCGTGAAGTATGTCATGGAAGAATACTTAAATGAAAAACATGAAAGAGACTTCTAAGTAGATTCATACAACATACTTGCACTTTAATTTTATTGGATATGTGTGTGTCAAAATGTGTAGTTCATTTAACCCCTATTATAATGATTTTTTCAAAGGTTTTGATGGGGCTGTAGGTTTCATTATAGTATCCATTAAATTAAAAAATAAGGGAAGCTCAAACATTATGATACTACCAGCCAAGCGTCCATAGCCCTAATAGAGATACCTTGGGCTACTATTCTAATTCTAGTATTTTCTTTCGATCATGCTACATGGTGTATTGACCTTATTTCATCATGTGAGACCCTTCTATTTTCTTTATATTTTATTTTAGTCTTTTAAACTCATCGATTCTTTTATTTCTTTTTTTATTTTATTTTAGTGAGTTTAAATTAATAGAAAAGAGAGAAGAAGAAACCCTAGTGAGCTACTATAATTATAAAACAAATCATTATTAAAGCATCCTTGTCAGTGAAATATAGACCCAAAATTACTATTTATAATAGGTATTCATCATGATAAGTGCATTTGATCCAATAAAACAAGAAAAATTTCAAAATTTGTATGAAGTACTTTCAAAGTAGATTCCACATTCTTGGTAAAAGTATTCAATTATGACACTATTCAAAATAATCCATGATTACCTACCTTCATCCTAAAGACTAAAAAAAACTTAGAAATATACCCCAAACTATATATTAGTCCCCAAAATGTTAGAATTTGAATTTTACCTCTTTCATAAGTCAGTTGTTTTAGATTTTAGCTTTAGCAATAACAAGAGTAATCACAATTTTGAATGACAAAGAAGAAAATAAAGATGAATAATCTAAAAAATAAAGAAATATAATCTAATAAAACTCATAGATCTATTCTAGAAAACATGGAACTGAAATTAGGAAAGATTAATCTAAAAAAATAAGAAACTAGTCTAGAAAGCATGGAAATATATTCTAGAAAACGTGGAAATATAATCTAGTCCTATGTTTAAACTCATCTAAATCCTCTCAATCAGTAATATCCATAGATGGAACAACTCTAAAGTAATGATTCAGGAATTATCCATTAACTAGATATATAAGCTCATTATCTTAGAGGTCTTTTAGACAAAACACATTATTGCCCATGATCTTTGAGATCTAATATTGTCTGATCCATAATGGTTCAAACTTATCATGTTATCCTTTATTTTCATGGGATTTATCCCATAGTAACATTAGATCTAAAATTTTGAATGTTTTAAGTTTCACTATTTTATCAAACCACCTTTTAACTACATCCTAGTGTTTGCTAAATATCCGTAGAGCTTTTGTTCTTGAATCCTCCATCTCTATTATGCCAAGTAATCTTAATTTTTCTTTATCATTAGGTTCCATGTAATATTGTATGAATTGATAAGTGAATAGCTTCAATGTGATAGGAAAAATAGGTCTACATATATATACTAATAGGTAGGGTAAAGCTTTTAAGGCTTGCTTATATCTCATCTAGTTTGCCTAAAGAGCATACTTTAGTAGATTGTGCCAGTCTCTAAGCTTGTCCTTTGTTGCCTTCTTGATTGCCTTAATCAAATTTGTTTTCATTGACTCAACTAATCCATTTTCTTGAGGTTAGTGTTTGGAATCTAATCTAATTAAAATTTAATTATCAGGTGCCCACTTAGTAAAATCTATTGATATAAATTTTGCTTTGTTGTCACATACTAGATAGATGGGTGTGCCAAATCTAGTAGTAATGTATTCTTCCAAAAAATGAATCACATACTATGCTCTACTATTTTTGTGGTAACCACTTCTATCCATCTAGTATAGTAATCTATATCCATAAGTATAAATTGATGGTTGGTTAAAGAATTTGTGTTGATTACACTAGTGAAGTCCAAACCCCACTATATAAATGACCTTCCTTCAATAACTAACTATAGAGTCATGGATTTATGAACCTCCCTTTTATCCAATGCTTAGCATTCATTTAAATTCTTAATATGCACATGATCATCCTTGAAGATAGTTGGCCAATAGTAGCCCAACCTCAAGAATTTATGGGTTGTGGTGTTTCCATCTGGGTGACCACTGCCTATCTTTTGATGTAAATTTTCTAGGATCTCCTTGGCCTCTTCTACAAATACACATCTAAGATATATAACTTCATATTTATTTTTATAGAGGACTCCTTTATTGATCATAAAGTGAGTATCTCTAAGCCTCAACACTCTCCTTCTTTCCCTACTAAACTTTGGGGGACATTTTTATATAAGTAAATACTGGATTATGTATGTATACCACTCACCTTTAGAAACTTGGGTGGTACGTACCTCTTCAATGGTGATTTAAGGATTTGGCTCAGTCATGAGCTAACAAATTCCTTATCCTTTGATAATATTTGTAGGCTTAATCTCTATGCCAAACTATTGGAGCTTAGCCATCCATTTGCCTTGATGCTCTCCCAACTCATTTTGTGATAGGGTGAGCTTTACAATAGGATTAGGTACAATGGCAATGGTTTTGTTTTTCAAGACATAATGTCAAAATTTCTTAACTACCTTGACTAGAGTGAAGATATGGTTTTTTATTATTGAATATTTGAGCTTTACATCATTTATATTTTTACTCATAAAGGCTATCAAATGTTCATTTTCATCCTTCTTTTGCATGATAATCGTATCAATGGTATGTTTTAAGGTAAATAAGTTCAAATAAAAATCCTTTGTGAAGTCTATATTAATCAATATTAGAGCCTAATATATGGCATATTATATGTCTTGGAAGGACTATTTGGATTTAGCTATCAATTCTATTTTATCATCTTTCTTAAGCATGGAATTTAGGGTTTGATGATTTCCACAAACCCTGAGATAAACTTCCTGACAAAGTTGATTTTTCCAAAGAATGATTTTAGATCCTTCTTAATATTTGGCTACTGAATCCTTGATATTTCCTTGGTTCTTTTTAGATTTATGGTGATCTTATCCTTAGTGATGATATGTCCCAATATTTTTCCTTAAGTTACCCCAAATATGCTTTTCTTTAGATTTAGTGAAACACCGAATCTTCTACACTGCTCAAATATAGACTATAGGTGAATTATATGATATTTTCTATTTTTTAAATATACTATGAGGTCATCCATATAAATAACTATGTATTCCCCAGTTAATCCCTTGAAGGCATGATCCATGACACATTGAAAGGTAGCTCCTACGTTATTTAGGCCAAATGGCAGCATTTTATATGCATAAGTTCCCCATTTCATGATAAACACAGTCTTCATGTAATCTTTAGACTGCATTAATACTTGATTATAGCCTAAAAATCCATCTAAAAATGACATCATTTCAAAACCACTCATAATTTATATTACCTCATCTAGTGATAGTAGAGGGTAATTATATTTTTTAGAAGCTTTACCTAGATTTATGAAGTTCATGCATAGTCTAATTTCATCTCTGTTCTTCCTTATTGGGACCAAATTAGCTACCCAAGTGGAATGTCATATGGGGAAGGTGATTTTGGCACTTAATAACTTCTCTATTTCCTTCTAAATAAGAGGCTTTAGAATAGGGTTCACTAGCCTTTGCCTCTATCTAAATGATTTATAATCCTACTTTAAAGTAATTGTGTGTGTGATGACCTACGGGTCATACACCTTTAGGTCCTCACATGTCTAGGTGATAACATCCCTATACTAAGAGATTAATTCCCTCATTCACTATCTTTCCTTAGGAGTAAAAATAAGACCAATATTCACATAATATGGATTATGCTCATCTCCAAAAATTTCCTTCTTGAAGTTAGATTCATTGACCTTGGTTATCTGAGTTGTTGTGCCTAAGGATCCAAGCCAAAAGGCCTTTCCAAGGAAACTAAGCTAATTGGTATTTGATTCTCTTTAAGCTAGAGAATACCCTCTTTATTTTTCTCTTCTTGATATAAATGATTAATGTCCTTGTCATCAATGATTTAGGATTTGAAATCCCCTAAATTAGTTAAGAACTAGATAATATGTTGATCATCACTGAAGACCTAAATTTTTTCTACATTATCTAGAATAGAGGGATATGGGACTAACTCAATGGAAAATCTCTTTACCTCAGACTCTTGTAATTGTTCAATATTGGAAATAGTTGTATCAATTAAATTGGTGGTCTGTTTTTGTTCTCTTGAGAGTGCTACTATGTTGAAAGATTCAAAACTTTTAATTAAATCCCATGATCTGTGCTTATACCTCTTAAAGTAAGACAATTTTCACCGATATTTATTTCTTATCTGGTGGACTACTAGCTCTGAGTCCTTGAATACTTTTAGCTATTTTATGTTATTTTTGAGTGTAAACTAGAGTCCTAAGATTAAATCCCATACTCAGCCCCATTATTCATATAGGGGAACTATAATCTATAGGTAGCTAAGAACTTCTTACCTTGAGGATTAATTATCTCAATTCCTACACCTAATCCTTTCTTAGACTTGGCTCCATCAAAATAAATTATCTATATCTGATTTGAACCTTTAGGTTTCTAGTTCTATGTTGAGTTATGAGTGGTAAAAGTATAAATTCCTAATGAGGGAGAATCATACTTCACCTCTTCATTCATGATGTTGTATTCAATGATGGGATATTTCATTATGGGTCTCTATAAATTATGATCTAATTTTCAACTCCTCTTCATGGCATCTAGATGTGTGAGAAGTATATGGATAGATACCCATTAATCATTTTGGACTAGTCTTTTCTCAATAATAATCCATAACCCTCTAGTATGTCTACTACCAGGATGTCGATAGTCATCTAGACTCTTGGTTCTATTGCTACTTGATTGTGTACATTATTCAATTCTCCTACCACTTGTACCACCATTTTGTCTAATTGACTAATCTTTTTAAATGGATGGGAGTAAGAACAAGCTTTTTACATATAGAAGTAGGCATAATAGTTGTAGATTATCTATAACCAACAAAATAATTATGAATATTCTTATCTAACACTCAAATGGTCAGAAATTATGGTGGAATTTCAAGTTTGATTTTATAGATGACATTGGTATCAGTTACTTTCACTTCTTTTATTTTTTTGAAGTTTTTATAGTTTTATCCATAAGGGTTTTTTCTAGTGATATACTTCCATAGAGGCTCCTTTTATTCAGTAATTTGGGCTAACTCATGAATCATTATATTTTCTTTGATTTTTTTCATATCTTCCATGATGTTATATCCTCCAAATTTTATTGATTCCTTCTTATTTGGTAGTGGATCATTCCCATTTAGAGGTGGTGGATTATTATTTGCTTTAGGATTAGGTATAATTGATGTGGTATTTGGAGGAGTCAAAGTGGTAAGTGGTTTCTTGTTCCTCAAGTTGTATGCACCTATATAAAACTATTGGAAGGAATGAAATTATTCTGAATTATCTTCTAGTTTGTTGTCATAGTCTCCTAGGAAGGGAAATTTATAAGTCTCAAAGAACATGGTTATTCTATCAGATCCAGGGTCTTAATGATAATAGGGTAGATTATTCATTTGATCCTACCTAGTGACTTCACTCTAAATATCTTGAACACTATATAGAACTCAACATAGTCAAACTCACCATGATGGGGGTATTTTATGTATCCTACACCAATTAGGAGAGCTATTTTAGTGATGCTTATTTTTGGGAGTTTATTAAATTAATCCATATGATTCATGGACCTATTAAAGGGCATGTTATATCTTTGTAACCTAGTGTTCTAGTTTCCCATCTGGGTATTGGTATTGCCCAACTTTTGGTGCATATTCAAAAAAGTGTTACTCTATTTTTGAACCATATTTTGAATAATGTTTAATTTGGATTTTGTGAAATGTTTACCTTTTAAAAGAGCTATAGGAACCACAATTATATGTTATTTTTATTGGTAACTATTAATCATCACATGATTATTTAGATATCCAAGGTTCAGCTACGTTGTTTACATTAATGGAGATAGTGTGTATAGTTGATTTTGATTATGTGCCAAAACATTTTGATTCACATGTGGTATTAAGTTGAGTGTTGGGATTCCATTATTGAGGTTAGGTATCCTAGGGGTTTTGGGATTGAGTTGTTAATCGATGTTAATGTCTTTTTTGAATGCTAGTACAAAAATATTGGTAATTGGTTTTCTTCTCAGGAATATATCAGTGATGAGATCTAAAGAATTATTGTACATCATTAGTGTTAATTCTAGTTATGGTTTGTACCCTAGGGTCAACTAGTTGTACATATTTTTCCACCTTGCATTGAAATCATGAATGGGCTTGTTAGGATCTCTCTTCATACTAGTGAATTGTTGATATACCAATCCTAGATTGGTGACCTATCCAAATTATGCAAGGAAAGCCATTTGACAATCCTCCCAATTGGTAATGGAGTTTTAATTAGATTTAAATACCAATCATAAGAGATATCCATAAAAGTAAAAGGGAATAATTAACATGTAACATATTCATCCACTACATTCATTAATCTTAAATCAACCTTAACAGAGTTAATATGCTCTTTTGCAATCCTTAGACTTGAAGGAGAAAAAGATAACATATATTTATCAAGATTTTAGGGTAGGTCATCCACATATATATGGATGTAAATAGTATATCCAACTAACTAGGGCTATTTCTGAGCCATTGGTTGATTAATAAGTAATGGGTTCCTTATGGGTAAAGGGTGGCCTAGTGGAGGTGGATTGATTTAAACTAGAGTTGTTGGCACAACTCAATGTCTCATATGGATTCCTAAGGGTGATACTAATAAAATATCCTAATAATTAGATTTTTTCACTCTCTTGGGTGACTCTAGTGTAACTCCATGCAAATACTAACCTCTATTATTGGAAATAAACTTAGGGGCTTCCTTATAGCACTAGTGAAACTATTAATGCAGGTTTTATGCACACCATAGCTATAATGAGGGAACATATATAATTTTATGATCTTAATGAAGTAAACTTCACTCCAAGTCATGAGTTTTAGATATGTGTTATTTGATAACTTGTTGATGGAATAGTTGGTAGGGCATACAGGTTGTTAACAATGTTTTTGGATAGAGGTATGGATTTCTAATAGGGTCAGTTACTACATGAGTTGGATGGATGGATAACCTCTAATATAGAGGAGGTATATGTCAATAATAAAACATAAAAAGAGGGTGATTTAAGGGAAAAAATTCCATGGGTCTCAAGAATTACTTCCTTGGTTGGTTTCTGGATAGACATATGTTTTCTCTTAAACCTAGTGCCTATTGCTAGTAGTAGTTGCACACAAGCAGTCAAACATGGATAAGGAGTCTAGGGGAACAAAGGTGTAGTTAGTCTAATAACATCAGACAAAGATTACTCCTATTAGGGTAGATATTTCACACACTTTAATTAGGAGATTATGGCTTGGGCTAATGGATTATCTAAGGTAGATGTAGCACACACTTAGAACACTACACCAAGAACACATAAATACACATCTAAAAATATGATTCAATCTAACTTGACTAATTTAATCAATAAATTCACCAATATTCAATAGCTATTGCACATCTAGGATTAACATATCAATCAAAGAAGTCAAGAATATATTTAAAACTTTAGCACACTAAATATTATTAAACCACACAACCATATAAATAATAACTAATAACATAAAATGGGAAAGAAAATACACAAACTCATTTGGTGTCAATCAAAATTGCTCGTTGCTCTTGTATTCAAAATTCTCTGACTCCAAAAAATAAATTTGGGTGATACAATTATATTTATATATCTTGGGGAATGGGCCACCTCATCCTCCATGTTTATGCATGATTGTTACATGTGGTGGTTAGAACATGTAATTATAACTGTGGTCAAAACCTTTTAATAAAATCTATAAATAGACAAGTTGACCTTAAAAAATCATGAAACATTTGCATGTACAAGAAAATACAAAGTTAGTTTTACAATTATTTGTCTTTTTTTACAAGGAATCTAAATATATGTGCCACCAAGATTTGTACACTCATATGGCTAAGGCTATGTGGTTTGAAGTGATGCATGGGCCTTAATAAGAGTTAAAGTGGGAGTAGAAGCTGAAGATGTAACAACACTACTAGAAGCCTACTTATTTTTCACCTTGTTATCCTTATATAATTTGTGCACTACCTCATGATATTGGATAATGATGTCTAAGTTAAGTAAAGAAGGTTTGTGGAGCCTCTTGGTTTTCCCAAGGAGTCATGCATGTCCATACTTAGTTAGAACTTACTCCTAAAAATCTCCACTTTAGTCACCATCCTCCTAACTTTGCTTAACTATACTTCTATTCTTTCCACTACCAATATTTACATGCTTTTCTTGAAGTTGTCAATGGCTTTCTAGACAATTTTATCAAAATTTATTCTACTAATCAATTTACCTATAGAATACCTTGTTTTATATTATTTTATCTCATTCAAAATTTGGAAGAGTTGGGCCTCATGCATTTGATATTCTAGAATTAAGGCTATAGTTGCTTTTAAACACTTTTTGACCTCTTCATGTCTAATGAAATCTAGGTTTAGGGAATTAGATACCTGAAATGTCATCATTAGATCAAGGTGGATATACAATGAATTACTTATGTAAGCCTAGTACTATCTTGAGCCAAATAGCTACAGAGCTAGTTTGCTTGGTTTGCATGAGGTGCCATCTTAGCCTTCATAAATTACATGGCCTCTAAATAATTATAGAATTTGGAAGTAGCTTCTTGATCCTTAGCTTATATACTTGTAGGAATATTCATAGTGCTAGATTATTCCTTGAGCTACTCAATTTGTGCTTGTAATTCCTATACTTCTTCCTCTATCTCCTATCAAGCTAACTCCATGCATTCATGGATGGCCACCACTACATCCTTGTGTGGTTTACCTAGGTCTCTAAGATTTTCTTCATATACAGACTCCCTTGGCTACCTATTCTACCTCTTAGGGAGGGAGAACAATGGCTATTATTATTTAAGGATGATGCTCGCACCCTGGTCTCCTTAAATTTTGTCTTCTTAACTCTTTGGATTGAACCAATCAGGGGGTCAAATAAAGTGGACATAGAGGGGAGATCTATGACCTTATAGCTAGGCATTTGACTCCTTAAGTCCACAAACCAAGGTGGAATGTTAAGAGGTGTATCAGTAGTTGTAACAATGATTTCTTTCTTAGGTTCCTTTTCTTCTTTCTTATATTTCTTACTAGCCTTTATCAAGACATAAAAAAAGGAAGGCCATATTATTTTTTACCAGTCCACTCTTCCAACTTGAGGAAGTGGGTGGACTATAAATATGTGAGGTTTTACCTTCCTTCCCCTAATTGTTCTAGTTATTACAGTTTCATCTATAGAATTTGAAGTGGGGAGTGGAAGGGAGAGTTGTGTAGACTGAACATGAAGTTAGGGGGTGGCCAAATAATTTTTCACTCTCCTAGTGGCTTTATTATTTTTGTAAAGTCTCAAAATAGAAGTATCAATAGGTATAGAAGGAATATCCATGGGAAATGGTGTGGTAGTGAAGGAAGGATTAATGGTGGTTGTAGAAATGGAAGGAAGAGGTGTAGTCAAGGGAATGGGGAATTTCATAGAAGAGATAGGTATTGAATCAACAATATAAATTAAAGCCAAATATAAGGTAGAAAATGCCTAAGTACCTTGAATTTGAAGCTCAATGGGGTCTAGTTGAAGAATCATAGCCTTATCCTCCTCCAACTTAGCCTATTCATCTGAATCATATGTTATATCTTTGATGATAACATAATCTTCTCTTGATGGCTATGAGCTTGAAGGTGGAATAGGAAATACTTGATATATATGCATTATGGGTTTACTTGTAGGGGTTCGAGGATTCTGAGTATAGATCAATGGGGTCTTTCCTTAAATGGGAGAGCCCTAGGAGGTGAATGCTACTACTTATGTAATAACTACCCCAATAGATGAAATAGTAGATACATATGGGGTAGACATATGAATTTGATCAATGTTGACAACAAAACTCTCTTACATATTGTCATCTTCCTCATTAAAATCTAAACTAATAAGATCTCCCCTTTCTCCTCTTCTTTTTGTACTAGGCTTAGGAAGCCTGAGTTCTTTCTTGACTAATTTTAATTTCAATTTTAATGGAAGTCCCTGAGATGAAGAAGCTTCTTTTTTAGTAGATTGTCCCCTCTAAAAGTCTAAATGTTACCATCCCTTGAAGAGAGATCTATGGATATCTAGTTCACTAATAGAGATACTAGGTTTAGTTTGGATCGTCTTTAAATGATCTTTTTATAGCCCAAAAATTTGTGCTCATTCTAACACTTCATCTATCTTGGAATTCATGAAAATAAAGTTAGAACAATAAAGTTGACGACAATAAGGAATGTTGAAACCATGAATGTGCTATTAGATCCACCTGTGAGGGTCCCAATCTCTATGTACCATTGTAGGGAAACCATATCAATTCCACCTTCCTCCAACATCTCCAATATGTCAATCTAACAATTGAAATTAGGCTCCCAAAGATCAAGCCTTTCTTTTGCCTAACCAAATCTTCCTCAATGCTATTCCACAACTGGGAAACAATCTCTTGTTTGGACAACTTATCCATTACATATCTTAGGAGACATATGGGATCCACCTCATTTCCCTAGACCACAATGATTTAAGGTCTGGATATAGGAAATAATATCCTTTTATACTCAAATTCTTTATAATTTTCTCTCTGAGATGAGGCATAAGTGAGCCATGAATGGATTTCCACATGTATGGGTAAATGTCTTCACATTCTAACCATATGCTTGCGGTAAGAATATATATATATATATATAAAATAAAAGTGGTCATAGATTATATTTTTTATGTAATTTATCATTGGATCCCATAAATTTACCAAGTCTTTATAATAGGTCCACATGACTATGTCAACCAAACATGACATCATATAGAAGTCTCTTATGAAGGTGGGACCTTTATCCTTGTGTAAAATTTGTTCTCTCAGTCTCAAACTAATGACCTCCCCCAAAGCATAGGTAGCATCATGTGATAGCATCATATGCAGTAATGGCACCAAATCTAAGTTTAAAAAATGGATACTGGGCATTCCATATAATCTATTGAGTAAATCCATATCTATCTAGATTCCCATTCTAAATTTATTAATTGGAATCACTCCCTTCAACTTCATCCCTTGCCAAGTGATAGACTAGATTTGGGAAAAAATAGGAGGAGAGCACCTTTGGGATTGAGGTTTCTATTTTAAATTGTACCCAAGTGTGCTTATCCTAATAGGTGTTTAGTATGTTGAGAGAGAGAGAGATACCTCTAAAAGTCACTTCTAGAGATGCATGTGACCATTATATCTTCTTGAGAATGTAAAAATTATGCATCCTATGATATTTTGCCTAAGAAGAAAAATTATTTGAGGAGGTCTATACACAACATAACTTCATCTTCATCCCTTGCCAAGTGATAGACTAGATTTGGGGAAAACTAAGAGGAGAGCTGTTAGGTTGTGAAGCTAAAAGCTTCACTGATGCAAATAGGAAAGGAGGTTGCTAGAGGTTGTTGAGTGTCACAGACACTGGCGTCGGTCAGGCCAACTGATGTCGATAGGATTAGACAAGAAGAGCAACCAATGTCGGTTAGAGATCAGCTGGCATCATTCACCTCCAGGCAGATAGGGACCAACGTCGGTTGCCTGTGCAGTTCAGAACTGCCAGTTTCATGAATAGTTAGTTAATGAACTGAGTGTTTGCATGTTGAGAGCCAATTTTAGACTAGAATTTGTAGATCTAGTTATTGTAATTAGATGTCTAATTATTGTTTGGATGAGATCTATTTAAGAGAATCATGGGTTATATTGTAAAAGTGTTCTAGTTTGAGTTGAGCAAAGTTAGCTTCTTCTATGTGTGAGGTGAGCAAGGGTGTTCCTCCTAGTTTCATAGTAGTGCCAAGTGTGGGTGCTGGTTTTGGAGAATCAGACAGGTTCTTCAGGTGTGTAGGATCTTGGTTAGTAGGTGTGCATGGCTACGTTAGGAGATATACATGGTAAGTAAGATCATTGATCTGCAGGTGTATGTGTGTGCATGATCCAGGGTTGCAGGTGTGCAAAACCAAATTGATTTGTAGGTGTGCAAGATTAGGGAGGACAACAACACAATAGGGAGCAAGATCAGGTAGGATCTACTTGGAGTATAGTGTGTACTTATAAAGAGAGCAAAGAGGAAGGCAAGGAAGATCCTTCCATAAGTAAGGTCTGTTGAGTTGCAGGTTGTTGCAAGTTTAGGGGAGATCTACTTATAGTGTGTGGAGCACTTGTGGAGTGCGTAGAGTACTGGTGTACTGGTATTAGTGGATACTAACTGGTTAGATGTGAACACCAACTCTATGTTTGAGTTGTGTGTTGAGACCGTAAGAGAGAGAGCTTTGAGGAAAGAAGTACTATACACTTAAGGTGTGGGAAGTCTCTGAGAGGTGTGAAGAAGAAGTGGCATCTTATTTATTGTATTATTTTTTGGATGAGTATTAATACAAGTTGTGTATTGTCTCTCATATTTTGTGTTGTTTATAGTTTCTAGTTACTTGTGATTTTGGTTTAATTTGGCATCTTAAGTTGCTTGTATGTGGTAATCAATTTTGTGGTTTCATATTTCCCAACAAGTGGTATTAGAGCTAAGGTTGCAGGGAATAGGTTTGTGTTTGATTATAGGTCACTCTGAGGGGTTTTTGATTGAGTGGGAGTAGAGCAATGGCAGAAGAAAGTAAGCTAAGAATGGAAGAATTGAAAAGCACAGATGATCACTTACAGTGTTATGGAAAGAAAGAGTAGGTAAAGAAAAATTGTTGGTTTGTGGAAGATCAGCATGAAGGAACTAAAGAAGTAGATGTTACAGGTGTTGTTGCATAGGATGCTCTGGGAGGTTTCTTGGATAAAGTAGAATCTTGTTTTATAGATTTTGTTGCCTCTTTCCATGCAGTCTGAAATAGATTATCTTTTCATGGTAAGGTCTTTGGAGACTTTGGAAAGATTTATTTAGGGGCTGGTGTGCCTTGCCAAAGAATTGGCAAAGGATAAGTGAAGCTAAAATTGCAAGTGGCCAACACATGGGTGTTGAAGGAGGTCATGCAGGTCTCGATCTTGAAGATAAGGCTAATTTCTTCAGGGAAGTTGGGTGATGAGAGATGCACAAGAACTCTCATAGCAGATGCACTTGAATTAGTTGGTGGTAAGAAACTAGGTACTCTTTATCTACTTGCTTATATTACTAATTCTTCTTTTGTTATGGAGACGTGGCTTTGTAGGCTTGGTCACATGAGCAAGAAGGAGATGCATGTTCTTAATAGGAAGTCATATGTCTTTGACGGACTTAAGAACTAGAAAGCCTTGGTGTTTATGGAGGAGATGGCAGATATAGATCAGTGGAGAAGGTTGAGTAACTCTACGCAGAGTAGTTTGGACAGGGATTTGATTCAAAGAAAGCTCATAGGTAAAAAGTTATCACTCATAGGAAAACATAGGTACTAGCATCAGTCAGGAGGAACTGGCATCGAACAGATAAGTGCCAATGTCAGTCATGTGTAGACCAAAGCTGGTGATATCAGGCAGGGTAAGATGGACGTCGATCAAGAGGACCGATGCCAGCAATAGGTAATACCAATTTCAATCAGGAGGACCAACATTGGCAATAGGGACATCGATGTTGGTAGAGTCGGTAGTCAGGATAGGTGCATGGGAACTGATGTCAATTGGATGCAGACTGTGTGGTGACTGAGGTCGGTCACTGTAACAGATTTTGGGTGGATAACAAGCTGTTAAGGAGTCTCAAATGCCCATATGGAGGATTGAAAGTGGTAAGTAAGCCTCAAATTTGTTGTTCCTCTTTTTTATACTCGTTGCTCATTGCAGAGCAGGAAGGATCCAGGAAACAATGGGAGCATGGCAGGAATATGATGCAGAACCAAATGGGAGATTTGGTAGGGTTGCCAACCAGAAGAAAGCATAGAGATGAATGGATTCCTTAGTTGAAGAATAGAGAGAATGGACACGTGAGACAGAAGGCCAGGTCATATGGTCTTGAGGAAGCTACAGGACAGTGGTATAGGGTTGACAGGAGGTACCAAGTGGATGACAAAGCAGGGCTTTAGTCAATGTCAGTATAACCATTGTGTTTATCTTACCAGGTAGATGATGGTCACAACATTATCCTATTATTGTATGTGGAGGATGAGCTTGGTGCAGGTTCAGACATATAGGGTTTTGTTGAGCTAAAGGTAAGGTTAGTTTAGTGGCATGTCATGAGGAATTTAGAGCAGTGAAATTCTTTAGCACGAGAGACATGGAAGATCATAGGTTGATTTTGTCTCCAATGGGAGCTGATGTGAATCAAGTGTTAGTGAGGTTTAATATGTAGGATGTAGAACTGGATCACACTAAGGGTTGGATAGTTCAGTATCTAAAATCACATGAGGTCTAATATAGACCTGAGTTTTCCCAAGCAGTGGGAGCTGTCAAAGAGTTAGGAGCCAATTCAAGGAAGTGGGTTCTTAGGTATTTGAGAGGGACCAGTAGCAAGGATTCATGTTATGCAGGGTCAGGACTTCACTACATGGGTTTATAGGTTTGGATGTGGCAGGTTACTTTGATGATAGGAGGTGCACCATAGGTTGTGTGGTGGGTGGTCTTCAAGATTGATCTTGAAGAGGGATACAAGCTAGGAAATAGATTAGATAGGGTAAAGGTATAGGTACAGTGCAACTATTTATCTCCAAGTGGGAGATTGTTAGGTTATGGAGCTAAAAGCTTCACTGATGCAAATAGGAAAGGAGGTTGCTAGAGGTTATTGAGTGTCATAGACACTAATTTCAGTCAAGCCAATCGATGTTGGTAGGATTAGATAGGAAGAGCAACCGATGTTGATCAGGGATTGGCCAGTGTCGGTCACCTCCAGGCAGACAGGGACCGACGTCGATCGCCTATGTAGTTTAAAACTTCCAGTTTCACAGACAGTTAGTTAACAAACTAAGTGTTTGCATGTTGAGAGCCAATTTTAGAGTAAAATCTATAGATCTAATTATTGTAATTAGATGTCTAATTATTGTTTGCATGAGATCTATTTAAGAGACTCATGGGCTGTATTGTAAAAGTGTTCTAGTTTGAGTTGAGAAAAGTTAGCTCCTTTTGTGTGTGAGGTGGGCAAGGGTGTTCCTCTTAGTTCCACAGCAGTGCCAAGTGTGGGTGTTGGTTTTGGAGAATCAGAAGGGTTCTTTAGGTGTGTAGGATCTTGGTCAACAGGTGTGCATGGCTACGTTAGGAGATCTACATGGTAAGTAAGATCATTGATCTATAGGTGTATGTGTGTGCATGATCTAGGGTTGTAGGTGTGCAAAACTAGATTGATTTAAAGGTGTGCAAGATCAGGGAGGACAACAACACAATAGGGAGAAAGATCAGGCAAGATCTACTTGGAGTATAGTGTGTACTCAGAAAAAGAGCAAAGAGGAAGGCAAGGAAGATCCTTCCATAAGTAAGGTTTGTTGAGTTGTAGGTTGTTGCAAGTTTAGGGGAGATCTACTTGGAGTGCGTGGAGCACTTGTGGAGTGTGTGGAGCACTGGTGTACTGGTAGTAGTGGATACTGACTGGTTGGAGGTGAACACCAACTCTATGTTTGAGTTATGTGTTGAGACTGTAAGAGAGAGAGCTTTGAGGAAAGAATTATTGTACACTTGAGGTGTGGGAAGCCTCTGAGAGGTGTGAAGAAGAAGTGGCATCTACTTTATTGTATTCTTTTATGGATGAGTATTAATACAAGTTGTGTATTGTCTCTCATATTTTGTGTTTTTTTTGGTTTCTAGTTACTTGTGATTCTGGTTTAATTCAGCATCTTAAGTTGCTTGTATATGGTAATAAATTGTGTGCTTCTGTATTTCCCAACAAGAGCACCTTTGGGATTGAGGTTTCTAATTTAAATTTTACCCAAGTGTGCTTATCATAATATGTGTTTAGTATGATATTTTTCCTAAGAAGAAAAAATATTAGAAGAGGTCTATGCACAACATAACTTCAACTTCATCCCTTGCCAAGTGATAGATTAGATTTGGGAAAAACTAGGAGGAGAGTACCTTTGGTATTGAGGTTTCTACTTTAAATTTTACCCAAGTATGCTTATCATAATAGGTGTTTAGTATGTTGAGAGAGAGAGAGATACCTCTAAAAGTCACTTATACATATGCATGTGACCATTGTATGTTCTTGAGAATGTAAAAATTATTCATCTTATGATATTTTACCTAAGAAGAAAAAATATTTGAGGAGGTCTATGCATAACATAACATTTGGTTTAGCTATGGTGAAATGTAACCTTTAACATTTGTAGGCTAGAATTTCTTGAATAAATAGCCTTTATACCAATATTATCTCATCCTCCAATGAGAACATATCAACTAAACCAATAGCATCCCAAAGTTATGAGTAATTATGATACTTATCTTGGAACACTTTTGCATCAAAGATGGTGTCCTTAAACTCTATAGAATCCTTGATTTAAAATTCAAAAGGAAGATTTGTTCCTCAAAATCTCCTAGATGAGGAAGCCATAGCTACATGTTTTAGACTACTACAATTACCTTTGATGTGTTTGATACTATGCAATGACTTTGGCTCTTATCTTAGTCAATTTGTACTCACTAAAGTCTCAAGGCATGAACTAGGGCTCTTGGTCACTATTAGAAATGGTGATGTTTTAATTGTAAGTTAACTTGGATGTAAATGATGACTTCAATGGTATCATCCATATAATATCCTACATTGAATACTAGTTCATACAATATTAAATATGCAACATTTACTTTTCAAATTTGTTATCTTAGGTTGGTGGGGATTTTTAGCATTTATCAAATAGGAAGTATTTTATCATTATTTAGCTAAGTATGGAACAATTTTGATAGTTTTATTCATAATAAAGCACTTAGGAGCATAGTGTCAAAAAAGTTCTTTTAGGTCAATGTCATGGATAATTCCCTTAGTGGGAATGCTTTGGACAAAGTGTCTGCAACAATTATTCCAAAGCAATATTTTTGTTGGGTAGAAGTCCCGTAATAATTATTATAAAGGTTTAATTCATGGCTAAAGGGTGTTTTTAAACTCCTTAAAGGGTACTTTTGGTCTAAAGGGTCCAATTCAGAGGGCATTTTATCCATGATAAAAGTTTTCAAGGATCTACTTTGGAAATGTTAAAGGGCACTTCTAAAATTATTGAAGGTTAGTTTTGGAGGGATGAAGGTAACCTTTGATCTTTGAAGGGTACATTCATATGGTTAATGGTCCTTTAGAAAGGTCCTGAAGGAATTACTTTAAGGAAAATGTTTCAAATAAAATGTCTGCAACAATCCACCCGAAGGGTCATTTATATCAAAAAGAATGTTTAAAAGAATTGGCAAAGGCATAGAATAAAAGTTCCAAAGGAAAAGGGTGAAGGTAAATTTAAAAAATTGGTGAAGGAATTTATTTAGGAAAAAAAGGTCACACAATAATTATTCTAAAGGACACTTTCAAGATCCTCAAAGGATATGTTGCACAAATATGGAAGGGTATGCATCCTACAAAGAGTGGTCAAAAGGAATTAAATGGTGAATTTGAAAAATCCAAAAGGATATTTGGAAGGGTTTTAAAGGGTACGTGGAAGGAAAATGAAGTGTCTACTTCAAGTCAAAAATTATCTTGAAGGGTCTAATCTGCAAACACTGAAGGGGACTTTAAAAATTCCCAAAGGGTACTCTCATATGGCTAAAGTTCATTTCAAAAGTTTCAAAAGATAAGTTGGATAGGTTCAAAGGGATAATCCATTAGGAGATTTGTTTTGGGGAAAGTTAATGCTAAAATTCCTTTTGGAAAAGAGTCCAAGGGTAAATTCTTTTTAGGAGAATTGTTTCAGACAAAAAATCTGCAATAATTTCTCTAACAAAATAAGTTTATCTGAACAATAATCCAAATATAAAATATGAACAAATATTTCCTAAAAAATGACATCTAAAAATATAAATTTTTAATAAGGACAAAATAATTATCCCAAAGACTATGAACTTGAAGAATTTATCTGCAAATACCTAAGTTATCTCATAAACACAATAAACACAGTGCCAATATCTTTCACCAAAAAAGTGAAATGTCTTAGACTTCCCAAAATTTACATAGATATATGAATAGGATTCCTTATTAAGATCATATTTTCAAAAAAAAAGTGGGTCCCCAATTACTTATGAAAAAAGGGGGTGTTGGGTAAAATAATCACTATGACCATTTCATACCTAGTTGACTCATTTTTGTCTTCACGCACTTCATCTATCCATCACTGATGCTCTATAGGTCACTTTAAAGTTTACAAGTTCATCTTAGCTTGATGTCACTATGTTTTTTGAGTGTTTACTTTAAGATATTGATTTATTTGAAACCTCATGCTACCATCATCTTCTTTTGACCAAACAATCTCCTTGTGTCAAGATATGACATCTCCATCTGGACTACAAGAATGAAACTATTAGGCTTATTTAAACTTTATCAAATTCCATCAATAGATAACACTTATAGGGTAGGATCATTTTTTGGATAATTTAAGTTAAAACTTATCATTTTCAACTTTTCTCAATTATGTACCTATAGTTGTTGCTTGAAGTGGTCTTGATTGTGTTTGATCTTGAATTGACTCTCACGACCAACCTCCAACCTATTTTTAGTGGCTCAGTCCTATTATTGTCATCTTGAGAATATTCATAAACCTATAATATATTCCCACTTTCTCAATGATTCATACCTCTATGGTACTTTAACTTTTGTAGGTCTCCATCTAGGTTTGACTGTGGTAAACAATCTCACTATTTTGAAAGCCTAACCCTCTTCTTGTATTAGAAAAATATGTTATAGGATTTGAAGATGATGAAAACCTATTGTAGACACAAAAAATATACACAGCATGATTTTTAATGTTGTAATTACCCTAGAATACCCTAGGGCCCTCTTAAGACCAATATCACCTTCTGACCCCTAATCAACCTAGCCTATAGTCAAGTTTAACTTAACTAGCTCAACTCTACCTTTTAGCCCTTTTCCCCTCAGCATTCAATCACTGACATTTAGGGTAACCATTAATGGTTACCCTGACCATCAATGTTCAGGGTGCACCTCCTCAACTAAAAGCATGCAAACCACCCACTTTGATTTTCTAATTATAGCCTATCTGATTCCATTCAAGATATATTTCATGGATGAGTTAATTTTAGGAGGCCCTATTTGTGTGTTATTGGAAATATCTCACCCTACCTATAAGAGAGAGGAGAAAAGAGATGGAAAGACATCTACAATTTTCATCAAAAGCTTATAAATCCAAGATTTTCTTTCTTTCAGGCCAATCACCTTTAGCAATCCAACAATTCAACAATCATATTAGAGAGTCAACTTACCACCACCTCTCCATCAAGCCTTTGGGTACCGTTACTCTATCAAAATCAAGCTAGACTCTACCCATAGACCAACTACCTCAACCATCCACCCAGTCAACTTTTGATAAGATAAGTACTTAGTTCTCATCATTCATTTACTTTATTTACATTTTGAAATCAACCTAGACCTTATCCACCTCTCAGAGTCTATCTTTTGTATCTAATCAGTTAACAATTTATCAACCTAGATCTTCACATAGTAACCATCAATAGTTGACTCAATTTTCAATGGTATGACCAATCATCAATGGTCATATTGACCATTGATGGTCACCTTAACCACTGATGGTCACCCAAACCATCGATGGTTACTATGGCAGTGAAAACCAACAACATAAATCCACGCACACACCCAATCAAATTTAATTTCATGTGTTCCTGACTATCCACATACCCCTTCCTAATTTTTTGAAGCATATCCTAACCCTCCAACACTAGTATTGTTTAGTTTACCATTAATTTAATCATTTATAGCATATTTTTTAGCAAGCACTCTTATATTCAACTTTAGTACCTTTTGATTTATTGATGCAAGTACCTTTCTTTTCTATTTATAAACTTAATTGTTTAAAACATGTGGATTAATAGCCCCTAAGGAAGATCTTACTTCTAGGACCTAGCTATTGCTAGGCAATCCACTCAACTATTTGTGTAATGAAAAAGTTTGCTTTAGTGCTTTCTTATTTGTAGGTCATCCTCCCAAGCCAAAGAGGATCTCTTCATAATCCTTTGATTTAATGTGCGTACTATTAATCAAGTTTTTCAACCATACCTGTACTTAGTTTCTTCTTTTTCTTTTCTCCATAATAAGTAAGAAATTCACTAAAACATTCTAGCACACTCGATGGAATCCTTGTGTCCTTACTTGGGTTCTTATTTGATTGCACTCTCTCCCTATTATTTGATCATTAACATAATCAAAAAATTCTTTTGGGCTTAAAATTAAGTGCATACATTGATTACTTGAAATTTTAGTTCACATAGCTTAACTTAAAGGCAAATTAACATATTATAGCTTCACTTCTTGTTGCACACACCTAAACCAAATCACTTTCATAAATTAAACATCAAATATAATTGATACAAGGCTCAACTAAGATTTCATCATTGTAACCTTTCCATTTCTTGGTGATCCTACTTGGATGTCATTACCAAGGGGAAAACCAACTTAGCTCTCTGGTTGAGTATAATGTCTCGATATCAATATATTTTAGCTAAGCACCTAACACCCTTATCATTATAGTGCATGAAATGAGGGGGTAGTCCCAAATACCAAGCCACATATTTATTCTAATATATATTCCTTTTGAGCACCTAAACATAACCTAAAACCAACCTTAGACTTCCTCTTTAGTACCCACTCTACAAGCCAACTTATGTAACATAAATTCTTAAGGCATAAGCAAAAAGTGAGATTAATTACAATTGTAGGGATTAACATCTCTCTTAGAGTCTGATTGGATTTATTTTTTCTTTTCTTGTCTTCTCTTCATTTAAGTAGTGAGGTTGTTTGTGATTTTCATCTCCCCTATCTTGCATGGTTCTCACTCGCCAACAATGAAGAGACCTTATGGAGAAAAACCTATCACCAAGCCAGCATAATTTTCCATCTCTTTATCCTTGGACTATACCTCTAAACTAGTAGACTCTCCTCACCCTTTGGGAATTCCTACCTTCCCTTGAGATTTTGCTCAAAGAGATGTAGATTTTTCCTCTTTCCTAGACAACAATCTTGTATCCTTGCAACATTACGTTGTAACCTCATCTTACTGTATTCTAGCTCTAGCCCCATCCATAGACCTACCTTATGGCATGCCTCTACATTTCAAGGGGATCACCTCCATTTCCATGGTTACTACACAATCATTAAAAACCCAATCTTCTTCATCAACCAATAACTCCTTTGAGACTACCATTGAAAACTTACCAACTCAAACTACGACCACCCTCATACCTTTCACTCCTAAAAACCACTCCTCTACTATAAGAGTGCTTACCTCTATCACTACTAGCCTTCCTTTATCTACCTTTAACCTTTCAACCACATCTTTGCTTCACATCCTTGTGGTGTCCATACCTTCTACCTTGCCACTGATCAGTACATGGGTCACCACCCTTCCATCAGTCACTAACCCAACTAACACTCTCATCCAACAAGCACCCCTTAAATAAACCTTTGTCTACATCCCTTATCTACAAGGGCATGTACCCACTACCCAATCACCTACATCTACCTACCATTATGCATCTTCCAACCAACCATTGACATCCACCTATTTGTATGTGGTATCCTCCCAACATTCTACCCACTATCCATATGTCTCTTAACCACCTTAGTAATATGAATCTTATAACCCTTTAGTTATACAACCCCAATCCAACATAATAAACATGATTATGGAAAAGATGACCACCTTAAAGTCATCCATTTTGGGTGCTCACAACATCTTATCCTATTACCAAATTTATAATGAGCCCATCCATCCATCCATACATATCAAGCCATACATTCCCCAATGGAAACTTACTAATTTATCTAAGTTTCAAATTAAGTAATATCCCAAAAATTACCTTAGGGAATTTAGGCATGCTTGTTATCTCATCACTTATGATGATGCCCTTTTCCTTTGTACCTTCCCCATGTCTCTAGCTAGTCTAGACCTAGATTGGTATAGTACCTTACCCAAACATTCCATCTTCTCCTTCACCTAACGAGCCCAAACCTTCTTGGATCACTTTTTAATCAATATCTACAAGAAAGTTTCCATCACTAACCTCTATTATATCTATCATTTTTAGGATGAATCCATTATGAATTTTGTGTCTTTTTAGAGGAGCATTATCAACCAACTATCCTTCTCCCTACCTCAACTTGAACTCATAGAGCTCTTTTCTTGGGCATGTGTAAAGCATATCTCCTCTACACTACATGTCCAAAGCTTCTTAAACTTTGATAAATATTTTACCATGGAACATAAATTAGAGAACTGAGCCATTGATGAAGGAAAGCTTAATCTCAAAAACAAGAACTCAACCTATAAAACTAATGAGGCTTCTTCCTCTAAGTCAATCCACCAACCCAATACCAACACTAATAAACCTGAAGAACTAACCCCAGAATAACCAAAAGCAATTCACTCTGCTTGGAGAATACTATGCTTCCATCTTGAAGAATTTATTGAAATCCAATATCATTCAAATTACCCCTATCAATCCACCCCAAAATTTTGACTCATCTCTTCTTGAACCTAGTTGGTATAATGAGAATGATCTATGTGCCTTCCACTGAGTGATAGGGCATGATGTTAGTAGGTACAACACTTTCAATAGCCTTATCCAATCTTTCATTGATAAGGGGGAGATTAAGTTAGACAACCCTAATGTACCATCAAACCAAAACCATTATTATATAAATAATTAGAGAAACAACATCAAGTGTTCTCATGATACCCATATAGTTAACATGGTCCTCGATGCAATCATTATCAAATCACCTAGTACCTAGTTCTTTAATCCTCCACCTCCTCCATTTATTAAGGTAATAGATTCACCTTACCTTCTATTAGACACTCAAATAAATTAAATACCATCCTCTCTCCCTCTACTTATTGAGGTAGTGGATTTGCTATTCACCCTTTTAACTGATATACAAAAATAATCAACCATTGCCACCTTACCTTCACCTTTAACTACTCAGCAAATCACTCCCCCTTTAAAAATCATTCCCAAGGAGGAAATCCCTATGTCTACCCATCCCATAGAAGGGAAATCCATCCAAGCCTTTCATATTTTTATTGAGGAAAAGGATGAGGATACTATCCCTGTGTCCCCACCTAGGGGCCTATCTTTCAGGTCTACCATTCAGGGGATAAAACCAACATATAAACCCTTCTCTAGCTAGTGAAAAAATTAGAGTTTATATCCAACCCCAACATGGATTGTCCACCATATAGTATTAATTATGTCTCACTTACATTACCCAACCATGACCTCTAACCCTTCCTCAGTCAGACTAACCTACCACTTTTATTAACCAATCCATTACCGTATCCACCCAAATAACCAAACCCTTTAGCTAACTAAATAAAACATGTACCAAACTAACCAACTACCAACCACTAAATCCAACTAAGACATAATTAGCCAATCCCTCTCCTATTATTCCAACTAGGATTTCCAATAATCTTGGTATCCTCCTTGGACTGAGCCTTAGTCACCCATCTGACAAAGTGGACCTAACCTCTCCAATCTTGCCAACCAAATTCCACACTAGATAAATTAAAAAGGTAAAGCCATACAAAGTCCAGAAGGCCCAAATTTTACCTCCTTAAACTTTTCCCTCCATTTTTGGGCCTCACCCCTTTACCTTAAATAGGAGACCAATTACCTCTACCAAAACCCTACCACCTCTTCTGATTATGCCTTCATAGTTTCTCTCTAATGCACCTCTTTTCACCATTCTAATAATACCTAAGCTACATACCTTGAAACATTATACCTCTATATCATTAAACTCATCACCTAAACCAAGGCCATTAACCAAGTATACTACCTTACCCAAGGCACCTACTACCAAACCTATTTCTAAGCAACCTTTTATTTCAACCACCAAAGCCAAGACTGTTACATATTTACCACCTTTAGTCAAGTCCTACTTGACCATCCTCCACAGGTTATTAAAAAATTCCTATTTAACCTTAACTCCCATTAGGCCCTTTAACCTTTTAACTTCAAAACCCACCTAGTTCAATGACCATCATGTGTTTTCCTATCACAACACACTTGGCCATGATATGAAGAATTGCAAAGCTCTCCAAGACATTATCCATCAACTTTATAATGAGGATGATCTATTATTATACAAACCTCATATGATACTTTTATAAATTTAAATACCATCCATACATACCTAATATTCACCTACTCTACTACCCTTACATGAGAGTGAAGATGAATCTGACTAATCCTTGAGCCTAACCTTTCCTTCTATCCATAGTATCAAAATGGTCATAAGAGCATAGTAAACAGATAAGAGGGAGGCTAAAGTTTCCATTCCTTAGATGTACCCCTCCTCTAACTCCCAACCTACTCACACCCAACTACCTTCATCTTTGACTAAACCTAAGGTGTCTATCTTAGGTGCCTCCTAATCTACCCCCTCAAAATCTATACTAAAAGTTATCCTCAAGAAATTTCAGAAGACACCAATGAAAATGAACCTATATGAGTTGATATATACCTCTCCCCATCACCGCTAAGCACTAATATAAGCTTTTTAGTCCATCAAGGTCCAATCTTAGGAGCCCCAACCTCTAGCTACCTTTATCAGTGCCCTTTAGATTTCCAACCTTATTACCTTCAAAGATTTGAAAATACCCTCTATCCACCCTCAAGACCCAAATCTTCCTCTCTTTATCACTACCTACATAAAAAAAACCCATATCAAATGGGCCATGATTGATGGGGGAGGTATCATTAACAAAATCTTTTCTCACACCTATAACCAACTCAACTTGCTAGATAATGTCATGTTTAAATCCTTGGCCATCCTTCACTCTTTCAAAGATAGCATGGCCACTACATTAGGAACTATCATCCTTAACACTCATGTAAGACCTCACACACTACCTAAAATACTCTATGTTGTAGAAGATGAATTTTAATACAATGTCTTATTGGGATGACTTTGGATTCATTCCATGAATTGTGTTTCCTCTACCCTCCACCATTGCATTAAGTTTGAATATGAAGGTCAGGTCATCACCATCCAAGATAACCTAATTCCTTTCTCAACATGAAACATGACCTACCACTCTAATGATGTCCTCATACCCCCATCTTAGACACCCTCAATAGCTAAAACCCAACCTTTAACCACCAAAGTGGATATCATATCTCCTTCCACTGATGAGGCATCAACTAGTTCCTCTATACCTTCACACCAAATCCCTACCATATACACTTTGGAATCCACATTCCATCATATTTCTCTAAGAGAATATTGCCTTTTATCACTTGATGCTTTCCCTACTCATCATGAGCATGAGTAACTTACTAACTAGTTGAGATATGACCCCAATGTCAAAACTACCATTCCCTTTTGACCTCCCAAATATTTGACCTATCTTATCTATGCGGGACTCAAAAAATACCTCAGTTCTCCTACCACCTCTCTTCCACCTTGACCATTCACCATTAACTTCTCCTACCTTGATAAACCTAGTTTCACTAAAACATACCTCCATCAATGTGCTTAGAAGGGCTTTAGTCTAGGGTGATATGAACATGGCCTACATGAATTGCTCACCATAAAAACTAAGAAGCCACATGAGAATCATAAACTTGGTTTCATCTTACCTAATAAGAAGAAATTTAAACAACCTATCACTACCATTATTGAGGAGGAGATCCCTTCCTATTTGACCTCACCTCCACTTGCATGTGAGGATGGTGACATCATCTTACCTAACATTTTTTTATGTCAACATGGTCAGCCATAGACCCTTGACTTATTAGGAAGGGGTAACCATAACCATCCCTTTGACCCATCCTAAGATGATAGGAGAATACTCTCCTACTATTAACATTATGCAATGTCAAGATGATGATTCCTTTCTCACCTATGTTGGTGCCCTAAATTTTTTGATCCACAAATCCATTCCTCCTAAGACCTCAACCATTTTGAATGAATCTACCTTAGATATCAACTTGGGTACTCTAGATAAATCTCATATTTTCAAACTTGGCCAATCATTGAATGCCAAGGAACTTTAGGACTTCCCCTCTTTCCTCTAAGAGCATAGCATAACATTCACCTAGTCTTATAGTGATATGTTTGGGATTGACCCCACCATTACTACCTATAATATAGTCACTCATCATGATTCCAAGCCTATCAAGAAAAGGCTTTGATGCATGCATCCTTACATAACCCTTCTCATTAAGGAAGAGATTTAGTGTTTTCTATCTATCAACTTAATTCAGCCTATTGACTACCCCCAATTGGTCTCAAATGTCATACTTATTACTAAATCCATAGGGAGACTACATATTTGTGTGTAATTTTATGACCTTAACCTCATCTACCCTAAGGATGACTTTCCTCTACCCAACATCGATCAACTTATTGATATTATAGTCAAAAATGAGATTTTATCTCTTATAGATGGATTCTTGGTTGCAATTAGATATTAATCACCCCTAAATATTATCACAAAACCATCTTTACCACCCCATGGGGGACCTTCTACTATAGATTGATGATTTTTGGGTTAAAGAATATTGGTGCAAATTGTCAATGTGTTATGACCTATATCTTCCATGATTTTATCCATAAGATTATAGAGGACTATGTGGATGACCTTTTTAGAAATAAAAACTCAAAAAAGATCACTTGGCTATTCTTAAGATCATATTCTAGTGACTCATCGACTATCATGTCCATCTTAACCCCAAGAAGTGCATTTTTTGGATCTTGTCAAGAAAGCTTATTGGTTTCATTATCTCCCTTCAAGGAATAGAAGTTGATCCCACCAAGATCAAAGAAATTATAGACATGCTTCCTCCCACCAACCTTAATCAAATCCATAGTCTTTAAGGAAAAATTCAGTCCATTCATCATTTCATCTCTTAGCTCTTAGACTGGTGCCAACTTTTCCACCATATTTTGAAGAAGGATGTCTCTTTCAAGTGGACTAGTGATTATAAAAAGGCCTTTAATTCACTAAAAGAGTACCTTATATCACCACCTATCCTCACCCCTTCTAAGGATGACCAACCTTTCTACCTATATATCTCTACCACCAATTATTCCTTAAGGGCAATGCTAGCTCACCAAGATGAACAAAATAAAGAGCAAGTTATATACTACATTAACTACACACCTGTGGAATATGTGACTTGATATACTCATACTAAGAAACATTAATTATATTTAGTCTTCATGGCCACCAAGCTTCACCACTAGCTTTTTAACCATAAAACCTATGTCATTACCAACACTAACCCACTCAAGTACATGCACTCTAAGCCATACTAAAACTAGTGTATGGATACATGGGCCATGCTCTTAGCAAATTTTGATCTTGAGTTCCTTTAGAAAAAGTCCATTAAGGGGAAAATAATTGATGATAAATTGGTTGAATCACCATTAGTAGATAATCAACCTCCTCCCCTTGAGTTCCCCAATGAATCCATCATGAACCTATCTCAAGTGAAATTAACCTACCAAGTCACCATGTTCTTTGATGGATCACAATGCCAATGTGGTGGGGGAGTAGGTATCATCCTTATCTCCTTTATAACCTCTTCCTTTATCCTTCAAGATTGATTTTGAATGTACCAATAATATATCTAAGTATAAAGCCCTAGTAATAGGCCTTCAAACTGCCTTAGCCCTCAGAGTCAAAAAAATCAATATCTTTGGTGACTCCCAACTTGTGGTCATTCAAATCAATGGCTCTTACTAGTGTAATATTGATGCTTTGCAGGAGTACAAATAACTAGTTGATAAACTCTTATCATCATTTGAATACTACCACATCTAGTCAACCCTGTGATTTACCAATAAGTTAACTAACACCATGACTTCCCTTGCCTCTCAAATACCATCTACACCCTCAAATTCTAAGTTGTTTGTAATTATATATAGTCTTACCTAACCATCTTATGTCAAATAAAACTCTTCTACCATTTTTAATGTAAAGGAGACCCAACCTGACCTTTGGTATTAACAAACCTTTGACTACCTTAACCTTGGCATAGTTGCCTCTAGCCTCTCTAGGAATGCTCAAAGATAATTTATTCAGAGTACCTAAAACTATACCATTATGGGAGGAATTATTTATAAGCACATATTTGATGGCCTCTTTTTCTACTATCTATGTAATCATGAATCCTTCAACATTATCAAGGAAACACACAATGGTATCTATGGGGATCATTTTAGTGGCCTCACTATAGCTAAGTACATCCTCCATCTTGTCTATTACTAGCCTACCCTTAGCCAAGGCTAATATTATTATGTGTGAAAAAGTGTGTTAAGTGTTAACAACACAAAAATTTGCATCATGCACCTAGATGTAGCCATCATGTCTTTACCAATTTATAACCCTTTTCATAATAGGGTCTAAACCTTATTGGTGAAATCAACCCTCATTCCTCATAGTGGTACCATTATATCATCACCACCACTGAGCACTTTACCAATTGGGTAGAATTTATTCCTCTATTCTCAACAAAAGTAGAGAAGATTATCAACTCTTTCAACCATCACATCATCTACCACTTTGATGTCCCCCACAAGATTATCACCAATAATGGTAAGTCCTTTAAGAACAAACAAGTCCAAGATCTATGTGATGCATTAAAAATTAAGTTAAGCTTCTCCTCACCCTATCACCCTCAAGTTAATGGATGGTAAAATCCTATAACAAAACTCTTAATAATATACTAACTAAAATGGTCAATGAATCAAGTCAAGATTGACATCTACACATCCTCTTCACCTTATGGGTATATCACACTAACATTAGAACCCCTACAGGTGTTACCCCATTTTTTATTGTATTTGGAGTGGAGGCTATCTTTCCTATTGAATTCCAAATCCCCTCTCTTCACATATCTTTGCAAGAACTTGTCTCAGAGAATGATTATTGTCAACACCATTCAGCCCGACTTGAGCTACTTGACAAGCGTCACCTAGCAGCCATCACCCATCTTCATGTCTACCAAGAGCACATCAAGTGTGCTTATAACAAATAAATTAAATTTGAGAATTCAATATCAGAGACCTCATCCTAAAGTAAAATCTAAATGTTACCAATATGAATAAAAGCAAGTGGGGCAAGTTCACTTTCAATTGACTTAGAACTTATATCATAACCCAAAAGTGTGGATCAGGGGCTTACCAATTATCTTCACTCAAAGGCCACCTAGATTTTGAGCCCCTCAATGATTCACACCTGCATATGTTCTTTTATTAGGAAGGATAAATTTCTCCTTTTGTTTAACTTAAGCTCATCCCTTGTTATCTACCCACATTCATCTCCTTCTTTTAGGGGAAATTGATTAACAATGAATCATGTGATTATCTATCATCAACATATCCTAATATTGAAAAATGGGTACCATGGCTCTACTAATGGAATGGTTCTCATGGTTCTTTCCACCCATTTTTTAGGATGGATCCCCATGATCATTTTCACCTAAAACTCTTTATAACTAATTAACCCTCTTATACTCTTAGGTTTTCCACCATGAAGGTGAACCACTAAGCCAACATAAACAAGTCTATGTTAAGCAAAATCAAATCCAAGTAACAAAATCCCTATCATTAAAAATCATGGGTCATTCCTAGCATTTACAAACTAATCCCTTCAAGGATAACTATTAAAATTTTATTATAAATTGCCAAAATGTAAGGTGGACTATTCCCTCGAAGGATAGCTATCAAAAGACATTAGGTACAACACATAAACTTAGACCAATCCCTCAAAGGATGGCTAAGTAAGTATTTGTCAAAAGCATAGCAATTTCTTGGAGGATTCTTGCATTGATCAAATTCCCACATATAGTAATTAGCAAAAGACCCATTATCATAATCAAAATAAAATAAAAATAACCTTAGAAGCTACAATTGGATCTTAAATAGCAAGATAAGGTAGAAACCGCAATCGGCTTTCACAAGTAGACTTCCTACATTAATTAGTACACATAACTTATCATGGACTTATTTACACTATTATTTTAGACACATATAATGGAGGTTTGCCATTCTCACAATAGGGTTCCATTTCCACCCATCTCCCCTCTACACTATATGCAAGGGATTTTTGATATTACTTAACATTACATGGTCAAGACACCTTTTTAGCCAAATAATAAATGCTAATATGAATCATTAAAAGGACCTACATTCATTAAGATAATTCAAATTCAGTTTTTATTTTGGTCCCTATCAATAAAGAAGCATCATGCTCTCTTAATTATCTTATCATGACTATTTGGTATTTTCATTATGATATTCACCTCTTGACTATATTCCTTATTCTCCCATCCAATGTTGTTAACTAACCTACCTTATGTGTTTTAACATAAGAACCATGGCCATAGAAACCTCATAATTAGAAACATAATCATAATCATCCACATCACCGTACCATACATGATAATCAAATCTGTAAGCAATAAATTCAATGTTAACATAATGAAATCCATAAACAATTAGTATAACCATAAATAACAACCATAACCATGACTAGCATCATAAAGAAATAAATCCATAAGCATATCAACCATTTCCTCTTACATGTCTAAAGTCTACTAATGAAGTGTATACACATTAAAATTTAGCATGCCTCAGTATAACCATAAATCAAAACCATCTCATGTCTAGCTAAGCATATATTAATGTCTACACAAACATAGCATAAACATAAATCTTAAGCAATATAAACATCACATCATATGCCATAAACACTAAATACTAAAAATCACACCATGATAAATAACCATAAACATCAAAACATAATAACCTTATGCATGAGTAATAAACAAGATCACCTACATATATAACTCATGAGTCTAATAAAATCAATATGTGTCCACACCAATGATACATGTAATTTTTTTTGTAATCTCTCTCTCTCTCTCTCTCATACACATCTTACATCATCAGCATGTAGGATTATATCAAAAATCAAAACCTATATAACATACACATCATGTAGATCAAGCCCCTGGGGTACCACTACCATTGGCCCCTCCTAATCCTATAATACCACAAGGTGTTGGTCCTCCTAGAGTTCCTTATACCTACCCACTAATTATATATGCCCACTATCTTAGAGTAGCCACAATCAAACCACCTACTAGACTAGATCTGTACTCCCCCCATCTAAGTTCATTTGTCAACTATACTAGAATAATAGCCTCATAATAATGTATCTCTTATACTATAGCTAGGTATTGGGTTATAGGAGTGAAACCCATTAGCACTACTTGTCTTATTACTACACCTACCCTCTATCTTAGGGTATCCCTCTCTTGAGTCACTAAACCAAGAGAAATCCTCACCTGATCCTAATCTCCTATCAAGGTGGCCACCTAGACCTATAAGGTGATAATTTGGCCCTGTAATACAACCACCTATCCCTACAATATTATAATATGAGCCTATGTGGTTTCTAGTGCTACTTGTGCCTATCCATCTTGGCTTCCACCTTGTACTGGTACCCCTACTAAATCCATAATCATGGGTTATTGACCCCTATAACCCCATCTAAAATTGGTTGCTATATATAGAGATTGATACCATGACACATACCTATCCACAAAACTAAAATCATCTATAGCTACTTTGGCTAGTACTTCTTCCTAGTCCAGTACTACATCCTATGGTTATGGCACCAAAAGTAGAAACTTTGCATCCTCTCTCTTATATCTAAAAAGTGGAGCCAAAATACCCTAAATGAGGCCATACTATCATCAAACTTGATCAAAGGGAATCAACTCCATCTCCCCCTCTCACCTCCCATATATCCATCACCAACTTTGTAATGATAGAGTGTGGTAACTATACTAGGCCCACCTAGGCTAGCCCACATATGGCTTCCAAATGATGTTTCCCATAACTAACCCCTCTAATGCATCCCTAAACTTGTTAATGTCTCTGACACCTCCATCTACCCCTATCAAAGCATAGTCTACTCTCCATCTTAAGAAACTCACTATAAAATATACTTAGATGTATCAATCTTAGGGTAACCCTAGTAGCCTCAAAACCCAAATATGCTCATACACCTAATAATAGAGCATGAACCTAACACTAATCCTATATTATCTATCGGCTTTGAATTCCTAGATCTCTTTATAAATTTGAACCAACAAAATAGGAGCCATCCAAACATGGTCCTACCTAATAGCATCTCCACTAAGACTCCCAATAATAGATATTGAAATTGACTTCTACTTAAATCTAGAAAGACAAAACAAGACACCACCACCACCATCACCATCATCACTAGACATTGGTTTACTAGGGCCCTTTGGTATAGTGGCCTATAATTAGAGCCACCAGAATGCCACCTAGTATGGACCCAATCCTCACCATATATTATCTCCATGAGGTAGTCCTACTCCTTTCTCTCAATGTGGTAAATCGTCTCCCCCAAAATGGGTAACCATGTGACCTTAATCACATCCTTTATTAGGATGGTGATTTTTCCAATTAGAAATAAAAATGTGTTCATGGCTAGGTCCCATATCTTGATGAACACCATGATCATAATCGCATCATGTGGTAATTATTGATAATAAACCATGGCCCCAAGGTCAACCTTTTCTATGTGCCTCCACTCATCTACAATCATACCATCATGAATCTCCACAAATATCTAGGGAACCTAATCCCTCATTTGGATCTAGTCTCGTGCCTAAAAAATAATCAAGTTAGCTTGCACATTTCATTTTCAATCATCATACCTAGACCCACCTAAATAATCAATCAACTTATCATTACACCTATCTAAACATATAAAACCTAATGTATCCCATTATCTACCTAACTCTCAATATACAAGTTTCTTCTACAGCCAACCTAACTCTACCATAACTAACATCTACCCTATCTAGTTATTCTCACATACCCTTATACCCTTTTTAACACTCCAAACTCATAAAAAATTTAAACATTCAAACACTCATTTAAAATAAAACCTTCCTTCATACTCAACCATTAATGGTATATACAACCATCAATGGTCATACTAGCTTCTTCCCTCGATGGTCAACTACCAATGGTCATACTTGACCATCAATGGTCAAGTCTAACCACAGATAGTCACTATGTGTAATCACCAATGGTGAAATCCTAACCTTCCTAACCTAAAAATACCTAAAATAACCATTTTTCAATAATTAAAACACCTAAAACATACCTTACCACTTATCCACTCCTACACCCTCCTTCTAATTTTAATATTATGGGTTAAATTCTCCTAATTTACCCTAAATGTAAACCTAGGGCACACCCAAAATAAAAACTACTAATTCCATCACCAAATCAATCAATTTAACTAGATAACAAACCTAATCAACTATCCAAATTTAATCCACCCCTACCTCATTCCTTGATCATTAATGAGGTCAGAGTCCACATCTTGCCACTTAACCACACCTACATCCACCTTGCATTGATGGTCCCTACTGATCATGAATGGTAATACACTCACCTAATCAAAAAATTCCACCTCAATAATCACTCAGTCAAACCTCTCAACTAGATGCCAAACTGCCAAATCACTAGAGCATAAAATATGGAGGTCAAATAGATAAAAGTGAAAATTATTATATCATTTTTTATTATTATGTTTTGGGTTTTTAGGGTTTCCCTGTAACCATCTATGGTCAACTCTAGGGAACCCATGGCCATTAATGATCAAGATCTCACACTTTGTTTTTGGCACTTATACCTCAAAGCCACATTTTGAAGATCAACCTAATCTCCCCCATACCCAATTTAAACTTTTTGGATATTACCCTTTTTTGACCACCCATTAGGCCACTTCCACCTCGACGTTGGATGTTTTTGACCCAAACTATCATGTGTTTTATAATGACCTTACATGGTATTTTTTACCACACCAACCATTTTTTCAATGTTGACCATTCAAATTTTATGCCACCTCATACTTACCTGACCTACTTGTGTCTTTAAAAAGTACTTCCTAACTCGAATACCCATAAAACATGCCCTATGTTTGTTTTCCATGGGATCACTTCCTACCCCAGATACCCATGGAAACATTGGCTTATCTAAGTGACTAATAGGTGTAACCTACCACCATGCCTAAATATGGTCACATGATACACTGGTCACTCATCCATCTAGAAATGACCTTATTTTTACCAACATTGGTATCCCTATTTTGTGTTTGATCTTAGATATCTCACTTAATTGCATTTTATGCACAATTTTATGTCTTAAATGTCCACCCACCATTTGTCACCACTTAGTGACTCGTTATAAACTGCTTGTCAAACTCACACCTAATTTTGCTTTACCTCATCACCTCCCTATTTGAGGGAGAACACCTCCTCACATACTTGGGGAAAAAAGTAGACCTTTAACCAATAATCCATTTTTGTTTTGTATCTTGTTGATCCAAATTTGCATAATAAAAAGGGGAAAAATATAAACACTAAAAATCTACACATCACAATTCTAAATGTTGTAATTCCCCTAAAATACCCTAGGACCCTCTCAAGACTAATATCACCTTTTAAATCCTAATCAACCTAGCCCATAGTCAAGTTTAAATTATCTAGCTCAACCCTACCTTTTATCCCTTTTTTCCCTGTGGCATTTGACCACCAATGTTCAAGGTAACCATTGATATTCAATCTAAGCATCGATGATCAAGGTGCACCTCCTCAACTAAAAGCATGCAAACTATGCACTTTGATTTTTTAATTATAGCCCATCTAATTTTAGTTATGAGCTATTACATGGACAAATTAATTTTAAGAGGACTAATTTGCATGTTATTAGAACTCTCTCACCTTGCCTATAAGAGAGAGGATCAAAGAGATGGAAAGGCATATATAATTATCATCAAAAGCTTGTGTATCTAAGATTTTATTTCTTGAAGTTCAATTACTATCAATAATTTATCAAGTCAACAATCATATTAGAGAGTCAATTTACTTCTACCTCTCCATCAAGCCTTTGGGTACCATTACTCTATCAGAATCAAACTAGATTCTACCCATAAATTATCTACCTCAACCATCCACATAATAAACTTATGGTAAAATAATTACTTGATTCTCAACATTTATTTACTTTATTTCTATTTTTTCAATCAACCCAGACCTTATCTATCTCCTAAAATCCATCTTTTGGATATCATCAATTAGCAATTTATCAACCCAGATATTCACATAGTAACCATCAACCATTGAATCAATTATTGATGGTCTACTCAACCACCAATGGTCACCTTAACTACCAATAGGCACCCCAACTACTGATGGTCACTATGGCAATGAAAACTAGCAAGCTAATTCCACCCACCTACACATAATCAAATTTGATTTTCTATGTTCTTAACTATCCATGGTCCCCTTTCTAATTTTCTAAAGTATACCCTAACCCTCTAGTACTATTATTTATTAGTTTACCACTAATTTAATCATTTATAGCATATTTTTTATCAAGCAATCTTGTATCCAACTTTAGTACCTTTTGATTTATTGATGCAAGTACCTTTCTTTTTTATTTATAAACTTAATTATTTAAAACATGTGGATTGATAGCCCCTAAGGAAGTGTTATCTTCTAGGACCTAGATATCAATAGATAATCCACTCAACTATTTATATAATGAATAAGTCTTCTTTAGTGATTTCTTATTTATAGGTCATCCTCCCAAGCCAAAGAGGAGCTCTTCACAATATTTTGATTCAATGTGTGTACTATCAATCAAGTTTTTCAACCATACTTGTATGTAGTTTCTTATTTTATATTTCTCCATAATAGTCAATAAATTCACTAAAACACCTACCACAAAGCTCACAACATACAACTTGGCTATGCAAAATATCATTAACACCTCCAATCCTTTGAGACATACATATTCAATATATATTCTACCTGTAGAAGACAATGTGGATATAGGTCTATAATGACCTCAAACTAGATACCTACATGAAAAATTGAGGTCTTAAAAAACACATTTCACTAAATATGTTAATTTCAAGTTGATTTTAGAAACTTCACTTGACACCTTCACCTATAGCTATCAAAGCATTTTTCTATAGACCTCAATGATGTTTAATCCTAACAAAAGAGTGTGATTATTCATATCCATCCATGTTCACACATGCCAACTAGATTTAAATCCACATGAAATGGGTGGATATGATTTACAATAATATATACACTTCTTGATTCACATAGACAAATATAATTAGATGAGAAAATCAAGGTGTTAGGGTTGCACAAGTAGTTTAGAGGTATTAACAATCTGAGTGATTATTCATATAGTAAAAACTATAATCTATAACCCATGATCATGAAATTTTATCTCATGAGGACTAATAGCATACCCAAAGTTCACTCACTCTAACTTTTCTTCTATCTTTGCCAACATAAACTCATTAACCCTTTTTCACTTGTCCAAGAGAGTGATAAGAGAGAGAATCTAGTTTTGATCAATTTTAAACCTATTGAAACCATCTGATCCTATAAATAACCTATGGGGATTCCATGACATATTCTATAATCCTCCATGAATTCCATATGAGTCATCCTAGTTCGTACATCTAAAACAAACCTTTTTATAGGTCATCTTCTTATTTTAACATTGAACCTATAGCTTTTCAATTTCAAAAATATTGTTTTACATGTGTTACATTATATTGAGCCTTGACATTTGTATTTTTGATGAAGTTTGTATAAAAAATCATTTTAATGATGAAAAGGTGGCATACATAGTTATTAAGACAAGATAGACAAATGTGACCATGGTGAAAACATATTATATGACCTTTAAGATATAATTTGACCTCATTAATGACCATGTGACCAATTTAAAACCTACGGGACCTTATGAAAGTTTTAATATGTATGGGGTTAACCAAATTTGACTTAGGGTGAAATTTATTTAATAATACTCATGATTAAGCTTTGTGATTTTGATATCAATAGGCTTATCATTCTTCCCCTTCTATTAACCAATAAATTTCTTAATTCTTTATATGTTTTGGTCTTCAACATTCTAAAAAAATAATTCCTTATTATTTTGGATGCCTTCTTGGATTTAACTTCATGATGGGAAGGTTTTAGGTTATTGAGGAGGAATAGATAGGGCTTGCATGGGAAAATGTCCATCTTTAGTTTCAATGTCCAAATTTAAAAATCTTTCATTTTGCTTATGCTATGAATCTACCTCTTGCTTCCAACTTAGAATATTTATCTTAATCACTTTTTCTTGATGGTGTTTTTCAAATTTAGGGGTGGAGGTAGGAATTTGGAAGCTTTAAAACTTTCTTGGATTAACCTCTAACATTTCTTCCTTATTCTAATTTTTGGTGGGCACGAGAGAAGTTTATTGAGAAAGAGCTTGCAAATACATAACCTTTTCTTGGTTGTCTATTTTAATTTCAATTATATTAGGAGTAAAATAAAATTGATTTGGAGTAGGATAAGGCTCATGAAGTTGGTTATATTTAATATGTTACATTTCCCAAACCACTATCCCATTCTCAAAACATTGATTCAAGATTCTTATCTTTAACATGTCATTGGTTGGTGGCTGTTGACTGTCTCTTTAAAAAATTTACAAATCACTCTTATACATTTATAATAAGTACCTCATACTTAGAATGAGTTGAATTAGAAAATTAGGTTAAACTCTTCTTATCTTTCAAGCTCTTCCATTAACACATGATAGTTTAATATAATCTACTGGAGTCTTGATAGAAACTGACTGGAAGTGGAACTAGGCTAGTTGTATTCAACACACCCCACATTTCATTATTGATAAATAAGTAGGGACCCCTTTATTTTCTATAACACTTGTTAATTGGAGGGTTGTACATCATGTTTAGCCTATGTTTTTATATGTGGAAATTTTTAGGATTTTGGCATCAAATCACCATTGTTGTATCTATTTTCCGCTTGAAATAAATTTTCATTGGAATGACTTATTTGAACTAATCTATTAATGAAAATTTTTGGAAGCTTATTATGTATGATAGGTCTTTGGAATTATCAATATTCATATTTACTTATCTATAATGATTAGCATTTTGGAGCCTAACATTATGGTCTTTAGGAGGATCGTTTGAGAAATTTTTGTTTGACAACTTTTGTTGATAAATTTTTATTCAAAACTTTTCATTTGGGGACTTTTCCTTTGAAAAATATCTATCTAAGAACTTTTGTTTGGGATTTTAGTCTCTGACAAATTTCTCTTTTATAAGTTTTTGTTTAACAAGTTTTATTTAAAAGTGTTTAGTGTTTTGGATTTTGGGAAGGGTTTCATGAATCTCCCTGAAGAACAATTTGGTCTTTAGAATATTTCATTCAAAACTATTGGCTCATAAAAATCAAAATATGTGGCCCTATCACAAGCATTGACACCCAACTAAACCACACATTGATGGGTGTCTAAAATGATAAGCACCGTGTGACCCCTCTAAAATGAGTAAGCATCCTACATGGCATGTCCACTAGGCCAAGGTGGTAAAGTTTGAATTAAATGAACATGACAAGATTGGAGACATTGGTGATTAATGTTGCATGAAATGAGCTTGAATGCTAAAAGATTATAACATTGAGTTGATAACCAATTTCATGTTCATTGATTGTCAATGAGCTCAGGTGAATAATGCCCTCTCAAAATTAAATCTGTGGTTACATTCAATCAAACTAGAATTTTCATAGAAGAGTGCCAAATCACCATTAAAAGGAGCTAGAATTATTTCAATAGTAAGAATTAAAAATGGCATCTTCATCCATAATATATAGTGGAGATCAGGCACCATAAATATTTTATATCAAAGGTTTTATGGAATATATGGACATAATTTTTTATGCCTCTGTGTTTGATGGTATCTACGCTAACTACTCAACTCTTTGGGATGATATAGAAAGCATTGACACATTTACCTATGAAAAATACATATCTACATAATAATGAAAAGAAAAAACTTACCTACTTCCCTTTAAGTGCAAATAAATTCATTATGTTGTTGTTAAACATGAGATCATGGCATACATTAACCTATTATGTGACTTGTTTTTCAAAGGAAGGATTGTAGATGGTAGTTTTCTCCATTACATCAATCATAAAACCATCATCACCTATATATCATAGGAAGTGTTTTGAATTTATTTATGCTTGCCAATCTTGGATTACATATTTAATTTACATAGTGTATCCATTTGGAGGAAAAGTAATAATATAAAGAAGATAATGAGAAAATTACTTCTCCATGGAGAAACCTTTTTGATCAAGGATAAGAATGATATTCCCATCACCAAATTATAGATGGGAATTCAAATTAGTATGGAACTAATGAACCACCTATATGGTCATCTGAGTATCCAATTCTTTCACTTGGAATGGGTATCATTTCTTGACCTGTTGATCACCTTGGAATGCACCTTTGCATTGGGATAGACTATCAATGACTAGTTACATAAACTAATACGACATAAATATAAGAGGCCCTAACAGGTATATTTTTACATGGTGTCATACCTTATTGACTCAATCATGGTTATCATATATAGACACAATGGGTCTCTCTAGGATGCAAATATCAATCATATCAAAAAAAAAATTGTGACCTTTATTTATTAGTTAATATTTATGCATATACAAGAAATATACTGAGGATTATAGAAGACTTGTATCCCTAAGTTTAGATGGAAATTCATGATGATGCCATGCCCAAAATATCTAAAAATATCTTTAATTCACTCATGTCTATGGGAAATTACTAGTCGTATATGGATTACAACATGATAATGGTCATTGGGCATTGGGTTAATCCTCTACACTTCCTAAAATATGTCCTTGAGAAGATGGTTGAGTAATAAATTTATTATCAATTATGGAAGTGTATCAATAAATATGTAACTAGATGTAATAAGATCACATTTCATGGCTCTCATATCATGTTTGAGAGGATGTGTTACACTTTTCATAGACATTTCTAAGAATCTAATGGCTACCTTTCCCATAGGTTTTGGGAGTCCCATGGTAGATTACATTAATGTGTCCATAATCTGGGCATTCAGTATAGTCATGAGCCTTATAACCTATTTCTCAATACAAAAAATGAATCTAAAATCCTGGAAAGGGATAAAAGAGTTGGAGTAAATGAAGATTTTCTCAACGTGATTCAAGCAAATCCCTCCATCACAATTGAGTAAGCATAATAAATAATCCCACTGCTAAGAAGATTGGCATCTTTAGACTTTTGGAAAAATAGACCTCTCTAGTAACTACATGACCAAATTTAAGTCCCCCAAAATCCACCCACCATGATGATGGCTATAGAAAAAGAGCAAGGTAAAGGGGAAACTTTAGTTTCTACAACACAAATAGAAGAGGACCTTTCTTAGGTTCAAGCACCCATAGTTTAATTGAGGAAAATAAATCAAGAACCACAAGCAAAGATAATTCATGAAGAGGAAAGATATATTGGAAAGTAAAATTAGCTTATTTTTATAGACTCATCTAACTCAAAATACCTCACACCCACTATGGTAACTTTGGCAACCACAAAATCCATTGTGAGATTCCCTCTTTCCACCCAAAAATTGCCTTGTCTTCTAAACAATAAGGAAACTATATGCTAAAAGATGATGTCTAAGTTAGGAAGGAATTAAGTGTAGTATACAAAGGGACCAAGTGAGCAAACACAACCCTAAAATGAAGGTCATATAGTAAATAAAGTAGATAAATTAGAACTATAACAAGCTAAAGTTTTGAGCTTGCAAGGAATGAAATGAAAGTCACCCCTCAGGATTGACACACCAAGTAAAGGTTTGCTTTGTAATTATCCCTTATACCAATATTTGGTTATCACATTGACATTTATCACTTTTTTCTTGTTTGTATCGCTACCATAATCTAGAAATATCTCCACATATATTGCTAAAACAATTCCTTTGGTTGACATCTATATTATTATTACTATCATCCAACCTAACACTCAATTTCTAGTATCCTCTACTTAGTTGAGTCACCTATACCTTCTTTAGGAGTAATTTATAAATCAACAATGGTAGCCACCAAGAAAGCTATAAGGAAGAAGCTAGTCTATACTATCCACCCAATTCCACATTTGGGTAATCTATACTTATCAAATATAATATGGCCTTCCATGCCAAACCTAGCTCCTAAGACCAAGACTTCAAAAGATACATAGACATAGGTACAAATAGTAGACCTAAACTAATTACCACTTCTAGACTGGTCCAAGGAATAAGGGGCATCATCTTTTAAGAAGAAAGACATGAAGATAACTAAGCTGCCCATTATGAGTTCATGTTTTGATAAGTCTACTAGCTCTATGCATAGGGTGAGGAAAAGAAAGGTATATGACAACATTGGGCTAAGATTTATTTTAGAAGAAAGATAATAATTCTATTCTCTTTCCAAGAGACAAGATAAAAGAATGTTCTAGACCCCTTTCATTTAGGAGTTTGATTCCTATATGGAGACCCATACTACAACCTTGCTAGTGATCCACAAGGGTACTGAGTAGGTGAGGAAAGATCTGGTGTAAGAATTATAGACCATTAGAGAAAAATAATAAGTCATACACATTCCCTCTAAGATTGAGCAAGATGTTTAGAATGAATCCTTAAGGTTATATGATATACTAGACACTATTGGCTCTTTGAGGACACAATTAAGCCCTCAATTAACTCAAATAGCCATATTGTTTAAATATGTGAAATAATATGAAACCAAGTTGTATTTTTTTTATATACCCTAAATAAGGTTTTTAGACATTTGGACTTGATGTCACCCTTATAAGTGGAAAATGCATGGAATTTAGTGGTCATAAATACCTAGTAAGTAAGGAATTGGATAACATATACTTACTCCTTAATCTCAAAGATAACTAAATAGAAGAATCAAGTAGAACAAATTTTGAATGAATTGGAGTTGATAAATACATGGGATGACACTAGGTGGTGAGGTCTATTTTTGATCAAATACTATAACAAGCCTTAATAAACTTCAAATATAATATAAAAGGGTTAAATCTTGAGGATATTGATACTAAGTTGAGTGTTACAAGGAAGAAGGCCACAAAAGTGGAGATCTTTCAAGTAAGCTTCAGATCTACAAAATTTAAAAATGCAAGGTTAATAACACAAGTTAATAAGGTGAATATACCATCTATTTTAGATATGACCATAATAAAAGCACAACACATTATTAGATATAAAAATTACCAAGATATGGAGGTAAAGATGAAGTCTAGTTCCACTCCATCTACCAAGTTATCAAGTGTTCTAGTTTTAACACTGCCTCCATCTCCTAGTACAACATCCTAGACTCTAGTTGTGAGCAAAATGTGAATATTCTAATATCAGTCATGTATGAAATTTTACATGTAGGATTTATTCAAAATAACTATAGATAGCTATTATTCATTGCATTCATTTTATAATTAACTAATTTTTTCCAACATGCACATGTTATATGATAGTTATAAGCTATGAGTTGTAACATGTAGTTTTACAAAGTAGAACTTAAGTATTATTTATTCTAAAATGTAGTTGGAAAATTTAATACACTTGTAGGATGAGGCAATCCCTTCCCTATGTCTTTAAATACATGTAAAACCCTATTTCAAAGGGTTAGAGTTTTGATCAATATAAAAATTAATCAATTCATTGAGTGTCAAGCAACTGTGTTGGTTCTTTCTCTTCCATTTTTTGTGTTATGATTTTTAGCTTCTTTGACTATGTCCATTTAGTAATTTTGAAGTGTGAAAATGCTATAGATAATCATGATTGTTGTCATTGATACATAAATTAATCATTAATGTTCAAAATCTATTGAAAGTTAGTAAATTTCATTAAATTTAAGTAATTAGTGTAGACTATGTTGATATTCTAAGGTATATAAGAGTATCTCCCTTTGGTATATTTTTTTAGGTATCTGTTGTGGTTACTCTAAATACCTTCCTAGTTTGTTCTATAATCTATCAACTAAGAGTTTTCAACAACAACTCTAAAGAGAGAAACCTATTGATGCAGGAAAATGCACCCAGTGGTAGGAAGTCAAACTCCTATCTTCTCCTCGCAACATGGAAACTCCCCTCTCACTTGTGGGACTGGCGAAGCTGGAGGGGAGAGTCTCTAGATAAGGGCTAACTCCCTTTGATGTATCATGCTTGTTTTATCAAGTGCAAATACATATAGGTATAGATATGTATATAGCTATATAATAAAGGGGGGGATGAAAAGGGAAAGGAGAATACAAGAAACAAAGTCTACTCTAAGGAGGTGATACACCAAAACAAGATGACCTTCTCACACCCACTCTAAAAATCAGATAAACACATTTATACGCTTCACCCTTGGCAAAATAAACAGTCTAAAAACTTGACAAGGAGGTTTAAATGAAAGATACAGAAAAGGGAGTTCACCAAAGGTACTGTAAGAGGCACTTTGTAGATAATCCCTTCTATTTTGCACTCCAAAATAGAACTCTTCTCCTATCAGCGATAGGTGGCACCTTGTAGATAGATGGTGTGTTGGTGTTGAACCTATGAGATCATTAAAATACAATGACTAAACACAAATCAACACTTAAGACATACACAAAATATCTATCCAAGAAGAGGTAAAAATCTGTGTTTATAGATTTAGGTAGAAATTTTAGCAGGGCTGCACCTCATAAAATTCATGAAAATATGATTACAAAAATCAAGTTCACAATATATATGAGAAGCAAATAGGCCCATTTGTCACTCCTTTTACAAGTGGCATACGTGTCCCTTCATGAAAAGAAACAAGTCACTCAAAATATTAATGAGCTATTCGTTTTGTCTGCTCGAAATTTGCATTTTTCTTTTAGGTGACTTACATGGTTTGCCTTCTCATTTAATGCAAAATGGAGAAACTGATTGCTTCACTAGTTGCTTGCATCCCAAATGATCAATTTGCTGGCACTATTTCACCTACTAGAGTCACTTCTTCAATTAGCGCTAGTTGGACTAACTGCTCACTCATTCCTTGCTTGTCGCTTTGTCCATTTTGTCTTATCTAGCTCATTCAGCCCCTAGGGTGAACATCTTGGTGGGTCACTGTGTTTTGAGATCCTTTCCATGGCTATCACTTCCTTTGCTTTTGAAGACAAATGACCATTTCTCTTTGCGAAAGTTGACATTTGTATGGCTGTCATTGGTTTGAAAACTAATGGCTAATCTGCTCTTTTAAACTTGACGTCCTCCAGGACATCACCATCCCTGTCGCAAAATTATTGGATCCCTTGTCGGCCTTTGCTTATTCTCCTTCATTGCAAGCACCCCTTTTGCCTTTGAAATTACCCTTTGCATTTGGCCCAGAAGTCCCCCATAAGGGCATCTGCCCTTCGGGGTCCTTTGGTGGGTCCCTTTTTATTGGCATGAAAGTCTCCCAGTTTCTCGTAGACAAATTGTCTGCAGACAATTTCCCTAGGTAAATTTCCATGGGTCTGCCTTTGCTTTGTTTTATTTCCATAGACTTTTGTCCACAGACATTTTCCCATAGACAAAAAGTCCACAAAAATTTTGTTCGCCCTTGCCTCATTTCCTTGGTGTTTGTGGCCCGAATTCCTTCGGACTTAGCCAATTTTGATCAAGACTTGAACTTTGAACCTAAGCTTTAAACATTTGTTGGGTCCTTTTCTGTGAAGCATCGGCCCTCTAGAAGGGCACTAAAATTTTGAACTAAACTATTTGGCTAAGGGCATACCCTTGAACTGAATATTGAACCGGGCCCTTTGAACCAAGCTGTTGAACCAAAAAAGGTTCAACGGTTCAAATTTCAACCAAGCGCACCGATTTCCTAATGAACCAAGCTGATGAAATTTTCCATGAACTTTTATATTAAACTAAACCCATTAAACCAAAGTGGTTCAACAGTTCAAAGGTTCAACCAAGCACACTGATGAGCCTTTGAACTAAAGCTGATGAACTTTTTGTTGAACTAAATGATTGAACCAATCATGTTAAACCAAATAGAGAAACACTGGCATTGAACTTATGCAACCTAAAATAACTATCTTTGAATAGCAAAGAAAGAAGGTGAACGATTTTGGCTTGTGGGCAAAAATTGGTCAATAGATGGTGACTCATAGGGGAAGTGTGCCTAATATGCTTAGAACCTAGCTATCTTTCAGTCCATTGAGCACAGAGTCAGATAGAAACTTTGAGAATTAGTAACAACTCTATTAAAACTTAGAACCAATCACGTAGATCTACCTCTAAGGAAATGAAAACACACGCAAGACTAAGAAAACTACTACTTGTGCAATAAAACTTAGGGAAAAATAGGAAAGAAAATAAGGGAAAATATGTACAAGCAAACCCAAAAATTAGTGGCAATGCTTCAAATATATCCCATTAACTAGGATATTAAATTCTTCACTGTCCAACCTAGAAAGTTAGAACACATTATGTTGCTTGCACTGAGTGATCATCTAAGGACCGCTCCATAGGGCATCAAATTTTGCATGTTTTCTAGGTTTAGCTTGATCTTCATCCCACTTCAAGACAATGTCTCCTTTAGAGAAATCTTCTAACAAAGATTTCTTGTTGAAGTGTCTTCTTACTTGTTGTTAGCGACTGGTCATAGAAGCCATAGCCCAATCCCTTATTTCTTGGAGTTCCATTGGCTCACACAACCTGACCTCCATGCTACTTCCTTCTTCAAATTTTAGTTGGTGGGAGAGATCGAATGCTAGAAATTCAAGCAAGATGGGAAGCCTAGCTTCCCTTCCATACACAAGCGTATATGGAGAATTTCCAATTTCTCTCTTTGGAGTAATTCAGTCGGCCCATAGAGTTGTATTTAGCTTGGCATGCCAAGTCCTCTAATTTTCTTCCATAGTCTTCTTTATGATTCTGATCAGATTTTTGTTGGTGGACTCAGCTAGCCCATACCCCTGTAGATTATAATTTGATGAAGTACTGAGGTATATGCCATACTTCAGTGCCCATTCACTAGTTTTGGTTCCCAAAAAAGCCAAGGCGTTATCTGAGATTATGGTGGCTAGGACCTCAAATCTTGTTACCAAGTCCTCATAGAATTCTAGGACTACACTTTCATTCACCTCTTTCAAAGTGATGGCCTCCACCCACCTGGTGAAATAATCTATAGCAATCAAGACCCATTTGTGCCTAGCACTGGAGGGGGGATTGATCATCCCTATGAAAACTAGGCCCCACTGCATGAATGGTTGTTCAACTTGAATGGGATGTAGAGGCATGGCATCCAATCACTATTTTCTATCAAAAATTTCACACTTTTGGCACTTTTTTACCCAAGCATGGGTGTCCTTGAAAAGAGTAGGCCAAAAATAGCCAGCTCTCATTATCCTTCCTACTGTAGCTCTAAGAGTGAAGTAACCACCTGCTGGCCCATCATGGAACTCAGCCAATACCTTATCAACCTGGTTTGGGTCAATGCACCTTAGGAGGACCCTGGAGAAGTCCCTCCTAAACAATACTTCACTAACCAAGATGTAAGGGAGAGACTGGAGTTTGAAATACCTTCTTCCAGTCTTATCAAGACCCTATGGGTACTCACTAGTAGTAAGGAAATGCCTCAGTTCCAATGTCCAATCCTTTATGATAGTTGGTTCCTTTGTAGTGTCTGCATCATGAATTAATAAGTTATCCTCCCTCTCTTGCTTTAAGTCTATAGTGAGCTATTCACACAGGCCTCTTCCCTTCACCAGCTTGGTGATCTTAATGTCTATGCCATACTCCATCACTTTGGTAATCCACCCTTCCCTCTTCTTATTCAAGTCTTGATTGGTCAAGAAATCCTTGACGCTAGGGTGTGGGACCATGAGGTGAATCCTGCTATTAGACAACATATGCCTAAATTTCTTTAGGCTCCACACTATTGCTAGGACTTGCTTCTCTACATACATGTACCTGACTTCAAAATACTCTAATTCTTGGCTAAAAAAAGCAAGTGGCTATTCGAGGTCATCACCGTTAGCTTGGGTAAGCATGGTGGATATCACCTCTTCATTATTGAATGTATAGAGGTTGAAGTCTTTGTTGAAGTCTAGGTTGATCAAAGTGGGAGCCCAAGTTATGGCCTGCTTGATGGCCTCAAATCTATCTTTCCTTTGAGTTGTCCATTTGAATTCCTCACCTTTCCTCAGCATAGGGGTGAGTGGTTTGACTATCTCTACAAAATTTAGAATGAATCTCCAAATGAAATTAATCCTGCCAAAGAAGCTCTGTAGACCTTTCTTGTGCTTCGATAGGGACATCTCTAGGATAGAGTAAACTCTCTCAAGGTCAATAGATAATCCCTCCTTGGACATAATGTGGCCAAGGAGTTTCCCCTCATGAATAGAAAACATGCACTTCTTTGGATTAAGAGAGATGCCAAACTCCCTACACCTTTCAAAAATTTGCCTAAGGTGCTCTATGTGCTGGCTCACTTCCTTGGAGAATACTATCACATCATCAAGGTAGACCAACATGTTATTATTCATTAAGCCTCCAAAAGCCATATCCATGGCTCGCTAAAAAGTAGCACCAGCATTAGATAGCCCAAAAGGCATCTTCTTATAGGCAAATGTTCCCCATTTAGTAGTGAAGGCTATTTTGTGCTAATCACAACCTCACACTAGAATCTGATTATACCCTGAATAACCATCCAGGAGGGAGAAATGTTTGCTACTTGTTACCTTCTAAAGGATCTACTCCATCCTTGGAAGGGGATAAGTATCTTTTAAAGAGACTTTATTAAGGTCTCTAAAATTGACACACAGCCTGATCTCCCCATTATTCTTTCTAACAGGAACAAGGTTGGCCAGGCAGATGAATGCTTGATTGGAAAAATAATTCCAAACTCAATCAATTTGGCCAATTCCCTCTGCATGAGGGGCTTAATTGTCAAATTAATAGGTTTGTGCTTTTGTGTGACTAGCCTGGTGCCTTCTTCTAATTCAAAGGTGTGCTAAGCAAGCCTTGGGTTGAAGCCCTTCAAGTCATTGTAATCCCAAGCAAAGACATCAAAGAATTCCTGACACAGCAAAATGAAAGCCCACCTTTCTTGAAATGTGTAGACTTTTCCAAGTGCAAGTAGCTTGTCCTTGAAGATTTCAACCCTTTCATAATTCTCCTCTTTGGTTGTGATGCATGCCTTGTCATTTCTCAATTAGTCATCTCTGTTGAAGATGCTTTCAAGTGTGACCAGACCTTTAGGGAGTTTATTATTCTTCAACTGAACAATCTGATTGTCATATTGCTACTATAATTTCACTTGATTATGTGTTGCAAATTTAGCTTCTTCCTATAAGAAAAAAGCTATTTGTTGGTCACTTTTGAAGACCTACCAATTTTCAATGTTGTTAGGGATTGAAGGCTGAACCACCATTTTCAAGTGGTGCAAACCACAATCTCAACTTATTTCCTTTGAAATGTCAACCTAGGCACCAATTGTTGCCAGCCTATCTGCTTGTTTATTTTGCTCTCTGGGAATGGAGGTGATATTAAAAGCAAGCAAATCCTCCACCATGTCCCAAAGTCTATGCTTGTAAGACTTCAGTATGGAATTCTTGGTCAGATTTAAGCCTCTCACCTGATTTACAATTAGCTTGCTATCTCCCAAAACTTGTAACTCCTTATTCCCTCTTTTTCTTGCCCATTCAAGGCCATGTATGAGAGACTCATATTTTATAACATTACTTATGCAAGATAAATGGAAATGAAAAGCTAAAAAGTACCTTTCCTTTAAAGGGGAGACTAGCATCGTCCTACCTCTAGCGCCTAGCTTACTTTTGGAACCATCAAAATATAATTGCCATAGGCCAAGGTCTTCTTTGCTTGCCTTCATTAAATTTGTCATGAAGGCACCTTCTTCATGCATGAAATAGAATCCAAGGTCTACCTCCTCAATGAATTTTTATGGATCATGTTCGAAGTTATCATTTCCCCACTCATCCAAGAGTAAGTCTGCGACTCCTTCAAGAGTAGAGGATGAAGATTGGTCTATCTGAGACTCTTCTGGGTCAATGATGGTGTAACTAACATTCACTACCTTGGGTATGTATGGTTCTAGATGGTCCTTGTAGAGTGGCTAAAACTCAATTTTCACCTTGGTCCCATATTTGGTTCTAAAAACTAGATATGACCAATTCACTGCTAAATAGCCACCTATTTTTGATGTGAAGTCTCTAGACAAGCAAATTATGAAATATGAAGGAACATCCACTACCACTATATCATGGGGAATTGAGAAGGTTGGGCAAGCATGCAATGTCAAGCCTAAACCCTTCACAATCCCAACCATTTTTGCAGGTGTTCCATCTAGTTGCAGGACTCCTTTGTTCATTTCTTCATACTTCAATCCCATCTTATCAGTAATGCACTTAGGCATCACTGAGGTATTAGCCCCACTATCAATTATGTAGTTGTGTACCAAGAAGTCCCTAATAACCAAGGATACATAGAAAGGGGGAGTTTTCTCTTCCTTCTTTACCTGTTCTGAAGTGGAAGTCTATCCATTTGTCATCAAGACATTATCAGTGCTAGCTGGGATAACTTGACAATCCGGCTTGTGTAATTTTTTCTTCAACATGTCCTTCTAGCCTAGAAGAGACAATGAATCCCATAAAGAGATATTCATGTGTAGCTTCTTCATCTGGTCCACTATATTGATTTGAGGGCTGCCTCCCTTTAAGTTTTCTTTGGGGTTGATTCCAAGCTAAACTACAGGCTGAGGGGCTGAAGGTATAGATGACTGCCTAAAATTTGGGCCCTTTGAATTGGAGTATAATGGAGGAGGTACTACTGCTACCTAAGTGGTGGCCTGGGCTTTTCCCATTTCCATTTTCTTAAACCTTGTGTTGGCTCCAACACAATCAGCCTGATTGTCTATAGTGCCCACATAATTCACTAAATAAAATTCCCCTTCCAAATGATTCATCAAGGTAGAGTTAGGCTGAGCCTAATTGCTACTCATGCTAGGTTGTATTGAAGGCTCAAAGGCCTGAGATTGAGTGGTTGTTTGGTTGTTTGCATTCTGAAAATAGTTCATCATCTCATTTGTGTAAATGGCTTGTTCTTGACCATATCCCATGGTCAAATAGCTTGGCTACTCCTGTACTAGATTATTATGAACTAGCACCATGACTTTGGATGATGAAAGGGGGCTTGAGTTGTAATTTTGAAATGGTTTAGTCTAAGTGAGCTGACCTTGTCTTTGATTATAGCCTTGAAAAGGGGGTCTAGGTCCTTGACCATAATGCTAATATCCCTAATTCGGTCTATTGTTTTGAGCTTGTTGCCTTTTAAGAGCTACAAGTTTGTTTGACATATTTTGAAATAGGCTTTTAACCTCGTGAATATCATTAGACAGAGCAACAACTAGATTTTCAACACTAGCCAAAGGGGCTATTATTGGAGCAACAGTTTGAATTAGAGGTTGCATTTATAGAAAAAGTGGCATGTGAGGCCTAGGGGCTATTTTCTCAGCCTGAACCAAGAAATTTTCTGCTGCTATGGCTATGTCGTAAGCAGCCGATAGTATATGCCCTCCTATAGATTGGATCATTTTAGCAATATCACTATTTAATGCCTTTAAATAGTACAAGAAAGCATAGCTGGGAGTTAGTCTTACCAAGATGGGAATTCTATCCTAAGTCTTTTGAAAACGTGTGTTGAAGTCCAGCATATACTCATGTGGAACTCTCTTTATGGTCGTCAGCTACTTAGCAAGTGAGAGGCCATCACTCTTTTCCCCAAAATGATCTATTAACTAAGGGCCCAACTCATTCCAGGAATGTATTGAATTCATAGGCAAGGTCTCGTACCAGTCAAGAGCCTTGCCTTTTAGAGACAATCCTAGTAGCCTGATGGCAATATTTTCTTTTATTACATTGTGAATATTGCAAAGGTTGGCAATATTCCTAATATACTCGATGGCTGTAATAGGTCCCATTCCATCAAAAGAAGGCACATTTTTTAGAGCTATTTTTAGAATTGGATCGTAGCGTGGGAGATTCAAGGGGCTCTCACCATGAAAAGCTATAAAAGGTAATGCCATGTCTGGGATTGGTTATAACTGGGGTTCTGCTATGACTGTGTCTCTTATAATAGGTCTAGGAGGATTGATTATTGGATAAGGATGTGTCCTCTCAAATTGTAGCCTTCTAGCTAAATTTAAAGGTAATTCAATGAAATCAAAGGGAACCCATCTTGAAGCAGACCTTGTGGTGACTTTAGGCATAGAAAGTTAAGCAACTAGTCTTAATTAGAGGACTGAAGCTCTTACCAGTGGAGTCACCAGATGCTAGAAAACTTGAAAATGTTGTGATAGGACTAGCATCAATCCTAAAACCTTACTAAGTTATTAAATTGTGTGTCCCACTAGCTGTGCCAAAACTATTGACGCAGGAAAATGCACCCAGTGGTAGGAAGTCAAACTCCTATCTTCTCTTGGCAACATGGAAGCTCCCCTCTCACCTGTGGGACTGGTGAAGCTAAAGGGGAGAGTCTCAGATAAGGGCTAACTCCATTTGATGTATCATGTTTGTTTTAGCAAGTGCAAATACATACATGTATATATATGCATATAGCTATATAATAAAGGGGGGATGAAAAGGGAAAGGAGAATACAAGAAACAAAGTCTACTCTAAGGAGGTGATACACCAAAACAAGATGACCTTCTCACACCCACTCTCAAAATTAGACAAACACACTTATACACTTCACCCTTGGTAGAAGAAACAGTTTGCAAACTTGACATGGAGGTTTAAATGAAAGATACAAAAAAGGGGGTTCACCAAAGGTGCTATAAGAGGCACTTTGTAGATAATCCCTTATGTTCTACACTCCAAAATAGAAATCTTCTCCTATCAGCTACAGGTGGTGCCTTGTAGATAGCTGGTGTGTTGGTGTTGAACCTATGAGAGCATTAAAAGATAATGACTAAACACAAATCAACACTTAGAACATACACAAAATATCTATCCAAGAAGAGGTAAAAATCTATGTTTATAGATTCAAGTAGAAATTTTACTAGGGCTGTGCCTTATAAAATTCATGAAAAGATGATTACAAATATCAAGTTCACAATATATATGAGAAGCAAAGAGGCCCATTTGGTGTTCCTTCTTTTACAAGTGGCATACGTGTCCCTTCATGAAAAGAAACAAGTCACTCAAAATATTAATGAGCTATTCATTTTGTCTGCTCAAAATCTGCATTTCTCTTTTAGGTGACTTACATGGTTTTCCTTCTCATTTAATGCAAAATGGAGAAACCAGTTGCTTCACTAGCTGCTTGCATCCCAAATGATCAATTTGCTGGCACTATTTCACCTACTAGAGTCACTTCTTCAATTAGCACCAGTTGGACTAATTGCTCACTCATTCCTTGCTTGTCACTTTGTCTATTTTGTCTTATCTAGCTCATTCAACCCCTGGGGTGAACATCTTGGCGAGTCACTGCATTTTGAGCTCCTTTTCATGGCTAGCACTTCCTTTGCTTTTGAAGACAAACAGCCATTTCTCTTTATGAAAGTTGACATTTGTATGGCCATGATTGGTTTGAAAACCAATGGGTAATCTACTCTTTTAAACTTGACATCCTTCGGGACATCACCGTCCCCATCACAACACTATCAGATCCCTTGTCAGCCTTTGCTTATTCTCCTTCCTTGTGGGCACTCCTTTTGCCTTTGAAACTACCCTTTGAATTTGGGCTAGAAGTCCCCCGCAAGGGCATCTACCCTTTGGGTCCTTCGGTGGGTCCCTTTGTATTGGTGTGAATGTTTCCCGAGTTCTCGTAGACAAATTGTTTGCGAACAATTTCCCTAGGTAAATTTCCCTAGGTCTGCCTTTCCTTTGTTTTATTTCTATAGACTTTTGTCTGTAGACATTTTCCCATAGACAAAAAGTCCATGGAAATTTTATCTGCACTTGCCTCATTTCTTTGGTGTTTATGGCCTGAATTCCTTTAGACTTAGCCAATTTTGATCAAGACTTGAACTTTGAACCTGAGCTTTGAACATTTGTCAGGTCCTTTTCTGTGAAACACTGGCCCTCTAGAAGGGCACTGAAATTTTGAATTAAACCATTCAACCAAGGACATACCCTTGAACCGAGTATTGAACCAGGCCCTTTGAACCAAGCCGTTGAACCAGAAAGGTTCAACAATTCAAAGTTCAACCAAGCACGCTGATTTCCTAATGAACCAAGCTGATGAACTTTTCCATGAACTTTTTCATTGAATTGAACCCATTAAACCAAAATGGTTCAACAGTTCAAAGGTTCAACCAAGCACACTGATGAGCCTTTGAATCAAAGCCAATTAACTTTTCATTGAACTAAATGATTGAACCAATCATGTTGAACCAAGCAGAGAAACACTAGCATTGAACTTGTGCAGCCTGAAATAACTATCTTCGAATAGCGAAGAAAGAAGGTGAATGATTTTGGCCTGTGGGCAAAAATTGGTCAACAAAACCTTTAATTGAGACCACTAAGTTTCTTATACCTACTTTTCTTAGACATCATAACTATGTTTTTTTATGAGTGTGAATCAACTACAAATGATAAACATTGGTTTTGGAATCATCGACTACAGAAACAACCTTGTAAGTGTCCCTTTGAAAACATATGACTTTATTTTATTCCTTACTTTCCCCTCTTTTTCTAAGTTTCTTTTGAGATCCACCCATCATAGAGTAATTCTCCACATAGCTAATTCACCTAGTGTTTACTTATTTTATATTTCACATGTCATTAATTTACCTATTTAAATGACCTGTATGTTCAACCTATTATTACACAAACTAGCTATTTTAACCACACACCTACAACTCATGCCCTAGAGTGGAACTTTTTTTTCATATAGATTTTCAAACATTAGAGGATACCTCATTCAATTTATGTGGTGTGCATATAATCCACATCAATAAGAAGTAAAGATGGTGCTAGAAGGAGGGTCAACTTGTGTGTTTTCTCAATCATAGAGGTTAGTCACTACATAGATTTACATAAGATGTGCCTAGAAGAGTAACAAAGTCTAGGGCCCAAGATAGTATTTTGGTTTCACCTTTGTTAAATCATAGTAGTCCTAAACCAGTGTTGATCATACCTAAGGTATACCAAGATAGAACACCATCCCAAGTAAGAAACATCCCACTTATCAACCATCCTATGACTCAACCTTAGCTAGTTAGATATGTTATTAAGATTATTGGAGACCAACATAATATACCAAGGAATCTAAATGAATACTTGCCTACACTTCACCCCTCAAATGGGAGGATGGTATAAGAGCATATGAAATATTTCAAGGCTTCTCTGATATTAATGAATGTCATAGATGAGGATGTTTCATGTAGACTTTTCCCATTCAGTCTGTAGGATTCTAATTATGATTTGTATCTAAATTTGTAATAAAATTCCATCACCTCATGGAATACATGTCAAAATAATTTATTTACACAATTTAGGCAAGTTACTAATTCAAGTTTTTTGTATAATAATTTCACCAACATAAATATGGAGCCCAATGTGTCAGTTAGAACCTTTAATCCAAGATTTTAGAACATGTACACTTGGTTGAATACTAGATACAAACTAGAAGCATCTCTAGTACTTGAGATGTATAAGAATTCTTTGGATACCATCACTGTAGTGTTTTTTCAGAGAGCTACCATCACTAATACTTTAGCCTTGGAATATGAAGAAGCTATCAACATTGATAATCATTTAAATCCTTAGACATTATGAGATAAACATTCAATAATGGTTTTCCATCTTTAAATTTAATTATGTATGATAATCATAATGCCCCTACATTCAATCAAAATAATTTATACACTCTACCTCCCAAAACACAACAAGTAAAAAATTAGAATTATGGTTTATTGAAAAATTAGTCACAAATGATTAGACATCAAAACAACCAAAAAAATCAATATCTATCTTATTCCAACATATCATTTTCTCAAGGTGTACAATCCACCAAAGCTGAATTGTATTTTATATAAATATTTGTCTATAAGTTGAGTAATGACTTCTTGAGTATATAGAGAAGGATGTATGATAACACCAATAAAAAAATAACCAATTTTTTTGTTTTACAAGATATAACAATCCCTTCAATAGACCCACTAATAATATATAATAATAGTCCACTAAGCTTCCAAAAATCAAAATCATGGAGACAAATCTTATTGGTGTAGTGTTCATAACACATCACAACATAGGGAATTGGTCTTTTGAAAATTTCCAAAGGGAAATGGTTAGACAAGATCAAATGATGAATCCCCCAAATATCTCTCATGAATTTGGCCCCTCAAGTTTAGCCATGGTCTTTAAAACTTATGAGTTTCCCTTTGCTAGTGAAGATGATAATGTTTCAAAAGATAACTCTAATGAATTACAAGCATCTCATTAGTTTAACAAGAATAATTGAAATATAAGGAATAGACAACATATCACCACTTCTATTCTTCCTAATAATATATTTATTCCCTCAAATCCTAAATCTAATGATAATCCTCCTACCCTAAATGGGAATGATCAAACTCAACATAGAGAATAACATATTAAGGGATGATATAAAATTGTTGAGTATATGAAAAATATCAAGGCTAATATTACTCTCTATGAATTGGTACAAATCATAGAATAGAAGGAGATCTTCTAGAAGTTTATCACATGGAAGTCTATTGTAGAAAAGGCCAACATAAATGTCATATATAAAATCAAGCCTGAGGTTACCCCTTTCTTGTTAACCATTCAGGCATTTAGAAAAAATTTACATGACTATTTGTTGTATTCTAGAGATTCAACCATTATGATGCTAACCTCCATTTGAAAAAATCTTGGTTTAACCCTAAGTCCATCCAAAATAACTATTACATAGATAGATAAAATAATGGTACCCATGATAAGAGAATTTAATGATGTATGCATCTAGGTTACATCAGAACCTTATGTGTAGGTGACTATAAACATATTTCTTGTAGATATTCTTGAAGGTTATGGGTTACTATTGAGTAAATATTGGTCAAAGATGCTCAGTGGATATCTTTCCATAGACTTCTCTCATATTTGGATTTTATGGAGAGGCATTACCAACCAAATTAGAATTGATTGGGATAAAAGGATGAATCATCATATTATAAATTAAAATACAACTAATAAATAATCAATTTAAAAATCTCCCATTCTTGGAATACATATTTTTATTATAAAACATGAAGTGTAGGAAGAAGTGTAGGGACCATCCCAATTATAGACCCTTTATTTTGATGGAGTAATATCTAAGAAAAGATGGGGTGTTGGTATTGAGTTAGTCAATCCACAAGGGAATAAGTACCTATAGGCATATATGATATAATTTCAATGCACCAATAATAGAGTAGATTACAAAGCCTTAATTTTGGGATTTCTTTTCACTCTAAAGAATAATGTCAAGGGATTGTTGATATATGGAGACTCAAAATTGGTGATCAACTAAGTCAAAAATAAGTATCAATGAAAGTTGTCATACTTAAAGATATATAAACATAGATCTAGGTATTTAATTGAGTCATTTGAGGCATTAAACATAGTGTCCATTCCAAGAGAACAAAATCAAATTGTTGACTCATTATTTACTTCAAAAATAAATTTAGCACTGCTACAAGTGTCAAAAGTGTATAAGTTATTTATCAAGTTGGTACCTTATCCATCACAACCAAATAATATAGATAATTTTTAGGTGTTTGATTATGATTAGCAGATCATCTAATTTTTAACCAATTCATTACAATTCAAGTCCCAAATAATTGATGATGAGGAGATAAGACATTTGTGCCATGAAGAATTGGATGAGGAGAATATCATCCAACTAAAGTAAAATCATCTCGCACTGGGTATGGTTTCCCTAGAAAGAGCCTTTGACACAGATCCTCAAGCCCAACAACAAAGGTAGCTTAAGATTAATGAGTTTGAGTTTAGCTAAGATAATTTGGGTAATGAAGGAGGCTTACATATTATCAATAGTAATTTAAGTTGTACTATAGACAAGAGACAAAATATCAAGGACTTGATAATTAGATATGAGGATGTAATTTCATGGATGTACAATGATTTGAATATTTTGAATCATAGGGTTATCACTCATATAATCTCACTCAATCTAGATCATAAGAAATTTAGGGAGAGATAAAGACTGGTTAATCCTATCCTAAAACCTTTGATCCATAAGGAGGTGAAGAAGATACTAAGTGATAAGATAGTTTTTCCTATCAAGCATTTAACCTAGGTAGATAATCTAGTTACATTAAAAAAAATAATGGAGAAATTAGGCTATGTGTTGATTTCATGAACCTTAAAAAATATTCTAAGAAAAATAATTATCTTTTACCCTCATTAGATGAGGTGATCTAGATTGTGAGCGGTTATAGAATGATTATTTTATTAGATGGTTTTTAGGATACAATCAAGTGCTAGTTGAATTAGATGATAGAATGAAAACTGCATTTACCATAAAGTGGGAACTTATGAATATAATAAGATGCCATTTGGCCTGATAAATGTAAGAGCTAATTTTCAAAGAGCCATGGATCATGCATTCTAATGGCTAATAGGTAAATTCATAATAATATACATGGAGGATCTCACTATTTTCTAAAAAAAATGGGTTGATCACAAGGACCATATTTAATCCATCTTTGATAAATGCAAGAAATTTGGTCTCTCACTCAACCACAAAAATAGATTATTTGGTGTTACTAAAGGCAATTTATTAGGAAATATTATCACCAAATATGGAATCAACATCAACTTAGATAGATTTTAGGGGATTTCCAAAATAATGTTCCCATATAATAAAAGGGAGCTTAATTCCTTTAGAAAGATTAATTTCACAATAAAATTTATATCAATATTTGAAAAAATTGTCAAACCTCTAAATGCAATGTTTAAACAACATCCCAAAGTGGAATGGACACCTGAATCTAGAAGGTATTTCTAAGACATTCAAAATGCTATATCATAGACCCTAGTATTGGTATGCCTATATTTCACTAAGGAATTATTCATGTACTCATTCACCTCATAATATACAATCATTGTTGTAATCACATAAAATAAAGAAGGGAGAGAGCATCATATCTCTTTCATCAACATAAACTTAAAAGACATAGAGCTTAAGTATTCCGTGATTGACAAGCATATATGTTCCCTTATCAAAGTGGTAAAGAATTTTTGACACTACATTCTCAGGAAAAAGACCACTACTATTGTACCAAACCCTACTATCAAGCTCATGTTATGATAAAACAAGTTAGGAGACTACAGGTCAAAATAGATAGAAACATTACAAGAGTTTGATATTGAGATCCAACCTACCAATTTCATTAGAGGATAAGGTATTATTTAGTTGATGATTGAACCAAATCCACGTATCACCATCAAATAAGTTTGCCAAACACAAGTCTCCTAAGAAGAATGGTATTTAGATATCATTCAATTCCTACTCACTAGAACTTGTCCTCAAGAACTCAAAAGAGAGAAAAAAAGAGCCTTGACTCTCAAAGCTACCCATTATATGATTAGGAAGGTAATTCTCTATAGGAAGAACTATGAAGGCATATATTTGAGATGTGTATCATGTGATGAAGCCTAAGATATTCTAGAGAACCTACATCAAAATATTAATAGTGGTCATCAATATGGTGATACTAAAGCCCATATAATTATTAGAATAGGTTATTATTGGCCAAAAGTATTTAAGGATGATCACTCCCATGTAAGGACATCCTAAAAATGCTAGATTTTTTCAAAAATAGAAGTACATGCAGTAATGCCACTATAGCTTATGATAGAGGGTGAGCCATTTGCCCAATGTGGCTTAGATTTAATAGGTGTTATCAACCAAAAATCTTTAACTAGGCATAAATTTGTGCTCATCACTACACATTTTTTTTGCCAAATTGACTGAAGCAGTAGCCAATAAGAACTCAAGAGAACAAGATGTGATTTATTTCCTTGAATAACATATTAGGACTAGGTTTGTGTTGACAAAATTTGAATTTTTAGTCAAATTAGGGCACCTATATATAAAAATTGACTTTATAGGTCTATAGGGGGTGTAATATCATGTCATGAGGTGTTATATAGCTCGTTTGATGCCATTTAATGTTATTTTGGGTCATTTTAAGGGTCAAAATAGTGCATTTAATTTTTTATATGGGTTTATTCAAAAATTTGAAGGTGTAAAAACATGATGTCATGTACCATGTGTCCTTATAAGTATTAACCAACTATCATTAAGTGAAATTTGGTAGGTTGTTCAGAGAAAAGTAAGTTTTCTTAAGGAAAAAGAAGAAAATGGCACTTGTACGACCTCCTTGGGAAGTGTGTCACTTATAAAATGTGGAAATATGAATATTCATATTTTACACAAACATAAAAATGATTTAATTTATCTATAAGTGTCATTTATTTCTCAAAAACCATTCTACTCTATTTTTAGACTTTTAGACACATAAAAGTGACTTGCAAGTTTGTACTTGGTGTGGTCAGCACAAGGGGTTTCAAGTATAATTATTTTGGGAAGTTATTATACACTTAGATAAATTAATTTTCATGGAAATAGTTTGAAAATTTATCAATTTTTATATATGAATAATCTACTTGAAGTTGACTATGCAAATTTACCTACCCATCTATGTACCCTATTAGTTTTCCCTTAGTTTGAGGAGTTCTATATGAACCAAATGCTGAATTTGATTTAATATGATGTTTACCTCCTCATAAAATTATTCTCATGTTTTTTTTCAAGTTTTAAATTATTTTGATGAGCTAATAGCCTCAACTTTGTAGATTAGTTCCTTTTGACAATGACAGGCATTTTCCACCATTTCTAGGTCTTCATACTTTGAAAATGGATTAAAAGGGTTGTGTTAAGTCTATTTACTTATTTAAAAAGTGATATTTACCTAACTTCACCATTAAATCCCACTTTATAATTAAATTTTCTATAAGTTGTAGTTATAAGTCACCATGCAGTCAACTTGATATATGACTACCATATCAGTCAGCTAGGTCCCTTCAAAATGGGTTCACCATTGATATTGAAGTGAAACTATTGTCTTGAGATTGGAAAAATATCTATGTTTCATACAAACACCATTAAAGAGATATCTTTCCACTATGTAAGTAATTCTCCTTGAATACATGAGTCCAATCTACTCATTATGTGTAAGTTTTTAGAATGCACTTGTAGACATCCTCGTTGAAGCTAATCATGTTAAAAGAGGTTCTTAAGATAACCAAGTTTTTTAATATGAGAAAGATTTGATTGGAATTTTTTTATAAGGCATAAATACCATTAAAACTTATAATTTAGGCTCATTGTACACATTACCCATACTTACACTTAGTCTACCTGTCTAATACAACTCAAAATGTGCATTTATAGAAGTTTGAAAGGGAAGATTATATTGAAATCAAATTTTTAACTTGATCTATATTTTCATAGGTTGGAGAGCATCCATGTTGACTTTATAAGGTGATACCATGGTTTTTTAAAGGATAAACACCATGCATAATGCTTGAGGTTTCTTCACTACCTATATATGAAATGTGTATAGATGACATTGGTATTGGCATAGGACTGAGGTACTTACATGATGAATTTGAAACATAATAAAGACTTATTGATGACCTAGTGGGTAGTTTTTGTTATTTTAGACATGTTAGGAATGATAATTTTCCAAATAGAGTTGAGAATCACTTCAAAAATTAAAAGGACTAATTTCAGGTACATAGTCCCTAAACATGAAGAAACAAAGGTCTAGAGGTTTTTGAGAATGGCATATACCATGGCTATAAGATCTATGGATGAATTATAACTATCTTGGTTATTATTCCTTATATAAGACAAGACATATACAAAAATTTTAGGGAAGGGAACAAATGGAGAGTGGTCTCTTAGAAGCCCAAAGTTGCCATAAAAAACACTAAACCCAAGTAGTTAACACCTACATGTCTGAGCCTAAAAGAAGAACTTTTCATCCAAGTTGGTATTGTTGGGTCATGTATTCACATTAGGATGGTCCTAGATGGTTTAAAAAATATTTCATGATACAAATATCATCAAAAGGGAGTAATAACATGTGTTTTGGCTACCCAAACACATTCTCATTCCATACACATGTACCTATAGTAGGGTCAAGATAGTGATCCAACATTAGTGCTCGAGTGGCATTTGAAGGTTTAAAAAATAGAATGATAGTTAAATTATAAATCTTATCACTTAATGTGTTTAAAGAAAAAAATTTAAGAATATTGAACAAATGTAATAGTAAGCAAGAAAACCTACAGGTAGGGGCAGGCGAGGGTTATCATAGTCAGGATAAACAACTGAATTGGGTGAGTCGCAAGGTTATAGGTACATGATAAATGGGTATAAATAATGGATAAATTATCATAGAAGATTAAAAAAATCCTATTCACTATTTTGAAGCTAAACCCACATGATCACCTATAGGTGACCCCCCTTTCAAGCAAAAAAATATAGTCAACTGGCTGAGTAGACAAATAGTGAGAAAAATATGGAGATTTTGAGTGATAGAAGTGCATAAGGGTAAATTAAATTAATGAAAAGAAGTTTAAATTTTATTTGGGGATTAAAATAATATTTTAAAAGTTTTTTTAGGCCTGATTCATGCATTCACACCTATGGAAACTCTAGGCAAGTCAAAAGTATGAGAAGTCCATGAGAAGATAAAAGGATAAGTGGAATATAAAACCTCCACTATAGTAATGATATCCTAATGGATCCTATATTATTGGTAAATATATATAATAAATGCACTTATGATGTATTACTCATCTCACATCTTAAAACCTTGCTGACAATCTCTTCATACAAGTTTGTTTTAGGTTTTAAGGAGTTTGAAAGGTTAAATGACATAGTGGAGAGCTAAATTTTTGTTTAGAGAATAATTAAAACATGTAAAATCCCTTAAAATATTCATAATATTCAAGGGAAATAGGGGAGTTCCCTTATTTTATCTCAGATAGAGGGCACTCCCCTCATGCTTAGAATTGGCAATTTTGGTGAGTAAGGTAAGAGTATGAGGTCAAAGGCCAAAAAGAAATATAAAATGGATATGTAAATATTATAAAAATATAAAAGAATCATGGAAACCAACTATCGAGAGAATAAATTAGTCAAGGTTCCCAAAACATTAGGGATTGTAGTCTAACCTATTAAACATGGCTAAGCCTAATGCCCAAACAAGGAGTCATCATCATTTATAACATAAAGTGAGATTCCTAATGAATTGAAACATGTTTATAAGGTCACTATATAGATTTCATAACCTTTTATATGTAGTGGAAACCACTAAAAAGGTCATTTTAGACCTTAAAATAGCTTAGACATGTAAGAAACAAAGAAACGAACTTAATAGAGCAAGCTTGAGAGCTCACATCTCTTTGAATGATTTTCATGGGAGTCAAAGGTACTTGGAGATGTTAGTAGGGTACCTAAACACCAATTTTGTGAATTTTTTTTAAAGGTTGGATGTCCAAAATTTATGAAGCAACCTTAAGAATGAAAAGAGACCTAAAACCCTACTAAATCCTTAGCTAAGACCTGATAGAGAAAATGGAGTTAGAGATGCAATATAATGTACCAGTTTGGATAGGATGGTGATTGTAACTTGTATATGACTCCCCCAATATTCTCCCCATACTTTTTGTTTGTATAGACTTGTAAGGATGGGGGTAAAAACATGGTTTTTCATTATTTTTTGTGTTGTGTAGGCTACAAGAGGAGTTTGAGCATGAAATTAACATTGGGTTAATATATAGAATTCTAATAACTCCCCATATTAATTTAATTATTTATAAAAATTCTTAATGGTTTAAACAATAGCTCTCCTTTTAGCCAATCAAAATTGGCCTATTAGACAAGCTAGGGAGAAGTGTGTAAACTTCAAGTGGATTGTTTTTTAAGGTGTCCATGATGTTGAGAGGGATATGTAGGGTCTAAAAACATGTAATTAGATACCTATTATGTATTTTAATGAGAAATTGATCTCTTTTTGGAAGCCAAGTGTGAAGGGTACATGAAAGAGTAGTTTTATAGACAAAAAATGATGATTGTTCCTCTCTAAGTGATTCTAGATGACCAAGCCTACTACTAATGCATGGAAAGGCATGTATGATGTCTTTAAAATTCATTAAAATCATTTCAAATTATCCTCATCAGTTATAGGACAATAAAATAGATCTAATCATGAAGATAGTTTTTTTGAGCCAATTGAGGAGTTTTTTTTTCCACTTTTGATGAAGTTTGTGACTTGAATTGACATTTTTAGCCCCTGACCTTGCATGGTTCATCCCATACCATCTCAAAATTCATAATTAATTCTTTATATCATCTTTAAAAGTGTCCTTATGACCCTTGAACTTTTATCTTCTCTCTCTCTCATAAGTTTTATAAGAACTAGTCATTTTGGCCATTATATGGATGTTCCACCTGAGTATGGTGAATCCCTACTCATTTTTATACCATTTTATCAATAAAATGAATAATTTTTTCCTATTCCATGACTTTTCATAGTGTTTTTTACTTGAATGTTGAAATTACTTAGTGAAGACTATGGATTCCTTAGCAAGTTATCACATTCTCTCACCAATTTGTAGCTTCTTCTTATAGGGAATGTGATGTGTTCCAATAAATGTCAAATTTTAAGTAAGTTAGTCTCTTCATTATTTAAATTCAAATCCTCTTTTCTATTCATCCTAGCTTTTCACATTCATCCATAACCCCACAATGTAACATTGATACAAGAAGACATAGATTGGAGAGTGTATGTTTAGTTTGTCCTTTGATTTCAAGTGTAATATGCATATAAATAGTATCATATAAATATTTTATATATCAACTCATTTATTATATTTTACTTTACATTATATCTCTCCCTTTTCACCCCCCATGTTTGGTAGTAGTTCCAAGTTAAAGTGGTACATCAAGGGAGCTAGCCCTATCTAGAGATTCACCTCATACCTTAGGCTGCCCAAAAGTCGAGATGATTCCATTGTGAAAATTAGATGAGGATAGATTTTCATCTCCTCAAAGGGTTCATATCCAAATGAAAACATTTTTTTCACACTTGGTATAACTCTTTTTCCAAGAAGTTGAGAGATTTTTGGTGTTGTCTATCAACAATCAGCCTTTGGAGGCATCTATTTAGGCATCAATGGTGACTCTGAAGCTATATCAACTAGTCAAACAGCCAAAGTGATACTTTAAATATTTTTGGTAACATTTTATTTTGTGTTCTCATTTTGTAATGAATTTTCAAGGTTGGCCTTGGTGTTGAGTACAATTTCACACAAGTTAGTGAAATCTTTCAAGCCTATAGCATTCCCTATCAATATGAGCAAGTTCTTAACCAACCCTATCATGAAGTTTATCAACCCCAATATGGTTATTTTCAGCCTCAATATGATCATATCCAGCCCATACATGATTCTCACCAATCATATAACTAGCCTTCTCAATGTCTTTCTCCTAGTCAACCTAGCCATTCCTCAAGCCAGCCCATTTCCACCTTCAAGAAGACACTTTTGGGCTATGAGAGGTACATGTTGGCTCTTGACACACAAAGATGATGTGGTATATATATTCCTAGTCATGTCATTCATAAGGTGAGATAAACATTAGAGTTGGTCAAAATAGAGTGGGTACCTATTGACAGAGCCAATTAGCAAAGGCTCACAAGTGAGATGCTTGATGTGAGTGGTCTAGTTTCTTCCTTGGAGGATAGGATATGTGTTCATGAAAGGAAACTCACCATACTTATCAGACTTCATATATACTTCCTAAAGTTTCCTACCTACCATACATGACCCATACTCGTGATCCAAATCAAGCATATTAAATTTATCCTTTTCCCACTTAATTGGAGAAGAGAATTGAAAAGAGAAACCTTGTGTTTAAAGCTAGTCTTGATAGGTAGATTGAATAAAAAAATATGCATATGTATTAGTCCATGTTGGAATCAAATAAGTAGAACTAAATCCCTCATTTCCCTCTCATAATGTATCCCCACCACCCAAGAAATAAACTCATAATCCCAATGTCTTAATTTGCAACAAAATAGTGGAGTCATGGGGAAATAAAGAGAAAAGTCTTGACAAATAATGTGAAGTTGATAAGATTCTTGATCCTATAAAAACTCCTCCCATATTTCTTCAATAAAAGTCTTATAATCCCAATGTCTTAAGCTGGAGAAAAATAGTAGAGTTATGGGAAAATAAGGAAGATAGAAGCATTGTCAAAAAATGTGAAGTGGAGAATGGAGTTGATCTTTTATAAGTCCCTCCCAACCTTCCTCAAGAAGCTTCTCATGTTACATGGTATCCCTCATGCATTCCTCATCCTCATAATGATGCATATCAACTTTAAGAAAATCTTTTACAAGAAAACCTATCTAAGAAAATAGAAGAGTTAGAATCAAAGAAGAAATTGCTAAGTCAAGGTGTGATGGAAGGTTTAGACCCAAAATAAGATCCTATGACTAAACACACCCCATCTCTCCTTCCTCAATATCTTCCCAAAGAGCCTCTTAATTTACATTCTTAATCCAATTTTGAGCCCTATGTCCCACCTCCACAAACTAGTTTCTTTTGTCCTCATCCCATCACCATTTGCCTTGATGAACTTGTGGTGTGGGAGCTTAAATAAGATTAGTTGGTTGAATATAATTTAGAACTATTATTTGAAGAGAATGCAACTCCTTGGCATACTCATTAGGCTAGGTTATCATATTTTAAGATGCCTAATATTAGCATCACCATGAAGGAAGTTGAATATCTTACATCCCTTGACAAACAATATCAGATTATGATAGTTGATGTTCAATTTTAAAGCCCTTAAGACATCTTAAGTGATTAATAAGAGGTAGTTTCTTATGTTAAATCTCTTTTTTTGGTTTGTAATGAAGAATGGTTTATTTGTGGTAAAGAGGAAATCTTAGAAGAAGAGCATATCTTGATAAGAGCAAGTGAATATGAACAAGCTCAATTCATGCCTAATAAAAAAGACATCATGAGTGATTATGAGGAAGAGATTACCATAGGGACTCCCCTTAGTGAATAAAAGGAAAATTTACAAGCTCTTGCCTCCATATTTGAGGCGGTGTGTATCTATGAGTAATATGCCCAAGATTTGAAGAAAGATGTGCATGAAGAAGACTCTTTATCTTATCATGAAGTTATGGAAGACAATTTCAAGCATGAAGAGGTAGTGGTATTATATGACAAAGAGGACAAGGATGATTGGTAACTGCAAATAGAGCTCTTTCAAGAGCTTGAAGAGATTTACCAAGTTGAAGTCCAAGTATATGACAAGGTGAATTAAAAATCTTCCTTAGAATACAATGAAAAATATTCAAAAGAATTTTCAAAGGTCCTTGATGAAATAAAATAAATTTTAGCTAAGAGGAAGCCCAATCTTGTTGATAACACTATAGAAGACATGAAGGTATGCCTTGTTGAATCACCACTTGAAGCTATAGTTGAAGTATCATATGAGAAAGTTGAGGCTATTTGGAAACAAGAATAGTTCATCCCCATAGCTAATTTTTTTGGAGCTACTTGGTTCTCTTTTAATATCATGCCAATGAAGTTGGAAAACATTATGAAAGAGTTGGAGGTATCAATGCTAGAGATCAAAAGGCTACATATCTCACTAAATCATCCATGTCATAAAGAAAGAAGAATTTAAAAATTCTCCTTTGATCTAGGAGGAAGGTATGATTATGTTTCTAGTTGTATATAATATGTTGTTCTCTACTTCCCCTAAGTTATTTAGGCACATGTGTGTGTGTGTGTTTGCTTTTCTTGTTGTGTGTGTCATTTACTTTGTGTAGTTGAAGTAGTCATTATTAGTCTTTATATTGATCAACGTTTTTAATCAATGATAAAATGTCTCCTTATTTTCCTCATTATTTATATGGATCCTTAATCGCAATGGAATAATAAGGCTACTAGTCTAGTTAGTATAGCAGGCATACTGCCCCTATGAGTCACCAATTTATTAACCAAATTTGACTTTTTAGTCAAATTGGGGCACCTATAGGTAAAAACTTGACTTTATAGGTATATAGGGGGTGTAATATAATATCATTAGGTGTTTAATATCTCATTTTATTCCATTAAATGTTATATTATCCTTGGTCACTTTTTTCATTAGTCTCTCATGTCATTTTGGGTCATTTTAAGGGTCAAAATAGTGCATTTAATCCTTTATATGGGTTTCTTAGGAAATGTGAAGGTTTAAAAATGTAATTTCATTTCCCATGTGTCCTTATAATTCTTAAACAATTTTCAATAACTGAAATGTGATAGGTTGTTCAGAGAAAAGTTAGTTTTCTTAAGGAAAAGGAAGAAAATGGCACTTGTACAACCTCATTGGGAAGTGTGCCACTTGTAAAAGGTGTAAATGTGACTATTAATATTATACACACCCATATCCATGATTTAATATATTTATAAGTGTATTTTTTTCTCAAAAGTATTCTACTCTTTTCTTGGCCTTCTAGACACACAAAAGTGACTTGCAAGTTTGTACTTGGTATGGTCAACACAAGGGGTTTCAAGAAGAATGATTATAGGATGTTATCATAAACTTATATATATTAATTTTCATTGTAATATTTTTGAAAAATAATCAATTTTGATTTATGAATCATCCATTTGAAGTTGATTGTGCAAATTTACTTGCCCATCTATGCACCCTATCAGTTTTCCCTTGGTTTGAGTAGTTACATAAAAAATAGTTGTTAAATTTAATGTTATATGATTTTTAACTAATCCTAAAATTATTATCATGTTTTTTTAAAGTTTCAAATTATTTTGATGAGCTAATAGCCTCAAATTAATAGACTAGTTCCTTTTGAGAATGATAGGCATTTTCCACCATTTCAAGGTCTTCATGATTTAAAAATGGATTAAAAGGGTTGTGTTAAGTCCATTTAATTATTTATAAAGTTATCTTATCCTATTTTCACCATCCAATCTCATTTTATTATAAAATGTTCTATAATTTATAGTTATAAGTCACCATGCAGTCAACTTGTTATATGATAGCCATATCAGTTAGTTAGGTACCTTCAAAAGGGGTTCAACATTGATATTGAAGTGAGAATATTGTATTGAGATTCTAAAAATCTTGATGTTTCATACAAAAACCATTAAATGGAGATCTTTCCACTCTACAAATAATTCCCCTTGAGCACATGACTCCAATCTATTCATTGCCTACAAGTATTCAGAATTCACCTATAGACATCCTCATTAAAGCCAATCATGTTGAAAAGAGGTTTTTGAGATAACCAAGGTTTTGATTATCAATAATATTTTCTTGGAAATTTTGGATAATGCATAAACACCATTGTAACTTAAAATTCATGTTCATTGTACACATTACCCATACTTGCACTCAGTCTACCTGTCTAATGCAACTCAGAACGTGCATTTACAAATGTTTGGAAGGTAAGATTATGTTAAAATCAAAGTTTTGACTTTTTCTAAGTTTTCACAATTTGTATAACATCCATGTTAACTTTTGAAGGTGATACCATGGTTTTTCAAAGGCCAAAAATCATTCATAATGCTTGAGGTTTCTTCACTACCTATATATGAAATGTGTATAGATAACATTGACATTGGTAGAGGACTGAGGTACTTGCATGATGAAGTTGAAACATATTAAAACTTTCTTGATGACATAGTGGATATTTTTAGTTACTAAATACATGTTAGGAATGATAAGTTGGTAAATAGAGCTAAGAATCACTTCAAAAATTCAAAGGACTGATTTCAGGTCTATAGTCCCTAAAAATGAAGAAACAAAGGTCTAGAGGTTTTTGAGAATGGCATATACCATGGTTACATGAGCTATGGATACATTATAATTATATTGGTTAATATTTCTTATATAATACAATACCTACACAAAATTTGAAGGGCAAAGACCAAATTGATAGTGGTCTCTTAGAATCCAAAGTTACCATAAAAACACTAAACCTAGGTAGTTAACACCTACATGTCCGAGCCCAAAAGAAGCACTTTTCATCCAAGTTGGTAGTTGGGTCATGTATTCACATTAGGATGGTCATATATGGTTTTAATATTATTTCATGATACAAATATCATCAAAACGGAGTAACACCAGGTGTTTTGGTTACCTAAGCATATTCTCATTTCGTACACATGCACTTAAAGCAGGGTGAATATAGTGATCCAACATTGGTGCTAGAGTGGCATTTGAAGATTTACAAATGATAATGATAGTTAATGTATACATATTATCATGTAAATGCTTTAAAGGGAAAAATTATAAGCATCATGAATAAATGTAATGGTAAGCAAGGAAACCTATAGGCAAGGATAGGCAAGGGTTGTCATAGTCAGGATAGAGAGCTCAATTGGGTGAGTCCCAAGTGTATATGGAGGTGATAAATGGGTATAAATCATGTATAAATAATCCTAAAATATTTTTTAAAAAACTCCTTTTCACTATTTTCAAGATAAAAAAACATGATCACCTACAGGTGACCCCCCTTTCAAGCAAAAAATACAATCAGTTGGCTAAGTAGACAAACAGTGAGCAAATGTGGAGATTTTGAGTGATAGAATTACATAAGTGTAAATAAAATGAATAAAAAAAGTATAAATGTTATTGTGTTATTAAAAGAATATTTTATATGTTTTTTAGGCCTAATTCATGTATTCACACCTATAAAACTCTAGGCAAGTCAAACATAGTCAAGGTGATGTTATGCTCAATCTATTGTAAATAGGGGTATGAGGAGTCTATGAGAAGATAGAAGGATAAGTGGAAAGTAAAACCTAAAATATATTAATGATATACTAATCAATCATTTATGATGGGGAAATAAATAAAATAAATTCTCTTATGATTTATTACTCAGCTCACATCTTAAAACCTTACTAATAATCTCTTCATACAAGCCTATTTTAGGTTTTGAGGAGTTTGAAAGGTCAAATGGCATAGTGGAGAGATAAATTTTTGTGAAGATAATAATTAAAACATTTAAAATCCCTTACAATATTCATATTGGTCTAGGGAAATATGGTAGTTCCCTCTATTTTGTCTCAAATAGAGGGCACTCCCCTCATGCTTGGAATTGGCAATTTTGGTGAGTAAGGTAAGAGTATGAGGTCAGAATCCAAAGAGACATCTCAAAAGGATATGTAAATATTATATACATGTAAAACAAGCATGTAAACTAGTTATAGAGAGAATAAATTAGATAGGGTTCCCAAAACCTTATGGGTTACAGTTAAACCTATTGAACATGGCTAAGCCTAAAGCCCAAACAAGGAGTCATCATCATTTATAACATAAATTGAGATTTCTAATGAATTAAATCATGTTTATAATGTCACTATAGAGATTTTATAACCTTTTATATGTATTTTAAACCATGGAAAAGGTCAATTTAGACCTTCAAATAACTTAGACATACAAGGAATAAGTAAAAGAGCTTGATAGGGCAAGTTTGAGAGCTCACATCTCTTTGAAAAATTTGAATGGGAGTAAAAAGTATTTGTATATGTTATAAGGGTCATTTAATACCAATTTTTTTAATTTTTTTTAAAGGTTAGACGTGTAAACTCTATGAAATAACATTAAGAAGGAAAACAAACATAAAACCCTACTAAACCCTCAGTCAGGACCTAGTAGAGAAAATGGAGTTGGAGATGCAATATAATGGACTAGTTTGGATAGGATGGTGATTATAAATTTTATAGAAATACCCAATATTCTCCCCATACTTTTAGCTTATACAAAATTGTATAGATGGAGGAAATAATAAGGTTTTTCTCACTATTTTTTTATGTTGCATAGGATACAGGGGGATTTTGAACATTAAACCAATTTTTGGGGAAATATATAGAACTTTAATAACTAAAAATATCCATTTAATTTTTAAAAAAAACTCTTAATGGTTATAATAATAGATCTCCTTTTAGCCAATCAAAACTAGCCTATTGGACAAGTTAGGGAGAAGTGTGAAAATTTTAATTGGGTTATATTTTAAGAATTCCATGATGATTATAGGTACATGGATGGTATTAAAACATGTAATTAACTTCCTATTATGGATTTGAATTATAAAATGATCTCTTTTTGGAAGCCAAGTGTGAAGGGTGCATGGAAGAGTAGTTTTTTGGACAACAAATGATGATTGCTCCTCTCCAAGTGATTCCAAATGACAAAGCCTAATAATAATGCATGGAAATACATTTTTTATGTCCTTAAACTTAATTAAAATCATTTTTAATTCTCCTTATCAGTTATAGGAAATTCAAATAGCTCCAATTATGAAGATAGTTTTTCTAAGCCAATTAAGGAGTTTTCTTGCCACTTTTCATGAAGTTTGTGACTTGAATTGACATTTGTATATCTTAAAATTAAATTTTTCATCACATACCCTATAAAAATATACAATTAACTCCTTTCATAAGATTTAAAAATGTCCTTGTGACCCTTGAACTTCTTTCTTCTTCTCTCTCTTAGGATTTTTATAAGAACTAGCCATTTTGGCCATTGTATGGATGCTCCACCTGAGTATGGTGAGGACATACTCATTTGTATAAAATTTTATCAATAAAATTACTAAGTTTTACCTCTTACATTACTATTAATATTGTGTTTTACTTTAATGTTGAATTTTCTTAATGAAGACTATGGATTCCTTAGTAAGTTATCACATTCTCTCACCTATTTGTAGATTATTCTTGCAGGGCATGTGATGTGTTCTAGGAAATTTCAAATTTTAAGTGAGTTATTATCTTTATTATTTACATTCAAGGCTTATTTTCTAGTCCTCCTATATTTTTACATTCATCCATAACCCCACAATGTAACATTGATGCAAGAAGACATAGATTGGAGAGTGTATGTTTAGTTTGTCCTTTGATTTCAAGTGTAATATACATATGGTTGGATGTCATAAATATATTTGGAGTATCACTTCCCTTAGGTTATTTTAATTTCAATTATCTCTTTCCCTTTTCACCCCCAAAGTTTGGTAGTAGTTGCAATTCAAAGTGGTACATCAAGGGAGTTAGCCCTATCTAGAGATTCACCTCATTCCTTAAGTTGCCCACAATCCTAGAGGTTATTTCATTGTACCACATGGATGAGGAGATATTTTAATCTCTTAAAAGGGTGCATATCTAATTTATAATAGTTTGGTACTCCTATTTCATTAGTATGTGACAATTGGACAACATTATAATCAACTAAATTCCTAGAATGGGCCTATGACATCAGATCACCATTGGATCATCCTTGAATCACTACCTTCAAGGGAATGGATTATATGAATAAACTAAAAATAACCTCATTGATGTTATCAATAAATATACTAAGAATAAACCCAAAGAGTGGCATCTCTTACTAAAATACACACTTTGGGAAGATTGAACTTGGTATAAAAAGGCTCTTAAAGCCTCCTTATATCTGCTAGTCTATGGGAGGCAACTAATATTTCCAATCATGCTTAAGTTTCTAACATATAAATTCATGTTGGAATACATGGAACCAAATGAGAGAATAAAATACATATTGATATATATCATATAAATGGAAGAATCCAGGACTGAATTTCTATAGAACTTTAGTAGGCATCAAGATATAGTCAAAAGATCATTTGATAAAAGAGAAAATTTTAAAGCATTCAATATATTTGACTTGGTGTTACTATAAGACAAATACCATTAAAATAAATCAAATCATGAAAATTTTAACCCACTATGGATAAGACCCTATTATATTTTTGATATTATGGGTAATAATGCTTTACATTTGAGGGACCTCTAAGGTAAAAAATTGACATATCTAATCAATGGACAATTTTTGAAGCACTACTTCATGGTTGCTCCATTTGAAGATTTATTTGAGTAATAATATATGTCATAATATAGGTATTCATAGGTTCAATTTACTTTATTATTTAGTTTCTTGATTTTAACCATTCATTTTTATTAGAGTTACTCTCACTTTCTAGATTAATCATTTTTGTTTTTTTCATGTTGTTTTACTTAGTCTAGTATCTCATTTTTATGTAGTTCCCCACTTTATAGGATATTTTTCATTTTGATTTCATGGTATTATAACTAATTAATTATGTTATAACCAAGAAAAACCTATTCAAATGGTGTCCCAAATTGATGTTTTTAACTCAACTTAAATCACTGGGTATTACACCTTAAGCATCAAAATTCTTAATCCAGATAAGTACTAAGAGAGTGAACCATGATAGTGTTATAAAGTTCATGATTTTATCAGGTATATAAAAGTTAATCCCATATCTCCATGTAAATTTATAAATATTTTCTTGTCTTCTTGGATCAAATTCACATTATATACTAATACTTGTTTGAGATAATAACCATTGATATAGGTGAAGTTGACAAGGACATTCTTATGAACCAAACCTTACCTAAACTAGTTCATGGTGGTTAACTTTTAATTTTTTCATTCATACACAAAAAAAATAGAATAGAAAGTATAATCCAAAAATATAAAATAAATTTAAAAGGGATTAGAAACCTAAATGATTAAATAAGATCAATTTGTCATGCATCATGAAAGAATATGAAGGAAGGGAGGAAGAGTGATCAAATGTATCTCTATCAGGGATATGTATGCCTGGTTAGCATCATAATAATTCCTAATCTTCCAAAATGTTTTCTAACTTAACACTAAATCAAAATGAAACCTACATCTCATACCATGTCTTTGCTAAAATTCCTTTGACAAGGGGATAAGAAGATCACTTTGACACACACTCATCTAAGGTATGAGTAAAGTATGTTTCATAAAGATACCAAGAGTCCCTTTCATATTTATGATAAAATCATTTCATTTCTATCATGGTTAATGGTTGATATTAGAATTATAAAACCACAAATTCTAGGTTCTTGAAAACCCAAGAGTATTCACCCATGTGAGTTGGCATTTGTTTTATTCAACACACCCCACCTTGCATTATTTATGGATAATTCTATACCCATTTATTTTCTATAAGTATTATTCATTGTAGTTTTGTACGTGCATGTTTAGCCTATTTTATTATCTATGGAAATTTGTGGGTTTTTGGCATTAAATCACCTTTATTGCATTTATTTTCCTCTTGCAACTCATTTTCATTGGAATGACTTATTTTAACTATTATATTGATGAAAATTTTGGTAAGATTATTATGTATGATTGGTCTTCATAATTATCAGTATTTAGATTTATTTATTTAGAATTATCAATGTTTTAGAACCTAACATTTTGGTCTTTGACATTTTGTTCTTCAGCAGAATTGTTATATAAATTTTCATTTGGAAAATTTCATTAGTAAATTGTTCTTTAGAAATTTTAATTTGGTAAGTTTTCATTCATGAATTTTTGCTTCAACAAATTTTCATTCGAGAACTTTTATTTGGGATTTTGGTCTCTAGTAACTTTCTCTTTGGAAAGTTTTCATTCAGAAAGTTTTATCAAAACTTTCATCTTTGACAAATTTATCTGAAAAATCTTCTAGAATGATAATTTATTCTTCGATAAAATTGTAAAACATTTTAGCTTTCAATAAAGGTTTTATGAATACCCTCAAATAACAATTTGGTCTTTATAATCTTTCATTCAAAACTCTTAGATCTCAAAAATCAAATGATTTATCCCAAATGCAAGCACCGAATCTTAAATAAACCACACATTAACATGTGTCAAAAAAGAGTAGTGTTATTGTGCCCCTTTTAATGAGTAATCATCCTACATGGCATGTCCAATAAGATAATATGGTCAAGTTTGAATTAAATGAACATGAAAAGCTAGAGATATTGGTGATTAATGGTGCATTAACTAATATTTAATGCTAAAATACTATAACATTGAGTTGATAACAAACTTCATGTTTATTTATTGTTAGTGAGCTTGAGTGAATACTACCCACTAAGAATTCAAGCCCTAGTTATGTTCAGTCAAGCTAGAATTTTCATAGAAGAGAGCCAAATTATCATTACAAGGATCCAAAATTCTATCATCAGTATGAAATAACAATGGTGTCTTCATCCAAGTATACATGGGAACTCAGATACCATGAAAAACATTTATCAAAGATTTGATGGAATATATGGATATAATTTTTGATGCTTCCATATTTGATGGTATCTATGCTAACCACTCAACTCTATGGGAGGATGTAGAAAGCATCGATGCATTCACCTATTAGGAAGACATCTCTATAAAATATTTACAAATAGTATCTAATCTACTTCCCTTCAAGTTCCAAGCACTTTACTATGTTATTGTTAAACTTGAGGTCATGCCATGTATTGACTTATTACGTGACTTGTTCTTAGAAGGAAGAATTATAGATGACATTTTTCTCCACTACATCAATCAAAACAACATCATCACCGACATATTAGGGGAAACATTTCAAAGGTGTTTATTCTTGCTAATCCTAGATTTCACATTTGATTTACATAGTGTATCCCTTTAGAGGAAAAGAAACAATATATAGAAGACAGTGAGCAAATGGCATTTCCTTGGAGAAACCTTTTCAATCAATAAAAATAATCATATCCCCATTACCAAATTATAGATGGGAATTATCATTGTTATGGCACTAGTAAACTACTTGTATGGTTACTCGAGCATACGCTTCCTTTACTTGGAATGGGTATCATTACTTGACCTATTGATCACCTCATAATGCACCTTTGCATTGGGAGAGATTATCAACACCCAGTTGCATGAACCAATACTTCATAAAGACAAAAGTCCCCAAGGGGGATTTTTTACATGATTTCCTACCTTATTAATGTTGTCATGGGTATCATATATAGACACAATGGGTCTTAATTATGACCCAAATTTTGATTATATAAAAAATAGGATTTATGATGTCTATTAATGTTTTCATATGTATGCATATACGAGAAATATATTGAGGATTGTAGAAGAATTGTATCCCTAGGATTGGATAGAGATTCATGAGGAACCCATGCTAAAAATATCTAAAAATATTGATAATTCACTCATATCTAATGGAGAATACTATTTATATCCTTATTACATCATGACAATAGTCATTTGGCATTGGTTAAATCCTCTATGCCTCCCAAAATACATCCCTGATAAGATGGATGAGTAATAAATTGATTACTAGTTATGGAAGGGTATTGATAAATATTTAACTAGAATCAATAAGATCACATTTTATGGCTCTCATCTCATGATTGGGAAGATGTGTTACACCTTTCATAAACATTTTAGGGAACTAACAATGCTAGGAAAGCCTATGCCTTAGCTACATTTACCTATAGAGATTGGTACTCCTATGGTATATTACAAAAATGTATCCATAATCTAGGAATTTAATATAAGCATGAGCTTTATAACCATTATTTCCTATTTCTTAATGCAAAATATGGTGTTGAAGTGTTGGAAAGGGCTAAAATAACTACATTAAATGAATATTTGTTCAAGGTGATTGAAGTATATCCTTCCATCACAATTTATCTAGAACAATATAAAATCCCACCACTAAGAGGATAGACCTCTTTATACTTTTATAACAATATACCTCTCTATAAACTACATAAACAAAGTCAACACCCCCAAAATCCACCCACCATGATGATGACTGTAGAGAAATAATAAGCTAAAGGGGAAAATTTAGTTGTTGAAACACAAACATAAGAAGACACTTCTCAAGTTCAATAAACCACATTTAAATTGAAGAAAATAAATCAAGAACCATATGCATAAATAGTTGATGTAGAGGAGAGATCTATTGGAAAAGAAGAGGAGCTTATTTATATAGACTCCTCTAACTCATAAGACCTCACACCCACTATGTAAACTCTAGAAACCAAAAAATCTAGTGTGAGAGTCCCTATTTCCAATTAAAAATTACATTCTCCTCTAATTGAGAAGGGAAATATATATAATAAGAGGAAGTCCATGGTACAAAGGCCTCAAGTAAATTCTACATAAGGACCAAATGAACAAACACAACCCTTAATGAAAGGTGAGCTAGTAGAAAAAGTATATTAAGAAGAACTACAACAAGCCAAAATTTTGATCTTGCAAAGAATGAAATTAAATTCACCCCTCAAGAGTGACACATTATGTAAGGATTTGATTCTTACTACTCCCTTAGGCCACTCTCCATTTATCATATTACCATTTATCACTTATTTTTATTTGTCTGTATCCCTACCATCATTTGGACGTATCTCCACATCTATTTCTATAACTATTCCTTTGGTTACCACCTCTATTACTATTACTACCATCTAACCCAACACTCAATTTCCAATATCTTCTACTTAGTTGAGTTCACCCATGCCTTCCTCAAGAGAAATTAAAACCACACAAATGATAGCCACTAGGAAAGATAGAATAAAGAACTTAGTCTATATTATCCACCTAATTTCACATTTGGGGAATGTAGACAAGTCAAAAATAATATGGCCTTCCATGCCACACCCAAATCATGAGAATGAGCCTTTAAAAGATACGTAGGCACAAACACAACCAATATACCTAGCACAATTGACACTTATAAACTAAGCCAAAGAATTAGGAGCATTAACTTTTAAGAGGCCAAACTTGAAGATAAATGAGCTACCCACTATGAGTTTATTATTCAATAAGTCTACTAACTCTATTTAAAGGGTGAGGAAAATAAAGTTAGGTGATAACATTAGGTGAAACTTGATTTTAGAATAAAGATAAGAAGACTATTATATTTCCAAGAGATAAGATAAAAGAATGAGTTAGTACACTTTCATTAAGGACTTAAAGTCCTATATGGATACCCATACTTGATCCTTGCTATTAATCCATGAGGGTCTGAGTAGGAGAAGAAAGAGGTGTAAAAAGAATTGGAGAACATCAGAGAACAAAAATAGGTCATTCATGTTCCCTATGAGATTGAGAAGGATGTTCAAAATGAATCATTAAGGTTGTATGAGATATTGGACATTATTAGCTCCTTTAGGACATAATTAGCCACTCATTTTAATCAAATAACCAAAAAATTTAGAGCTCTAAAGAAGATTAAATTGATTTGAATTTTTGGGTTTTATAAACCCCAAATAAGGCTTTCATCCTTCTCAACTTGGCATCACCCTTGGAAGTGAAAAATACATTAAATTTAGTGGTCATCTAAACCTAGGAAGAAAGGGAGTGGATAAAATATATTGTTAGCTTAGTATCAAAGACAAATGAATAGAATAAGCAAGCAATACAGATTTTAAATGAATTAGAGTTGATGAATACATGGGATGGAAATATGAAGTTGGTGGTGAGGTATATATTTGATCAAATACTATAACAAGCCTAAATCATCTTCAAATAAAATTTGTATGGGTTAAATATTTAGAATGTTGAGACCAAGTTTATATTTGCGAGGAATAAGGTCACTGAAGTGGAGATATTTTAGGTAAGATTTAGAGCCACACAAGATGAACATGCAAGGTTAATAACACAATTTAACAAGGTGAATAGACCATCTCTTTTAGATATAAACATAATAAGAGAGTAAAATTCTATTAGATATAAACATTAACAAGATATGGAGGCAAAGAGGAATTCTAATTCCACTCCATCTCCCATTTCATCAAGTGTGTTAGCTTTAACACCACCTCCATATACTAGTTCAACAACCCATACTCTATTTGTGAGAAAATCATAGATATTCTAATATCAATCATGTATGAAGTTTTGCATGTATGATTTATTCAAACTAACTATTTATAGTTACTCTTTATTGAGTTCATGTTATAATTAACTTAAGTATTTTTTCCAACATGAAAACATTGCATGATAGTGGTAATCTATGAGTTGTAACATGTAGTTTTGCATAGTATAACTTAAGTTATATTTATTATAAAATGTAATAAAAATATTTACTATAGTTTTAGGATGAGGTGACCCCTTTTCAAAGTCATTAAATACATGTAAACCCATATTTCAAAGGGTTAGAGTTTTGATCAATATAAAAATAAATCAAGTCATTGATTGTCATGCAAATGTGTTGGTTCTTTCTCTTCCCTTTTTTGTGTTAAGTTTTTTAGCTTCTTTGACTATGTTAATTCAGTGATTTTGAATTTTATAAAAGCTATGGATATTTTTTATTGTTTAAATTGATATATATACTAATCATATATGTTTAAAATCTATTGAAATTTAGTAAATTTCATTGAATTTAAGTTATCAGTTTAGACTACATTGATATTCTAAGGTGTGCAGGAGTATCTACCTTTGGTATAGTTTTAAGGTGTGTGTTATGGTTACTCTCGATACCTTCTTGGTTTAATATATAATCTATCAACTAAGGGTGTGAAATATAAACTTTGAAGAGATCAACATTCAACTAAGACCACTAATTTTTTTATACCTAATTTCCTGAGATAGCTTAATTGTGTTTGCTCATGAGTGTGTAACAACTACAAATGGCAAACATAGGTTTTGGAAATACCTATCCACTAATGAAAAAAAATTGGTAGTGACCTTATGATAACATAATAATTTTTTTTCTACCTTACCTTCCCCTCCTTTTTTAGTTTCTTTTGAGATCTATCCATAATAAAGTAATTTTCCACCCAACTAATTCACCTAGTGTTTACTTCTTTTAGATTTCACATGCCATCCATTTTCCTCATTAAATGACACTCATGTTCAACATGTTATTCCACCAATTATTTTTTCTAATTTCATACTCACAACTCATTCCATAGAGTGGAACTTCATTTCCATTGAGATCCTAAAATGTTAGAGGCCACCTTGTTTAAGTAGGATAGTTTTGACAAGGATGGCTATAAGAATCAATAGGCTGCTACGAAGGTTGATTTGGGATAGGAGGGGGCATATAATATTTATAAAAATATTGATAGGGATTTTATGGAGATTTAAAATCTTGATAAGGATGGTAAGGAGAGGAGGAATTATAGTACTCTAGATAACAATTTTGTTCATATTGATAACTAGAGCCGTATTGGAGGTAAATACATTCATTTTAGGACTAATATGATTCAAAATAAGGATGATAATGATCATTGTGTCACTTATAAGGATATTTTAAATAGGTAATCCCTTCATATCCATCCATCACAATTCATGAGGCTAATCAAAATAGGAGAAATTATTAATTATTCCTAAAAAAAGGACTTGGGCTATTTAAATGAACTAATAGGATGTCAAATTCACCATTGATGCTTGTGTTCATGCCTCAAAAGGTTGATGTATTGAAGAAAAACATAAATAACTATCCAATAGATGAAATATTTGTCCCATCAAGAATGCCATAACTATTATCACACTAAATTACACCCTTAAGGAGGTTTTTCAAGCCTCCTTACTTAGGTGATAGCATGGAGACACCTATAGGTTTTGGGTGGCCCAATCAATGACATGAATCTCTAGATAGGATAACTCCCTTGATGTTTCACCTTAAATATACAATTTAGCCTATTGTTTTCTAGTGATAAGGTAGAGAGATAAAGTAAACAAAACAAGGAGTTGATGTACAAAAATAACACACTCCACATACCTATAATTCACTAAGAACATGAATAATGACCAAAACATATCACACTAACTCAATATGAGCCTCTAAGCATCAATTTTTCAATATGAAGGTGAACAAAAAGATAACTAAGAGGGGATGATAAAAAGGTCTCATGGGGAATAATAATGAATCAATATCCACACATAGACAATGCATGACCATGTAATACACTCCACATGACCTAATAAGATGAATACAACCTAAAAATGGGTAAGGAGATAGGATAAATGAGAGATATATGACACTAATACTAAAATTAATCAACTAAACATGAGATATACACTAATTTCAATATTAATAAGGCCATAAATCAGCTTGTATTAATATCAAAGGAAAGCACAAGTGTTTACATGAGCAAGGCTTCACCATACTAAGGTTGAGGATCCTTTACAATGTTAAACAAGGTAGTACATATAGAATATATTGAGAAGGAGAGAGAAGATGGAAGATGGATAAGCCTATGAAAAGTGTCATCTTATGATGAAGCAAGTTACAAAGAATAAATCTTATAGATAGGAAGGTTTATGAACTCTCCTCAACACGTGTCATCTTGGTGAAATGATGTCTTCCTCAAGGTGGCATTGAGTGACTATTGACCTCCCCATGACTCATATTTCTTGATTTTAAATTTTATTCTTGATTGGACTTAATGCTTGACACATGGGGTTAATATTATTAAGCTAATTTATACCTACGTACTACATAGTAGTCTTGGTCTTCATTACATGAAAGTCCCATTAACCTTAACGACACTAGTTTATGTTTATCTCATGGCTTTAGTGACCTCATTTAGGTTTACAACTTAATATTATCAAGAAAGAAATATTTTAGAAGAATTTGTATAGTTTGAAAACTCATTTTGGCACCCTTATGGCCTTTTGAAATTATTATGGAGACTCACATACTTATGTATAGGCCTAATAGACCTCCCAAAATGATCAAAAGGTCTGCATATATCTCTATACCCTAATTTAGGCCTACAACCTATAAATTTAAACTATTTTATGTACATCTTCTCTACACATGTGATCATTTTTATCTCAAATATATGATCATGGGTATTTATTATGTCATCCAAGTGATTTTAGGACCAATATTGTGCATGTAAGTCACTCAAACCATCTTTCTCTCTCATTGAGCACCTTGAAAGCTTTACAAGGTAGTTTTGAGTGTTTTTTTTAATGATTTTTCATAACATTGAGGCCCTTAAATTATGATCAAATTCCTCAAATTTTTATTAGTTTAACCTCTTAATCATCCCTAATATCCACTTTAACCCATGCACTTTGTATTTATACTTTTTATGTGAATAATTAACTCTTCTTGATTGTTTAGGCTTATTAAAGAGGTCGAGGAGAAATTTTGATCAAAATTGGGATGTAAAAAGTTTTTATTTAATTTTATATTATTATATGAGGTTTAAAACATGTAAAATAATATTTATAAGTGGCTTAAATTTTTTTTTGAACCTTTACAAAACTCAACACCTAGTATGACCTATACTAAGGGTTTATTGATATATTTGACATTCTATCCCTAAAAATGCATTCTTGATGTTTTATAAATATTAAAAGGGTTATAATAACTATTTAAACCATTTTTATAACCTCTTAAACCCACCAAAAATCTCATATCCCTATTTCAAACATAAAAATGCTTGTTTCCATACTTGTTAGTAAGCAAACTTATACGTCTTCATTTAGGCCTAATACCTTTCTCAACAAATATATGAGAATATCTCATTTAAAGAGATTTATTATTTTATATGTGAAGTGTAAAAACATAAATAAATAATTCAAGGCATTTAACCTCTTAAACCATCCTCAAACCTATTAATTCAAAATTCACCTTTATTCTCTTATTGTTCACATAGACCTACATGTCTTCATTTAGGACTGTTAAGTTCTTTTATTGCATCTTTTTATCTTGATAGTGTATGAAGAGATTAATTTTAAATTTATCACCATATTTAAATTTATCATAACCCATAAATATGTCTTACACATCTCAACTCAGCATAGGAGACTCATTGAGAGCCTTTCATGGGCATGCATAGTTAATCTAGCAAGAAACTCAAGAGAGTTGTAGGTGGTCATTTTTGGAGACTAAATATATAAATCCACATGCATATACTTATAATTTAAATAATTTTATGACAATTTTCCAATATTTTATTCACTCTTCATACATCCACTTACCTCATAATTTGCATGCTTTCCTCACATTCCTAGTGGCAGGACTGTAAGTGCTTGTCTTCTGCATAGTTCTATTTTGACCATAAATGATCATATTATGGGGTTAATTTACACCTTGGGAGGGTTTTTTTATTTTCCCTCCAACCAAGCCAAAAAATGATAAAAAACCCAAGGTATGGGTATCTTATTGTGGGCTTAAACCTTCGAAAGAGGTCAGATTCCTCTTGATGGTTCACCTAAACAAATGTTGCTACTAGGAAAAGGGTTAGAGAGAGGGTATAAAGTTACTAAGAGAGATAAAAATGTGAATAAAAAATTTAAAATTGGGAATTACATAAGCATGAAATAAACACTGATGAAGCATATGATAATGTTAGCTCACACAACCTCATAGAATAGTTGATTGCATAAGTGTTTCATAAACTAAGATCACAAGTAATTAATGAAACAAGGAGGAATTATGAGATTCACACCAAAAATACATTAATGGAGGAAAAATCATGAATTAAAACATATAAATAGCTTCAAAAAACCTTAAAATAGGTAAGAAATAAGGATAATGGACATGGAATAAACTTACAATGCCATCATGCACAAGCTTGTTAAACATAATTCGAAGGCAAGAGACAGGTATAGAAAGTATTTATCACTTAAAGAGGTATTTCATAAAAATTTAATAGGGTCTTACCTTATCAAAGGAGAGTCTCTTGATACTCCCAAAACATGAGATTATATCTTTTTAATGGGGAAGAGAATGAGAGATATAGGAGAAAGGGGGAGAAAGAGGAGAAACATGTAATCAGAAATCAATAAATGAGTTGTCACCATCCTTAAATTAATTATTAAATACATTTGGATCAATTAGGACTAATCCTTCATCAACAATTAATCTTCATTATCTTCGAGTAGTCTTCAACTTCCCTTATTGGCTGAGAAACATACTACAAGACAAAACTTTGTTATTGAGGATGATGAGTCATGATTTAATAAGGAAGAGCCTCCAAAGACTTTTAAAATTAATTTAATTATCCACCTATTCTCTCCAACCACTAGATATATCTCTTGGATTTATACACCATCCTCCACTTGTGTTTGATATAAAGATAAAATCATCATATCCATGGACTTGACTGAGCCATGACTATGTCTATTTTAAGCAATTACATGTACCTACTAAAAGTGGATTATATCACTATGTCAAAAGATAATACATTAATTTCAAAATCATAACACTAATCCTAATTCAAACCCTAAAAATAGGTTTAATATAGATTAAAACCAATCCCATTTATTGGTCTTCATATACTTTTAATTTCAAATGAATATCTATTGGCTAGGGTTTCTTGATCATAAGCAAGATGAAAACTTGAATTTGAGGGATTTTGAGAGTTATAAATAAGATTTAATGACATTATACTATCTTACAAGGATTAATCTTGGTAACCTAGATTGTATATTGATCTTGAATTCATACCTTTACCTACTTGGGTGGATGAATCCTTTTGAACTTGCATGTCTGCCTATGTGGCACCTTCTTTGGGTTGCTTATCATATTTTGAAAATATGACCATCATTTTTTGGGACACACGTCTTCATTATTTTCCCTCATGAAACATGCTTAATATGCTATATCAATTTACTTAGGAGTTTCCTAGCTTTGATCTTCATTATAGACCATTGATTTATGATCACTCTCTAGATTTTACCACTTGGAAGCCTCACATTGATCTTTATTTCAGATTTTAAAAGTGTGATACTTATCAGTCTTACGTGTCTCCTTTGGACCTTTTTTTTAGTATTAATCTAGTTCATATGCTTGTATCATGTGATAACCTTTTATGAAATCTAGGCTCATTGACTTTTTGACCTTATATGCACCATTGATTTTCTCTAAATGGTTGAATGTGTGTCATCGATCCTCTTTATGATCGATTAAATGTAATCCATTGATCCAATAAGTCACCATGATCATGACACTTATCATAAACATGTTTAATCTTAGGATACAATGAACTGTTAACCTTGTGTTTGTCATTAGATCTAATTTTTCATGATTAAACATGCACCATTTATCCATCTTGACTTATTGACTCAGATGAGCCCCTATGTGCCATTGATCATTGTTGTGAGCTACCAAGATCATCCCACTTTTCATCCATTCATTCAACTTTAAACTTGTTAGGTATTTTTAAATCCAAATGGATATTTTGTATGGACTATATTAAATTTTCTCAAGCATGTGCCACATTGCTAGATCATCTTTGAAGGCATATATCTTGAGATAAAAAACTCATCAAGATACCAAATTTTTAAGGGATGACCTTGTAATTATTAAACCTTGGTTGACTTATCAAGTACACTTATGAAATGTACAACCAAATTGATATGTTTATTCCTATATGATTTGGCATGATGGTTTGGTCCCTTATAACCACCAAATTCACAATTTAAGCTTGATTAAAGTGTTTCAAAAGATTACAAGTGACATGTGATAGGACATTAAATTATGTCTACTTATTTCATCATTGGATCACTCTTCAACTAGGACTATACTCTAATTATTACCCTAGATCCAAGAAAAAGCTTCTTATGTAGGCCAATTTTATCCAACATTTCTAGTGACCTCTTGGGATTGCATGCCTATTATGCTTGAGAAACCAGATTAGTTACCTTGTCTAATCCATTTGTCATATGGATTCAAAATCATTTATTTACCTACTAATGTGAAACTAATACAAGTTTCTCCATTTTCTAAAAACTTCCCTTTGAAGTAACAAGGATAAAAGGAAATGAAACTAACGATGTGCCCAAGAAACTTATGGAAGGGAAACACACAACTAAAAAGAAATGTACACAAGGAACTTAGAGGAAAAAATAAAAAAACTAATCTAAGATATACAAGGTTTCACCTTAAAATCATCTTCCTCCTAGGTTAAATGTGAAACATTTAACATCATTCACTTTTAATGGACTAGGATGGAAAATACCTTTCTTTTGAGGTGCCAAAATTGGTGAACCAAGATGCTTGATTTCCAATATTCTTGACATGCTCTCTAATGGATGAAAAGGGATAAAAATATCTCCAATGTAAACATATTGTTCTATTTATTCAAATATTGCTTCATATTGGACTATAATATCAATTGTAACCTTCTCACTTGATGGTTCTTTTGAACATAAAGGTTGACTATCTAGGTTTAGGGAAAAAAGTTATAATTCATCCCAAATGGAAGATTCATCTTGGTCATCTAGAACAATGCCAACCTTAACACTATCCTTTTTCTACTCACTTTAGAAGAATCTAGATGGAATTTTACCAACCCATTTAAGATTCAAAATGTCATATTCTTATGGTTGAAAATATGACCACTCTCCTTCATTCTTAAAGACATCAGTATTATCATCCAGAGATAGTTCATCTTGATATTTCTCAACTTCTATAACTTGATTTTCAAGTTCATCTCCATGATTTAGATGAGGCATAAGCTAGTTTAGAACCTCTACCTGGTCCATGAAGTCATGGTAAAACTACTTCCATAATTAATTTTGGTCCTTTTTTATCTATTTATTTCCCATGTTCATCTTCAACTAGACCAAATGGAATCTCTTAAAATAAATAAAAATCTCTTTTGATCTTAGTTACAACTAAAATATGCATCTCTTTAAATATGAAGGCATTAATACTTCCTTTAGTCTCTAATTCATTAGTGTTAAAGCCATGCCAAGAAGGTTGGTCCAAACCTTAATTTTCCTCCTTGAAATGAAGTGGGCTGACTATCAATATATATTCCTTACATACACTTGTATTTTCCTCCTATGTCTCACCTATGACTTCAAGTTCCTCCTCTATCCTTTGTAAAATAGGTTTTTTTCTCCAAGAGGGAAATGGTGGGAGGGAAAAAAAGTTCACCTTGATTGAAGCTTAAGAGAGTGTCATTCCAACTAGGGAATTTGAAAGCTCTTTTAGGTGGTTCTTGAGGAAATGAATAAGAGTCTTAGATATCTTGTAGAGAAATCTCATTTAACTAAGTTATGGTTTCTTGATTCACTTTTTACACAACTAACTCCTCTTCTTCTAAGACCATTTCCTAGACCACCTCAACTAGCACATCTTATTTCTTCTTTATACCCTCCTTAACTAATTACCATGAGGGGAATGTGTAATATTTAGCCACATTATCATCTTATTTAATGAGTATAGGAGAGGGTGGTTTCATAAGAGAGGGCATGACATAATCAGGGCCATTTTCATAGGAGAAGATCCATGAATGGATGGCTTCATTTTCTTTAATTGAATGGTATTTAATAATTTACTTGGCTCTTAATAAAGATGAACTTTAATGAAGTGGAATAAGGGTCTATGTTTGAGCATAAATAGGATTAGAAGAAGGTAGGTGGGGTTTAGGGTTGGATACTCTCATTCTTAAAAACAACCCATAATCATTTTCTTTCTTGGCTTGGTCTTGCTTAACCAAGCATTCCTCCTAAAACCTCAACTCCTACTCCTAAACAAAAGCTTGGTATTTAAGATTTTATTTCTACTTATAACACTTTTCCACCCTTTCAATCTCTCTCAATTATTTTTCAAGATCAATTTTCATCTCCCTAAAACTCTTTTTTGGTTGCCTAGAGAGAGACAAACTCTGACAAGGCTGATACACTAAATCTTGAAAGCCATTTGGGGTGAATCCATAAAAATTTATAATATGATATGAAGGATAAGGAATGAAAGAGCATGAATTTTGATCAAATGGGTGATGATACATACCAAATAATTATTAAATAGGATTTGGGATATTTAAACTAGGTGATGAATACTTGGAGTTACCATTGATGTTTGTACACATGCCTCTAAAGGCTGATTGGATGAAGAGAACACCAAAACTCTTCACTTAGTGAACAACATAGTTATCCCATTAGGCATGCTATAGAATATTTTGGGATTAATTTTCACCTTGGGAGGGGGTTCTTTAGTCTCCTTATAACCAAGCTACAAAATGGGAGCAACCCCAAACTATGGATATAATGTTATGAGGTTGAACCTTTGGAGAAGTCCAAATTTCTCTTAATGGATCACCTAAACTAATGCTTCTACTCAGAAAAGGGTTAGAGAGAGTGTATAGAGTTACTAAGAGAGATAAAAGGTGATGTGAAAAATTAAAATGGGGATTTACATAAGCATGAAATAAACACTGATGAATCATAAGACAATTCTAGCTCACACAACCTCACAGACTAGTTGATTGCATAAGTGTTTCATAAACTAGGCTCACAAGCAATGAATGAAATAAGGAAGAATTTTAAGATTCACACCAAGCCTACATTAATGGTGGAAAGAGAATGAGTTCAGATGTGAAAATACCTTGAAAACACCTAAAAATAGGTAATAAATAAGGAAAATGGACATGGAAGAAATTCCTTCACAATGACATCATGTACAATCTTGCTAAACATAATTTAGAGGCAAGAGATAGGTAAAGAAAGTCTTTATTTCTACAAGAGGTCTTTCATAAATTTTTTTTTCAAGGTCTTGCCTTATCAAATACGAGTCTCCTGATACTACCAAAACATGTGATTATATATTTTTAATGGGGAAGATAATGAGAGATATTGAAGAAAGCGGGGAAAGAGAGGAGAAAAACATAATTAGAAATCAGTAAATGATTTACCACCATCCTTCAATGAATTATCAACCACATTTGGATCAATTAGGACTAATCCTTCCTCAAAAATTAATATTCATTAGCTCTAGGTAGTCTTCAGTTTCCCTTATTGGTAGAGAAAAATACTAGAAGATAAAACTTTATTGTTGAGGATGATGAGTCATGATTTATCAAGAAGGAAGAGCCTCTAAAGACTCTAAAAATCCATTTAATGCTCCAATTACGCTATTTAATCATAAAATCTCTCTCTTGGATTTCTATGCCATCCTCCACTTGCCTTCATTATATATACAAAAGACCCATATCCATGGACCTAACTAATCCATGACTATGTTTATTTTAAGTGACTACATGTACCTATTAAAATTGGATAATATGGAAATGTTAAAAGATAAGGCATTTATTTCATAATCATAACTCTAATCCCACTTCAAATCCTAAACATAGGTCTACTATAGATGAAAACCAATCCCATTTATTGGTTTCATATAGTCATAATTTCAAATGAATATCGATCAGCTAGGGTTTCTTGATCATGAACAAGACGTAAAAATTACATCTAGGGTATTTTGAGAGTTTTAGTTGAGCTTTAATGGCATTATATGATCCTACAGGGATTTTTCCTTGTAACCCAAATCATATCTTGATCTTGCATTCATACATTTACCTACCTAGGTGTAACAATCCTTTTGAACTACTGTGTCTACCTATGTGGCACCTTCCTTGGGATGCTTATCATACTTTGAAAATATGACCATCATCACTAAGACACATATCCTCATCTTGTACCCTCATGAAACCTAATCAAATATGCTCTATCTAATTCCTTGAGAGTCTCCTAGATTTGACCTTCATCGTTGACTATTGATCTATGATCACTCTACATTTTTCCACTTAGAATCCTCACCTTGATCTTATTTTGGATTTTGAAAATGTGACACTTGGTAGTCCTATGTGCCTCATATGGACCTTTCTAACATTCTACATCTAGTTCATGCACTTATACCATGTGGAAATTTTTCATGTAATCTGAGATCATTAACTTTTTGACCTTATGTGCATCATTAAATTTATTTACATGGCTGAACACATGTCATAAATATTCTTTTTACTTGATCAAATGCATGCCATTGATCCATTAAGTCACCATGATTGTGACACTTATCATCAAAATCTTCAATTTCAAGATCTGCTAACCTTTTGACCTTGTGTTCACCATTAGATCTACTTTTACAAGATTAAATGCATGTCATTTATCTATCTTGTCTTACTGTCTCAGATGAGCACCCATATGCCATTGATATTTTTTTTTAGCTACCAATATCATGACACTTATTAGCCTTCCATTCAACTTGAAACTTTTTAATGATTTTTAAATCCAAATGTCTATTTTTTGTGGCCTATATTTGACATTATTAAGCATGTCCTACACTGATAGATTATCTTTGAAGGTATATATATTGAGATAGAAAACTCATCAAGACACTAAACTTTTTAGGGATGACCTTAGCACAAAATACACCATTAACATGCAAATTTTTAACCTTGGTTGAATTTTCAAATACACTTATGAAATGTACAACCAAATTGATATGTTTATTCTTTCATGACATACCATGATGATTTGATCCCTTAGAATCACCAAATTCACACTTTAAGCTTGTTTAAAGTGTTTCAAAAGTTTAAAAGTGACATGTGATAGGATCCTAAATTATATCTACTCCTTTCATCATCAAATCACTATTTAACCAGGACTTTGCTCAACTTCTTACCCTAAATCCAAGTAAAAACTTCTTATGTAGGCCAATTTTGAACAATAGGTCTATTATTGGTGTTCATATCCTTTATTCACCTATGAAATCCTTTATGTAATGATATATATGATCATAAATAAATGAGAAACTAATTTTCCTCATTGGTTTCTTCAATGCAAAACCTCCATAAGCACAATCATCTTGGCATATGTGTTATTACAACTTTCTTGACACTTTGGGCCTATTAATTACTTTTAAGAGGTCTATATATGGTTTGATAAGCCTAAGTAACATATTTAAAACTTTTTTGCATTACTATAATGGTATAAATGTCCCACATTCTCATCAATTTACCTTCTCTCTTCATTCAAACACTTGTAACCTTAAAGGAACATGATGTTTGTGAGGAGTTTTAGGCCCTGTAAGCATTAAGGAGATATTTAGTGAAATTGAAGATGATTAGGAAGGTATATATGTGGTGTGAGAGATTAATAAACATGTTATCAACTATTTTAAACCCTAAGATCATTAAAACCCATTGCCTCTAACCTACAACTTGCTCCAAAATGAAGATTTCTTGTCATGAGGACTATTCACACATGCCAAGTGATAGTGAAGGATGATGTGGGAGGATTGTTTAGACCATTAAGGAGATCAAAAAATTAACCATTTTCATATATAACCTTTAAAACTCATAGAGATAAGAAAAACCATGTCTATGGGTTTAATAAGGCTTTAAAGGTACCTTATTCTCTTAGCAATTATTCATAAAGCATAACCATTCAAACCTAGAACTAATGCTTTGAATTTCAAGGGAATAAGGGCCTCCATCAATTCATGGGATAATTAAATCCACCTCTCTCTCTCTCTCTCTTATATATATTATCCTCAAATAGGTTGGTCTTTTTGAGCCTATAAGGAATCTGATGGATAAACAGAGTGGGTTTTTGGCTTGTTTATACTTTTTCAAACTTGTTCAAGTGTTATTTTTACTTTATGAACCTTATGAAATGTACCATGCACCTATAAATTGTTTAAAACATATTTTTCATCTCTTTCATAGACCACCAAATGTGTTTGTAATGGTTTTGGAGGCCATCATTATTCTTTCAGGCTTAATACTAACATATATGGCTTATATCTAATTAAATTCATGTTTAAAATGAATTAAAAAGGTTTATAAGGGGGAGAGAGATGTACAAGACACTATATTTAAATTATAAATTCTATTATAAGGCTTGAAATACATTGACCAAGTATGAAAAGTCTTTGAAAAGGATTGTCCTATGAAAAATGACATATAAGACTTCAGGTCTATTTAAGTGACTTTATTAACATTCTTTTCTTATATTTGACAAGGTTTTCTTGGTTGACATAGACCCTATTACCCGTTAAAATCAATAGTTGTGCAAGATAGAGGCTTTGGTAAGGCTTAGATTAGGCAACACATTATACTTAACCATTACAAAAACCCTAAATTTCTCAAAATTACATTAAATTATACTAAAATCTATTTTAAAAGGCATTTTGAGACTTCATTTGAAAGGGAACTAGTGCACTCGGTCAAGTTTCAAAATATAATGGTTTATGGTAGCCATTTTGGCTAACACTTGTTTCTACAAAATTTAATCTACTTCACACACTATAACATCCTTTGAACCCTTAGAATTCATTTTTATCCAAATTTGCAAATGTGTTTGTAACTATTCATATTCATTTAATGTATTTTTTCATCCCACAAACTTATCATACACCAAGTCCTATTTAAAATAATCTTTCTTTGGAAATGTTTTATCATGTCATATATTTCCAATTCTATTGAATTTAATTTTAAAAATTCTTAATTTCATTCCACATATTCTCTAAGACACTATAAAAATGAGATTTTATATGCTTTATTATATACATTTACAAACAACCCCTCCTAGTGATACCTTGAAATACAACATAAGATTCTAAATGTATTCCTTACTCAACTTTCCCAAATATATTTATAATATTTTCTAAACTTATTAACCTAAATCAAAGAACCATGTTAATGAAAATAAATTATAAAGTAAGTTTTTTTTCATTACAATTTTATCTTGACAAGAATTCTTTATTTATGGTTACCCCATCCCACCCCCTTATACTACACATTATTTTAAAAATATTTGGATTCTATTCCAAATAATCCTCCTTTAGAATATATCTCTAGGTTTTCATACTTTTTTGTCCTTCTCTTATGTATTGATCAAGTTAACTTTACTAGGTGCTAAGGAACACACAATCAAACCATAAATATATTGAGGGAATTTCCTTTGGTGAAAAGGGTGAAAATTAGTAAACAACACTTTCATTTATTTACCGTTCAATCCTTTAAATAATTTTCAAGTTGGAGATCATTAAAACATTCACCAAAGATTATGTTGTATATGCCCATCCACAAGAGAGATTTAGATCTAACATATCTAGAAAACAAGGAAGTGAAATAAATGGAAATAAATAACTTTGATAGTCCTATTATAATGGGATATGGATCTCTTCACCTTCTATGAATATATGGTCCTTTTTCATTTCCTCCATAGGATACCTCCATACCCTCATTAATCCATACGTGGAGTTAAAATTTAAAAAATACAAAATAACTTCCATTTCATGTTTAAATATTCAATAGTTATATCCTTTTTTTTCTAATTTATCTCCTCTTTATCTCTTTTTTAATTCTTTCTCATATGTTCTCTCCTAAAATACAAGATTACTCCTCTTATATAGAGAGGCTATCCATAAAAATATTAAACAAACCATAATAATCCTTTAAACATATTTTAACTAGATTAGTTGGTAACAAATTCAACTAATCCCATAAGAATTTATCTAATCCAATCTTATTTATGAAAAATCTCAACTAATTTATATCTAGCCAAACAATATAAAATAAATATATTTAATCCAAAATAGTTTAATAAAATTTTAATGTAATTTAGATTTAGCTAAATAATCTCAACTAAATCTACCTAATCAAAATTAGTTGAAAATAATATCAAAACATTTTGATTTAGATAAATTATTTAGAGATGAATTCAAATGATATGGAAAATAATTCCATATAATATGATTTACTATATCAATATTATTTATAAAACTTGGAAAAGCTATTTGGAAGTATGTATTCTTCAAAAAAATCTAAGGAACCATATGAATACATTCCATATAAACAAAACATAGAAAAGGGCACAAAACTAGTAATGCATAGGAAGTTCAATATGTATTTTCCATTTCCTACTATTGTGGTTGTAGATGCTAGTTTTACTAAAGTTTCATAATAAATAATATCAACCTAAAAAACCTTCAATCTCATTATTATTATTATACTTTATTTCTATATGATATATTTTAGTAAAAAAAATCTATAAAATGGATAATAATATTGTTTGTGATTTGAATATATAATCAATTTTATGTTGAGAATGAGGCCAATAAATAGAAATTTATTGGTCTCATATGGGGTATCTTGTCAACATATGTCTTCCTCTTCCCTTATCTATACACTTCCACCTCCCTAATGATGTATCTTTCTTGACATATTTCTTTGACTAAATACCCATGTTTTTCATCCTAATATATTTCTTATTGCTTGGTACCTTATGTTTATGTGAACTATAATTGTTTCATAGGGCCTCCTTGTGTTTTTATTTCACCTTATTTGGTACAATAAATCCTATATTCAGTGCACCATTCCACACTTCCTAATTTTTTCACATTATCCTTCACCCAAAACACCTTATATACTTATGGCCCCTTGAACCAATCCTTATTTTCTTAAGGTTTCTCAGGTTAGATATTTAGTTCCACATGGGACCTATTTTTTACCAAATTGGGTCCTTTCCTTTGATCATTATTCATATTATGTCCTCTTATCTACTAATAATTACTAAATATGAACCATCATTGTCCATATTTGTGCATATTTTTCATGTGACCTTAAATTTTTACCTTACACAATTGGTACATATTAGATTGAACTATTAGATCCCCATTTTTCATTTATATAGTTCAAATATTCTTCTCACATAGACTCCCCTTCTATGTTCTATGCAAAATAGCATTTATGATATTTTTTCCTTCCTCATTTAAGTCTACTCCTTCCACATACAATATGCCATGTTGATTTTGTATAGGAATCACAAATCATTTCCTCTCATATTTAAAGATCATATAACAATGCTTGAACTACATATCAAATTGGTTTTGATAAAATAATTTCCTAACCAACAACATCAAATACTTATCTTCCTCATCCATTTATATTTATTCAAAGTCTACTGAAAAAATATACTTATAATATTTTTAGATCTAGATTGTATAATATCCTTAATGGCATTGAAATTTTATTTTTTGCCATAAAAAACATATTTCCCAAAGGCTATAATTATGGCTTCCCTATCTACTTCCAATCTTATTTTTTTAATATATTCACCTTTACACATATATTGATCAATGAATTATTCATTTTTCAATCATTTATCTTTTTATGAACAATTAATTCCAAATCGTATTGGTTATTTTTTGTCAAACACATCCCTTATGGTCTTTCTTGAAATAGTTTTAGCTCACCCCTAGACCTTTTTTGAAGACACAATCTAAAAAAATGAATTACTCATTATCAATTTAGAAATTAAAAGATTATAATGATATCCATCACCGCATCCTAAGGAGGAGTTATTTTTTAAACTTTATTTAACTTTTCCCATTATCTCACATGTAATCTACACTTTACCCTCTAGAATCCTAATAATTTATTACACTTACATCAAGATGTATTTTTTTTATACACATTTGGGTATAAATTATTATGAATATAATGTTCACAATGTACATTTTCATTATGAGTTAGTCAATTGGCCATTACTATGCCTCTTATCTCAATCCAACTCTTGGTAGTTATATTCACCTTAGGACCTCTACCATACTATCCTAAGTATTCATCTTATTTTATATTTGTCTTTTCCTAAAGTCAAATTGAATCATATCTATATTATTTTGTGTTTTATCCCTTTTTATGATATTTTGGCATTACTTATCATAATTCTTTATCTTATTTTAAGATATGCAATGCCCAAAATTCAAGTAATTTGTAATTATCTTTGTTAGTGGCCCTTACCACACTTAAAATTTGTAATGGGGACATGTCCTCTACCTATGCCTCCATTTTATTGCATATAAAATATTGTGCATTAGTTATAAGCTTCCCCTTGCTTATAGATGTTCTTTACACCTTATTTTTGTAGTAACCTCAACCTTATTTTATAGTGAACCTGCCACCTTGCATGTGATTTTAATTTCCTTAGTTAGAGTAACTACCTTAATTATTTAGCTATGTCACAATGGTATCTTGGCGTAACCCCATCTCACTCATTTGATTAATATTTTAAATTGCATTGAAATTTTATGTGTCATGAGTATTTGTATCAAAAAAAATTTAGTAACATGATATTGAATTTCTTAGCATATTGTAATAAAAAAATATTTATGTATCTCATGATCACCTTTTGGTGTAGTTTCAGTTAGTAGTCCAAGTGAAAGGATTCCTTAACCAAAAAACCTTATATTTCCATATAATAGATATCCAAATCATTATTTATTTATAATCCATTATTACAATATAATATTATTTTCTCATATTTACAATATAGTTCTTATATATATCTCTCTCTCTTCCCCTTATATAATCCTCATAATTCCATACACTCAAGGATATAAGAATTCATCTTTGGTGTGAATCTCTCTTTCTATTTATATTAAATCTAAAATATCTTTATTATTCTTCCATGATATCTCTCTAAAAATTGGTAGAGTATTCTCCTTATATTTGGAACATTAAAAATGTTTTACCAAGTTCTATATTTATATTTTCCATATCTCTAATTAGTTACTTGTCTACATGTTTTAAGAAAATATGCATGTTTTCCCTAAGGGTACCATAGCCTTTTATGGACCTCAATCCATGAAAATATTACTATTTTAAGAAAATATATGCACATAATATATCTCATTATCTTATCCTTTGATTTTTTAGTCATATAAAATGCAAAAATTGGTAGCTTGAGCATGGCTAATGATGCACAATCCATATGTCCCTCTTGCTTACTCTCATGACCCTTATAGGCTTATTTTCACTGATTCCCAGTCATCTGTAGCCTTCCATACTTGACCCTATCTTATCTAAGACCCTCTTTTCATGACCAATCCTTCCCTCAGGTCCCATCTACCCAAGAAAATAATTCCCAAATAGGATAGGAGCACCAGTTCTACTATTTTTTGCTTTCAACACTATTGCCCAAACTCATTTCTAGCCCCAACAGTCAATTTATTCTAGTTCCCCATCCTTATGTTTGTAAACCTAATGTGAGAAAACTCAATCTATGACCAATATAAACCTATAAAATCCTATTCAAAAATAATTTGGAAAGGATTGGAAATTATCACAAAGTAAGCAAGAATACAAGCAAGACCACTCAAGCACATTTCGTTATTCTATGCATATAGCCATCCAATACTATTTATAGCTTATGTGAATCCTTAAAATAGTCCATATTAATCTCAATCACACCTATTTTAGCATTTCATTTCATTCTCATATCACAATTACACCAAACACTTTTAAAGGGAGAACTACATATGGCTTGATCCCTCTTTAGAGTATTGGTATGTAGGCAGCATGCCAACACAAGGGGTGTGGATCCACATCCAGTGAATATTACAAAAACTAACCCCAATTTTGTTTTAAATTCTTAAAATTATAATATAATATATGGGTTGAAGATAAAATATACTCTACAAGGAGCTCTATAGACTTTTAGCTACTAAAAATTTAGAGACAGGGTCACACAGACCTACTAAACAAAACTAGAAAGTTAAGATCCTTAGGATAATAAAAGGAGAGGTGGAATATAGTACCAATGCCAATAATTTACAATTATATTAATATTATCCAATTATAAAATTAAATCCATAATCTTATTTGTGATAATGTCCCAGACATGCATAGTGAATATCAAACCCTGTCTCAATCGAATCAATACATAATAAGATAAGTTTAATTTTCTCTCTTTCATTACTATTTTTAGAAAATGTCAAATTATAATTAAATTTCACCAATTATTAGATTATTTATATATTTATAAATCTATATACTTTAACTAAATTGGGAATAAAACCCCAATATTCCACAAAATTGTTAAATCATTTGGTGAACCCGACTTACTTCGATTGCATACAAAAACCCTAGAAACCTTAGGGTAAATTGCCTCTTTATTTTTCCTCTATTTTTTAAATTTTTTTACCTACATAATAAAATTATAAATTATCATTAAATTTTTTTAAAAAATAGTAATTTTAAAATAATTTTCTTTCAAACCCTAGTTGCCCATACTAGGTCCCAGTATTTTCCCAATAATTTTCCAAACAGTTTTTGAATTTTTAATAGCATATTTAAAATATAAAATCCATTAAAATTTAAAATTTCAATATTAATTTTCAAAAAAATTTATTTTTCCAAACCCTAGTTGCATATACTAGGTCCCATTAAATCACTAAATTTTCCAATATTTTTTGGATTTTTTACTTGCATATCTAACATAGAAATTCACTTTCAATTTCAAAATTTCATAGTAATTATTCAGATAATTATCTTTCAAACCTTATATGTATATACTAGGTCCCATTACTTCTTGAGGTATCACCTTACATATAAAATTAGATTTCAAAAATGGATCTCACTTATTTTCAAATATTTCTTGCATTTTTAACAAATAATAAGGAGACCATAATTGATCCTATCATGTACATGAATGATGAAGTTTATCATATGTTAGTACAAAGTGTAATTATTTTCATTTCATACTTAATTTTAATAATAAGGGATGATACTAAAAAAATTATTCTTAAACATGCACAAGATGCCAATATTTCTTTTGCATACTCTCTATCTCTCTCTCATGCGAAATAAATTCCAACTCCATTTTTCTAAACATGTTATAAATATTATATTAAAATTAAAATATATTTATTCATTAATTCAAAAATTAATTCTTTATATCCCTTTATATCTATCTCTCATATGGAAAAAAATTCAAGTTTATCATGATAAACACATTAGAAATGTCATAGCACATACCAATGTTTCTTATGCATTCATGAATAAATTCATGCTTTATATCCCAAAATTGTTATCTCTCATGTGTAATTATCTTTATAAACATATTTTTATACAACTTACAACTAAAATTACATTAATTTTATCCCACATACATGGTTACTACCTATAATATCCATTTCATAAGCTAACAACCACCTATCAAGTTTCAATGTCATATCGTATGCATAAGAGACAATTTCCTTCTCCTCCTCTCCCCCAAGATTGTGATAGATACTTTCCATATAAATAGGTTCATGATATCACCCCTAAAAATCCTAAGGAATCCCATACTATTTTTCTTAATTCATACATTTAACCTATAGCTTTTTCAAAACCTCTTCAACATATGTGCTTACATGTTCAATCAGAAGCAACTAGGGTTTGCACTTGTGAGACTCTAAGGGATCAAATCACCAGTATGAGAAAGTTAATTTTAGATTTAAAAATGTATAATGAGATATTAAATGATAATATCAAAACATTATAAAATTATATTATAATACAAAAGCCTCAAAGGCATCCTAGTGCCAATCATGTATATACACTTTCACCTAGTCAATGGGCTACAAATAATATTACATATCAAATCAAGAAATCACAATAAATTAAATTAAAAACTAGTGATTCAAAAAAAATTCAAATATCAAATAAGAGTTCAAGTGAGGTACTAATGGAAATTATTAAATCTAATTTGATCAAACTACCTCGTCTACATCTAGTGAGAAAATCCATATATTATTATGCATATCATAGAATTCATGGGCATCACATAGATTCATGTTTGGAATTAAAACAACATATGCAATAGATAAATTCTAATGAGGACCCTATACAGGGTAAATTATTCAATCAATTCATAGTGACATATGAACACATTCACAAAAGGTCAAATTTAGAAACAATATAAAAGTGGTTATCAAAGCATAACTCAGAATAACAAAAGGATCAAAAAGTAAAATTAGAGTAAGAAATAGCACCAAAATCATAGGTAAATCATGAAAAATATGCAAATATACCTCTCCAAAATGTGGCTCAACTTTCAAATTAGTATGGGTTTGGGTAAAAATATTTACAATAGTTTAAATTTCAAGGTTAAGGGTTGGGCAAGCATGCTCGAGGCATCACTAATCCTATTCTAATAGTTGATCATGTTTATCACCAAGGTTTGGTATTTGTTGAACATCCAAAGGAGAAACATTCAGAGACAATTTATCTAAGGAAATGATCCTGATACAAAAAAAGTCAACACTAGCATTCCATTGGGTCAAAATCAAGATAATAAAGATGAGTAGAACAAAATAGGTTATTATGATTTCCAAGATATCAGCAATGAATCCAAATATTCAGAGTCATATTCATAACCATTCCCTCATGCTTAAAAATCATGCACAATCCCTCTATTCAATATAGGACACCATGACAGGGAGTCTCCCATGAGACTCATTGGTTATTATCATCTCTTCTCATCCTTTCTTGTATATAACTTCCTTTCTTTTATTTACTTGTACATAATTTCTCTATATTTATTTTACATAATCTTTATATGATTGATTGTACATAGCTTATATTAAAAAAATACAAAAACATACACATAACATTCAAAAACACCAAAAATATTTTGATTGTATGCATCATTCATGCTTTACATTTCTACTACTATGCTAGACTTACATTTACTATTCTATGTTTATTGTTTGTCGATTTATCTACATTACCATACTTCACTTGATATATTTTAAGTGTGTGTAGTGACATCTATCTCTTTAATTGATTCACTCTACTGATTGAGGGGGCATCTTACTTCTACATTAAGAGATATACATGCCCATTGTGGGTATCTTATATATGACTACACCATCCAAGTTATGTCATTCCTACACCACACATTCTAGTTATCATGTTGATGTACATTATTTACTAGATTACATAGATTACTCTATCAACACTCACTATTATATAACACTTATGTATTTATTATAATATACCTAATATTTTACTCACATGTATTGTATACTTTCCCTCTTTCTTTGATTAGTTAGATGTGATTATACTTCTAGTTCCTTATATGGTTTTTTTTCTTTCTTAGCATAGCTAGATTTTTTTCATTTCCTAGTTCCTATTTTTATCCTTTATGTGCCTTAAGACATTTACCAATTTCCTTTGATTATATTCATGTGTATGACTTAGGACATTTGCCTATACTCCTATATATGATTGTGTCTTCCATGCCAATTTTTTATATTTTAATTATATGTGTATGTGGCATTTGAAAATGCCTTTTATACTTGATTTCCAAGTTGAGTGATATGTGCCCATGTCCTTTATTTCCTTGGACCCTTGGTCACCCTTGTATGCTTCTTGATTCTTGCCTTGTGTGCTTGTTTCTTTTTTTCTTCTCATTTTTTGCAAATGCCATGATTCACATCATGCATTTATCTTGCTTTCTTGGATGTCATGATGTACATCATGCTCCATCCCTCTAGATAACACTAACAACTAATAACTAACTAGAATTTCATAATCTAATTCAGTATATTATACATGATTTTACTTTATTATATCTATCTAGGCATACCCTTGATGATCTAACAATCTCTTAATATAAACCATGATATATCCTGGGATATCTTGTCAATTATCATTACTATATCATATGTTTTATATTATAACACACTTATAGGGATATTTATTATGAGGGTAGTCATTTTAGGGTCTCCATTCCTACCCTTAAAAGAGGGGGTAACAAATAGGGGTTTTGTCATAGAGATCATATATCTAACCAACTAAAAAAATTAATTTTAGAAAACTAAAAACAACAAGACATCAAACTAGTTATAATAGACTTGGTAGATAGTGAAGAATATAAAACAATCATAAAATTTGGTATAGGAAAATAGTGCCAAGACTATAATATAGTGTTAGTGGTGCTACTATCCTTTTCTATCACTCTTATCCAAAAAGTAAAAAAACTAGAATTTTTAGAAGCAGGCAGAAAATTAGGTTCAACTACAAATTTGCATAGCCCTACTAGTTTAAAATCAGAAATTTTAGTACAATTTTGCTTAGATAATCTATATATAGGGGGAATCATACATGACATGATGGATCTCACTTCCAGTTTTAGATATGGTAGTTGTTATAACTTCCAAAGATGTTCTAGACATCAGTGATTGGGGGTAATGTGCATGACACATTTTTTCTTTTCTTTCTTAGTTCAACATTGTCCAAACATTCTTAGCAATTGCATGCTTTATTCCATCTATAATTGGTTGGAATTATTTCAAAGTGGATTTCATACAAGCCTACCCTCTACATTCTCAAGTTCTTGAGTTCCCGAGTGGCTTCCACATAAGCTAGATTCTTAATTTTAGAGTGGATTTCATATAAGCCTAATCTCCATATTTTAGAGTGGCCAATAGTGGTCTAATTTCTAGCATACATTTGGATATCCATGCCAAAATTATCAGATCATAGTCCATTCATGGGATTTAAGATCCATCTCATATGACACAAATTCCATACTAGTATCAATTTATAGCTTCACTTCATGAGGCAATGATGTTTCCAATGGACTAGTTAGCCTTTATATTCTTGAGCCATCTATTTAGAGGGATTTGATACATAGTTCAAACATCAATCAACACATGCATGACCACCTAGATTCACTTATTAGGTAATGATGGAGCCAAAGAGCTAGCCTTTGCATTCTTGAGCCACTTCTAGGGAATTGAGTACTCAGCTCTATTTGTGATATTCATCTTGGTCCAACACATCCAACATCACCTAGCATTACTCAACATAGGTTTTGTATTGGTTCATGTACTTGGTGAGGTGTATTCATTCCTTTCTCTTCCTCTCTCTCTTACCCATATTTGTACATTATTATTTTAGATATAGCATATCTAGTAAAAACTTATCTACTTTTGTTTTCACTTAAATATTTACAATTCAAAAAATGTTCTGTCTATGCACACCTAACATCACATAGCTTCATGGGATTAACCCTTTCAAGTAAGTTCAAGTACGGTTTCTATTTTTCCTTTATCCTAGTATTTAACTTTGTTGCATCACTATAATAAAGGGGGAAAATGTATTCACATAAAATGTAAAAATTGGTAACTTGAGCATGGCTAATGACACCTGACCCATAGGTCCCTCTTGTTTTCTCTCATAACCCTCATAGGCTTATTTTAACTGATTCCCAATCATCCATGGCCATTAAGACTTGACCCTAGCTGATATAAGAACCTCTTTTCATGACCAATCCATACCCCTAAGTCTTATCTACTTAGGACAATAATGCCCAACTAAGATAGGAGAACCGGTTCCACTATTGTCCACTTTTGGTTCTATTGTCCAAACTCATTTCTAGCCCCAATGGTCAATTTATTTTGCCTCCCCATCCTTATATTTTTCAACCTAATATGAGAAAATTCAATCTATGACCAATAGATCCATATAAAATCCCATTTAAAGATCATTTTGAAAGGGTTTCAAAATATCATAAAGCAAGTAAGAATACAAGCAAGACCACTCAAGCACATTTCCCTATTCTCTGCATACAACCATCAAATACTATTTATAGCTTATTTAAATCCTTACACCAGTCCCTAGTCATCTCAAGCACACCCAATTTAGAATTTTATTTCATTTTCATATCATAATTTAATGAAGAACTTTTAAAATAAGAACTACATATGGCTTGATCCCTTTTCAGAGTATTGATATGTAGGCAGTGTGCCCACACAAGGGGTGTGGATCCATGTCTAGGGAATATTACACACACTAACCCCCCCTCTTGTTTTAAATTGGTTAAAGTATAATGAAAGATAGGGTTTGAAGATAAAATTTTCTCTATAGGGAACTCTATAGAATTTCAACTATTGAAACTTCAAAGATGGGGTCACATAGACCTGCCAAATAAAACCCAAAAATCTCAAATCTTCAAGACATCATCAGACAAGGACTACAGTACTAGTGCCACTCCTATCCACTTTTGGTGCTCCTATCCAATCATAAAATTAAAGTCACAATTATATTTATAATAGTGTCCCAGGGTTTCATAGTGAATATCAGATCTTGTCTTAGTCAGATCAACATAGTTTAAGCTAAGTCTTATTTTTTCCCTCTTGTTACTATTTTTAGAAAAGTTATAATTACCAATAAATTTTCACAAATAATTAGCTTATTTTCCACATATTATTTACTAATTTATAAATCTAGACCCTTTAACAAAATTAGGAATAGAGCCTCAATTATTCCCAAAAGAGTTAAATCAAATTTATCATGTCACTTATAGAACTACATTAGCCTAGTGTCCATGTAACTAAATAATCATCTTTCCCCTTTATGTTTCCTAAAATTATATGTTGAGAGTTTTCCATATGGATTTATGCATGATATTATGCCTTAAGCTCTATTTATTTCCATGTTATACCATTATCACACAATGGATACCTTATATCTTCTTTGTTGTGTTTTTATCTTCTCTATATACTTATATGCCTAGATAAATCTACACACTACTCGTATGTTTTTCTTGGTTATGCTCACACTTTTACACTTTGTTTTCAAAAGTTTAAACCTATATTTGATTGAAAAATTTCTTAGTCTCATTTATTACACCTTTAAAATAAATATTCCCTTTTTTTCATGTTACCTTGCATTCATTAAGTCTCAATCCTTTCGTGCATTATTGCATTCTTTACTTTTAAACCTTCCATCCTACCTCTTAGTGATTATTCACATTGTAACACTATGCATGATACTTTTCAAATAATGTAATTATAACCATTTTATCTCCAAATCCTAAAAAACTATCAACCAAATTCCTTTCATGAAAGTTTACTCTTGCAAAGTCAAAAATATCCTCCCAAAATCATTGCACAATGCAACCACCCACCACCAAAGTTGGTTTATTTCTATATTGAATGACTATATTTTTAGTGATGCAAGTTTTCCAAAATTCATGTGATGCTCCTATGTTAGAATCCCTAAGTAATTAAAATGTAAGCTCCCATTGAAAAATAGGGTTTAAATTGTATAAATACTCTTTAGGTTAGTTGTTAGGACCAAAATATCCCCTTCCACCTAGTTTGTTTCCTAATAAAGTTTGATCTATGCTTCATCCTTCTCTAGAACCTCTTTAGGATATGAACCATCCTCATCTACCTATATTTTATACTTTATCTCTTCTTCTTCACTCTCTTACCCCTTATTGATCTATGTCCACCTCTAACTATTCTTGCGGGTTTGTGATCACCTATTTCTATCCACATTTGTTAAGTGTTTTCAACACTTCTCTTATTTTTTTCATGACATAAGTCAATCCTCTCCACTTTTATATTATTATTTATTCCCTTTTGGTTTTGTTCCTAGATTTAATTAATCTAGTAGGTCTACACCCACTTTAATCCATCGACTTCCACTAATATCTCCTTGCACCTTCCATCTTCTTCTACTGTTACACCTCCTACTTGTCTTATACTACATGTACTCCTTATTTATTCTATTTGTCATGAAAAGTAGACATACATATGTGTAATTATTCCATTTGTGTATAAATGGGTATGCATGCATTGTAATTATATTATCCTTTTCTTTCTTTACTTCATCCTACTTGATGACAATAGTGGCATACGAGTCCATACGGGGTCCATCAAATCCCATACCTTATTTTCTCTTATTTTATCCTAGATTAATATTACATATAGTCACTTTTCTTGGTTACCTTCAGGGTAATGGTCTCATGCCTTGAAAAATTATGACAATGGATCCCCTTTCTCATGAACAATTAAAATTCTACTCTCTTAATCAACATTGGACTAATATTCCACTCTTAATTCCTTAATTATCTTCTTTATTCCATGAATTATAAATATTATACATTATTCATAATATTCAAGTTGATTTTGTATAATTCCTCCCTATAATTACTCTTAGTTGTGCATAAATAATGTTGTGTCCTTATCAAATTTAGTTTGAATTCTCTTAACTATTTGGGAATATATATATGCCTTATATGGAATCTCATCCATGGTATATTATTCCTCATTTTAATTTTGGAAATCTATTTCTTTCTCCCCTTCTATCCATTATACACTACTACATATGGACATTTATCATAGTGTCTCTCTCAATTGCCAATGCTTTGTAATAATCTTATACTCCATTAGGAATATATGGTTCCTCTTTGATTCATTGTATCATATACACCAAACATAATAACACATGAAATTTTTAGGGGGTTTTCACCTTGTCTCTATGTAGGCTAATCATATATTTTGTGTACCTTATTACACTTCTACTAGCTTTTGTGGAATGATATCGACCTTTCCTTCACTTGTTAAGGACCATTGTATCTAACATTATGCTTCTATTCATGCCTATATTATTTATTATATTAAATGACCTTATTATTTCCTATTTATTACTAATATTAATTTCATAACCTCATCCCCAATGCATTCCATCATTAATGTTATTTCTCCTCTAGACATTAAATTATACTCTTACACATTATCACAGTGATATTCCAGTATTTTTTCAGAATCCTTTTGGCCTCTTTTCATCTCCCTTCATGTAAATACTTTCCTTTACACTCTAGAGGTGAGGCTTTAGAGGTTCCTTCCTAATACCCTTGGTTATTTTCTTCTATTTGAGATGTCCTTCTAGATGCACTACTTAGTTCAATGGTTTGGAAACCATTTGCTCCCAAATTTTCACCCTCTTCTTGCCTTTCCATCTATTTCTCTTTTGGATACCTATTTATCCCTCTATTTTGTTACCAAAATTCTATATATGTTCATGATCCACCATCATGAACTCCTCTACACCCTTAAACAAGAAACAATGCTCAACATACAAATCCCATTCCATCCTTTCCTTGGGGCCTTATCTTCTAGATAAATTTTGTGCTTTAGATTTAGAATGAACCTTTATACATCCCAACACCTTTAAATGTTATTCTCTCTTATGGTTATCTCCTCACCTTTTCATGGGTTCCTTTCTCATAAAAAACCTTTCTCCCACCTATATTGTCCTTTCCTATAACACTAACATCATGGATATTATCTCATCCTTATTAATTGATATCTGTGACTCCAAGTCATGTTTCATCTTGTGTTTTTATTGAGCCATGTTCTACACTTTTTATTCTCTAACAATGGATAAAATATTTCCTCTCTTTCACTTCTACCCAATACTTTGACTGAAAGATGCTTCCATGTCCTGAGTGCCTCATGGTTGGATCTATCAGTGCCCTTGGATTTATTAATAAATTAATTTTTAAACCTACTTTTCATTTACATGAAAATTATCTCATGGCTATAATTATATTATTTCTCACTTCTTCTCTTTCACTCTTTAACTCCTTACATTTAAAGTTTTATTCATACTTCACTTTAAGTAAATTATACACTTGGGTTGCCTCTTATTGGTGATTATACATATGCCTCACTTCCTTTTCTATAATCAACTACCCCAAATTATCTAATTTTTAGGTGTTTCACCACTCCTAATTTTTTCTAGGCTACCTCACATTCAAAAATCTATTCACACTTATACAACACTCTCTTGAAAGTTATTCACAACACCTTAACTGATTGTTCTACTTATTATTGTGTTATCTATTTAAATCCTACATATGCACTATATAGTTATTAATTAGTATCATGAATCTCATCATCTGATCCTATGCATTTCATCCCTAATCATTTATCTCCTCACTTATCTTTCCACTCATATTTTCTATACCTACATTCTCATAGTATAAAATGATGATCCACTAGTTGGCTAATATTTAATGATTTACTAGATTTATTTCACTTTCCACATCACCCCTTTACTCTTTACCCACATTGTCATGGTGGATAGAAACACAATAATAGATGTCTCACATTCATTGGTGTACTAAGATTTATTTTTTTATTGTATCTTATTTTAAAACCAATCATTTCTCTATACATTTCTTAAGTTATAAAACATTTTTTATACCAATTTTCATAGTCACAATAAGGGGACCCAATGAAATGATGCCTTAATGATGTAACTCTCAAAATTTGATAGAATGGATATCCAAATAATTATTTATTAATAAGTTATGGATACATGTTACAAGTATATTTTTAGATTTAAAATGGATATTTCAACCCTATCTTTCTCATTAAATCCTAAGAATTTCATGAAATCAAGACTATTGGCCTTCACTTGTCATGGAAAACTCTCTTTATCTATGTCATACACCTAATAGAGTTTCTTTATCTCTCTATGATATATCTCTAAAAATTGATAGAGTGTCCCCATTATTTTGGGATCTTAAAAATGCTATACAAAGTCCCATAGCTATGTTTTCTTGAGATTTTTTGCCTCCTTGTATCTACTTCACATTGGCCGATAGCTACATTTAATGTAGATCTACACAAATATGTAGATTTTGTGATAATATTTAAGCCTACCCTAGAGTTAGCATATCATTTTATAAAATTCATGCTATGTAAGTTTAAATTTTATTATAACATATCTAAACATAGTATATATTTTTAATTTTTTTGATACTATCATATCATTTTTAGAACCAGCATAGCCTAGGGTCCATGTAATTAACTACTCATATTTACCCTTCTTTCTTCATTAGGTTCTTCACCTATTTTTTTTTACACTCTCTTTCCTCAAACTTTCCATGTTTCCATGTGCTACCATTATTTCACACTGGGTGCATTAGACCTTTATTACCTAGATATCTCAATTCTCTATACACTTATATGCATCCCTTAGTTATAACTATGCACTAGTTTGATATGTTTCTTGGGAAGTTCAATTTTTTTTTACCTTTTCGAAAAAAAATTAAACTTATCTTGTGTTTTAAAATTATTTTTTCTTGTGTAGTATACCTTATTCAAATAAATCCTTCAGTTCTATGTTCCTTGGCACTTAGTAACTATTATTCCTTTTCATATGTTCCCACTTGAGTATTTACTTTGTATCCTTGATTCCTACCCCTTAATGTGTTATTATGCATGTCATAGCTATGCTCATGTTACATAACTTAATTAAAACATTTAACCATTTATATTCCAAATCCCATGTAACTCTCAACCACCTTCCTTATGTGAAAGTGGACTCTTACATAGTCAAAAACAACCTCCCAAAACCATTACACCATGAAATTTTACACCAATAGATCTAGGTTATTTATTAACTAACCAATTATATTTTTGGTTGATTAAATATTTACAATTCACCTAGGATGATCTTGCATCCCCTTCACATAATCAAAATGAAAATGTCACTACTTGTAACTTTTTATTCATGTGGTATCCCTTATTATTCCCATCTAACTAGTAGTTTGTATACCATATTGCTTTTAATCATTCAAGTGTACCACTTGTTGACATATTTTGTATATATTTTTCCATATTTAAAATATATAATTATAAAAATGGACTTATATTTATATCAAAATTAATAGCCACTTTGATTTTGAGCACAACATCTATTGATTCACAAACATTATAAAAAATAAGAATTTCCATCTACATCTAAATACTAATAGAAATACCACAATGAACAATTTATTATGTTTCAATGGATGAATACCACATGAAATTTTTTATCATTTTTTTTTAAATATGCATAATATTCATACACATTATCATTTGCATCCTACTTAATCTCCATCAATTTTAGAAAAATTTTGTTTCTAAAAAAACTAATATATGGAATTAACAAATAAATTTTCCCTTAAATTGATCAAAATTGACCATGGTATAGTTAGGGTCAAAAACATTATAACATGTATGTGTATTCTCTAATATGTTTTTCAAAAATTGGGTCCCTTTTCTCTTTGATGCAATTACTCCCTTTGCATGTCACATCATTTCACACTTAAGATATTATTTTTTTGTGTCTTAAATTTACCTATACTCATGTAGTTTTATCATTATATGATGGTATATTTTTGTATTTTTTAACACTTTTTACTACTATTATGTGTTTCTTTCTAAATCCACACTTCCAAAAGATCCATTAGTTTAGTTCCTCTTGAAACTGTAGTTGGTATAATCTCCCTTGAACAACACCTCCATGATTTGAATCTATTAGGTTTAATACTATAACACCAACCCTAGTTAATGGCCCTTGTGTTCTAATCCCTCCTATAAACAATGAAACCGTCATGCTTTGACTTGGTTTTGTGGCCTCTAGGCATACCTGTTCACTAATTTTTTTCAATACATTGAAATAAAAATTCCTATAAAATTATCATATCACTACCTTTCATATATAATATTCACATCTCAAACACAGATGGATCAATTTATTAGTAAAAACACAATTACATTGGTTGTTAGTGTATACACATAATATTTTTAATCTTTATCATTTATTAATGTTTTATATATTGAAGGGACCTATCAAGTTTCAATATATATAAGTTCACACCTTAAAGGGTTCACTAATAAAGTGGTGGGTAGACCTTTGGTGCTTCACAAGATTGTTGGTCAACTCTATCATTACCTAAACACATTACAAATCATGCTTATCTAACTCCCTAAGTATATAAAATCCTTTTATCCATTTAATTCATAAATTATACTTCAAAATATTCCATAACTATGAAAAAAACCTCATTTATTACTAATTTGGTTGGGTTGACTTTATTATAAAGGTTAAAGTGTACATTACAAAACTAATTTGGCTATGCTGACTTAGTTCAAGGCCTAACAATTTTTTTTTAATTAAAACTGGGTCATGTTGGCTAAATTTATCAATTAAAATTTTGGAAGGGTTAGGACTTATCCATTTTTATAAATAAAAATTTAATTTGAATATAATAGAGAGGAACATTCATTTTTTCATTATTATAATTCACAATTCTACTACATCTACATTTGAAGGAGTCATTGTTTAGGGTTTGCCTTGGATGGAAGATAACTTTTATTATGGTATGTATTGGATGTAATGTAAGAGAATTTTATCCTAGACATGATTTATATAGTGTGATCCTTAAAAATACATAATAAACTCTTTCAAAACACCATTGTCCAAGGGAGAAATTGAGAATTGATAGGTTCTCCTAATGGTAAGTATCTCTAACTTTTGTTATTTGTTTTGATAGATATATATCACAAAAATTAATAGGTTTTAAATTTATATCAACTTGATTAGAATACCTATATACTTAAATTTATTATAACTATAGGGTCTTGTTTGCTTACCATCTTCCACCTTAGGTTATCTAAACCACCATTTTTATAACCTGATCCCTTGATTGTTTATTTTTTTAAAACCATCCCCCTCTATGCCACAAGGTTTAGTGAGCACTTGATTAGTTTCATTTTATGTATTAAAATTCCTAGTTAGGGATATTGCATAGTTTTATCTCACTAGGGAATTGTAACCCTCTCCTTTAGTGTTGCATGATAAGATATCCCTTGGTTAGGTTTAGCAGATCAAATTTGGTCATTCTCACAATATAAAAGTATCACAATAGATGTTAGTTGATTAGCTCCTTCAAGCTTATATTTACTAAATAGGATAAGTTATATATTTATCTTAATTTATTGAGTACATTATGGTGAATTTGATGTTAATCTAACACTTGTATTTTTCATTTTAAATTTATAGTCAACTAGGCCATATTGGTTAACTTAGTTTTAATCTAGGATATATCATCAACTAAGTTACAATGGTCAACCCAATGTTATATTTTATTTTTATGGTTCTCATTTATAGTCAATTAGGTCATGTTACTTGACCCAATATTTTATCTGTTTGTAGATTTAGTATCCATGATCACCTAGATCACACTAGTTGACCTAGGTTTTTCTTTTATTTATAGGTTCGTCATCCACATTCAAGTAGGTCATGTTGGCCAACCCATTCATATTATCTATTTGTAGATCCATGATATACAATCTAGGTCATGTTGGCCAACCTAATTTTGTCCATTGCTTCCAAGGTTTCATTTCTAGTAAATGAGGTCACACTAGTCAACTTGGTTATTTTTCCTATTTTCTAAAGTTTCATTTACAGTCACTAGATCAAGCTAGTCAACCTAGTTAATTTTTACAATATTTATATTTCATTTTCTATCCAATTAGGTCATGTTAGTCAACCTAGTTTTATTTTAACATTTTTAGATTTTATAGACTAAGTCAACCTAGTTGACCTTATTTAAACCCCTATGTTTTTTAGTATTTTCCCTTTTAAAGACTCATCTAGGCCTAGATGATCTAATCAATAGTCGAATATTCAACACTCTCAATCAACCAACTAAGTTGACTTGGTCAACATAGTTATATTACTCAAGTTCATTCTAAAAAAGCTTTTTACTTCAACTTTTTACAATTATCTGTTGTCTTCCTTCTACCCTTAGGCCTAGAAAGGATTCAACCTATGTATTGAGTACCCTAATCCACCTAAGACTTCACCCTATATATACATAATATTTTCAAACTTTTATCAATTATTGATGTTATTTATCTTATAGGAAACCATTGAGTCTCAATCTCTCTAAGTGCACACCCTAAGGGGTATACTGAGAAAGGGATGGATAAACCATTGGTGCTTTGAAATATTATTTCCCCTTTTCCACTTGCTATCTACACATTTATCTCTTAAAAACCATTCCCTTAAGATTTGCCTCCTATTTTTTACCCTCCTCTAGTATTTTACCACCTTCATTATCCCCTTCCCTAACCCAAAACCCATTTTTGGTAGTTTACATGACTATGTTAGCCACATCAACCTTGTATCCTTATTGACAAAGCCTATTATGGATTAGGATGGTCCCTGACTGACCTATTCCATGACCTAGTTAGTTTTTATCAATTATGATACTAGGTCAACTGGGTCAACCTTATAGGCCAAAATTTTTAAAAGGGATTAGGGTTAGATCCACATATATAAACACATTCATTTCCATAAGTTATAATGAAGAGAAGAAGTAAGAGATATTGTGCATCTATTTATCCACCATTTTACTTGAGGATCAAGCTTAGGGTTTCATACTTTCTTTAGAGATATGGATCTTTTCTTATGGAGAAGTCTTTTAGATGCATTGATAGTTTATGTATCCTAGAGTTTATTTATCCTTGAAATCCTTACATACCATACAAACTTCTTATGAATCACCTTTGCCAAGGGAGAGATTGAGGCTCGGTGGATTCATCTTCTAAGGTAAGTATTCCTAACTTTGTTCCTCTTTTGTGATATGAATTTTCACTTCTCTTCCATGCATTAGGATACCATATATATTGATGTGAGTATATTTATTCTATGCATGTTTAATTTTAGTGTTTATTACCCTCACTTTGGTCTACAAGATTTGCTAATCACTAAATCAAATTTTTACTTTACTTATTAGTTTAGTGAATATGAAATCATAGGACCTAGTTAGGGTTATTACATAGTTTTTATTAACTAGAGGCTTTGTAACCCTCCCTAGTAATATTATTATGTTAAGAGATCCACTTATTAGGTTTAGTAGATCAATATTGGTCATGACCCTAATTATCTAGTGTATACCCAAATAGAAGTGCAATTAGGATCCATCTTCTCTGATCTAGGATTAATTTATAGATATGATGCATTTCCCATTACATACACACCCTTATCATACCTCTTTATGTCTCATGATAGTCTAAAGGAAGATCATTTATTACCTTGTCTAGGTAGTAGTTTAAAAGTGTTTTATCATGTCAAGAAACACCATGATAGGGTATAAGCTAAAACATTTGGTCATCTTCGTATTGAACAAACTTGGACCATTAAGACCACCCTAAGGCTAGTTATATATCCTTATACATGACTAAACGCAAGGAGAGATTTTGACACAAGTTCAAAAAGGGGATAAAGATAACCATCTAAGAAAAATATCCATCTAGTATGATGAGAGCCTATAGAATATGGTAAGATCAAAGGGGTTAAGAGTGTTTTAAAAAATATGTGGAAACTTTGTTTAGGTTATTAACATGTTTTAAGGTCCCTTTATTGATAATAAAATCACATCTTTGTGAACCTTCACTTGAGATCAGCCTATGCCTTTTCAAAAGGGTGTTTGACCATAAAATAATGTATTTTTGACCTAAAAACACCACTAAAGTCACATTTTATGACTTTGAGGTTCTTCATTATTACCATATTTCCATAATCAAATGAACTTAGATGTAAAAGGTGTCCTCTCACAAATCAAAGGATTTTATTTTCCACTAATGGGTCACACACATGTGAAAACATGTCCTTTTAACTTCCCTAATTGTACCATATGTTTTTAAATTAATTTTGACCCCTATTTTCCCTCCACCTTTAAGCCAATGATGATTCATGGTTTGAAAACATGATAAAATGCAAGAATCTAATGTTTTGTAGAATTTTTCAAATAAGTACAAATATGTATAGTATAGATATGGTTAGATGGAATTAGGGATATATAAGAGGAATTAAACAAAAGAATTAGGTGAGATAATATAGGTGTTTTAATCCAAAATAAACCAAAAAATGATCCACTTATTCCATCAATATCTTTAGAAGCCTTGGATAACTGGTTAGGTTCTTGCTTAGTACGAACAATAGAGAGAAGATGGTTATTTCATATCTTGGACATAGTAATAAGGTATAATGTCCTCCCAATCTTGTTCATTGGTTTCAATATTGGTCATATGTTCTTTATGAAAAAAAATTAAGAATTTAAGCATTCTAGGTTTCCATCCTCATCTACACAAAGTAGAAAATGAAATAATTTTAGTATAGAGTAGGACTACTAGATGAAACCAATGGTTATGCATGTCTTCTATAGTTAAAAAGACTCTTGAATTTAATGCTCCACCCATTTTTCATACATGTGAGGATATGGGAGAAATAACATCTAGGTCATCTCAAGCTACATACTATAGATAATGTACCTTGGTAAGGAAGAGCATCTAATACACATAACTAAAAGTAAATAGTGGTTTGAGGCTTGATGATGGATTCTTGAATTTGTTCAAATCTTAACACAAGTGGAGTGGTTAGATTGACCTCCAACTCAATCAATATGCTACCTTAAAATGAATATTACTATGTGGTTGGTATTCATTGAAAATATGGGGTGAATGTTCCATGGTGATGGCTATTTGAAGTCATCAAGACACCTTATCAAGTCAAAAAAGGTGTTAGAGTCTATTACAATAACCCTCTTATCATAAGAGCCAAACTCTATTATGGATATCATTGTCAATAAAATACTAGATAACTTCCAATCACATTCATATAATTATTTAGTAGAATTTAAGGTTTATTAGTAGAGGTTAAGTTATTTAAAGAGTCCTAAGTTTCCTTTTCTCACTCCATTTGTCTGATTGATGACCTCCAAATGTTGTAATGTTGAGTATGTGAGTAGGGGTGACTAGGGTATTCATAGGTCATCTTGAGAATGGGTAAATATTAAATTTGACATCTCTTAAAGGACCTTTGTTATCTAATGGACTCATCAAGCACATTCACCTCATAATGATCTCTGAGTCCCAAGTTAAAGCTCCACATAGCCTTATGATTACCATCTTTAGGTTTAAACACGTATAACCATTCTTAAAGGTTGAAATTAAGGCCATATATTTTATATAACCATAAATATCCTTTAATAATATGATAAAATGTCATATCTAAGTGTAAGTCATGTTGAGAAGGTGTAATGGCCATCTATAAGAAGACAACTTAGATCCACCCTATAAAGTTTTCAAAAAATCACCATTTATAAATGAGTCTAAAAATTCAAAAAAAAGATTATAAATTATGAATGTGGATATTTAAAGGGGTGTGATTTGGATTCAAAGGAATCCAATGAGGTCTCAAACATGACATGAAAGTGTTCTTCTTGACTAAGAGCTTGCTTAAGGACCCTTAACAGTCAACATATCTAAATCACTACTCAAAGTTGTAGGCAGTTTATCCCCAACATTCAACATGAAATGGTATGTGTACATAAGGAAATAATTTAGATTAATATGGTTTTTAGAGCAAATAATTTATGTTTCTAAGGATAAATAATTTAGATAAATGACTAAGAAGAAATGGTAATGACAAATAATCTAGGCTTACTTAGTCTAGATTGCATGATTGGAGTAAATGGTAATGACAAGAGAATGTGAAAATTAATCCCAAAGTGATGATAATATATGTATCCCTTAGGTTCTCATATAATTTTGATTCCATTTTAAGGTGATTGTCTGATCTGAGTTGGATATCTAAGAATGCGTGCCTATCCTAACATGTATGTAAACCCTAATAGCTAATATAAGGGAGACCAATCCCTAAGGGTATAGTAAATATTTGAGAACATGTCACCTAAGCCTTGAATCCATAATTATAAATAGAAAAAATAGGTTACTTGGATCTTCACCACCAACTATTTTAAGCATTTGTAATAGATAATGATTGTTAAGGTAAGCTTAAGAGAGAGGGATTGATATGATGGTCTATGAAAATAAGGATGAGTGTATAATGTGGAAATTGGATTGAGGAGGATTAAATGATAAAATTTAGGCTAAAAATACACCTAAAAGTGAGTGGAGGTTCCAAATCCTGATCTAAGTCAGATGACCTAAAGCCTCCCTTAAGTCTTAAGACTCCACCTCCACCTTAGTATCAGATCCAAAACCCCAAAGTAGACTCAAGGAAATGATAAAGTGTATAAGGATATTATAGACCATAAGGGAGGTGTTTAAATCAAAATAATATATGGAAATAGTCAAATTCAATTTTAACACCTTATCAAGCTCCATTGCCTTAAGTAGCCATGTCGAGTTACCATTTTCAACACTTGTATCTCACATGACATTAATACTCAAACCCAATGATCTTAGTGGGATTTGGGTACCCCTATATGGTTAATGTACATGAAGTATATAGTGGTATTTAAGGGACCAAATTTATGAACAAACCTTAACACTATAATCTACATAAATTTCCTAGCAAGGAGATTGAAACACACCATCTTTCATTCATATCTCACCATATTGTTTTCATGGGACCCAAAGATATTATAGAGATTTTAAGGTGTCTTAGGGATATATTTTCATGATAAGAAGTTTTGTTTTATAGTTCTATACTATATGAACCATCATTAAGATGGTGGACCTACAAAATCCTATATAAACCATAATCATGACTCAGTGAGTAAGTTTCACCCTCAAACACATATATATGAAGAATTTGGGATATAAAATGGTCTTAATGGTCTCCATAGGTCACCTAATAACCCAAATTGTCAATTTTTTAGCATGTTAAAGGTATGTGTTGAATGGGTAAGGGATAAAAGAGCTATTCTAAGCCTATATGCAAGAAGTTGAAAAGGATTTTCACATCCCATATGTTTATAAGGAGGGAGAGGAGTCAAAATGTCTCAAATAAATACAAAAATTCCACCTAAAATGGCATCCATGTCTAATAAACACTTGCATACCTACATAGGTGCCTAGGTAGAGGACTGTATGCACACAAAGGAGAGGTAAGTGACTTAATTAAATCATCATAAATGATATAGTGGACCTAAGAAGTAAAATTAATATCATAAAATGTGGATAAAAATAATTTGAATAACACATCATACCTCCATGGAGATGTTTTAAAAGTATTTTTAGGTGTGTGAGCAACATTGGTTTGCAAAGGAGAGGTCATAATTGGTCATTTTTCCTTAGAGTACCTTAAAACTATTTAGAATGCAAATTTCTCACCCAAAGAACAACTTACTGAGATCATAATTGTAAGGAATAGTTTCATGGGAATATTACCACTTTTAGATAGTTGAAGGGCCTTATCTTCTATAAAATAGTGTTATTGGTTCAAGGGTTAGAGGCCTAACCTTTATGAACCATTACTAAGAGTCTAAAACCCCCTTAAACATTGGTAATACCCTACTAATGACCCAATTAAGAGTATATTGGATAAAATTCATCCAAATACATTGGGATGGACTAATAAACAATTAGATCCTATAGTACACTCTTAGAAGATCCTATCCATTATACTAGTTTATATGGACTATTTTATATACCCCATAAAAACTATAATTTTACAAGGTTTTGAGTAGAATAAAAGGTGAATAACTTGGTAAAGGTTTTAAAATAATTAGAGAAGACATATTTCACCTTATAAAATCATGAAACATTCACAATTATATCTAAAAATGCTCATATAGGTCTATGCCAAATAGGCAGTCTAAATGTGTTAAAGGGAGGTGACCTAGTCATCTAAGTAAGGTAGGATTATAGGTGTGAGTTATATTGGGAACATAATTCCTGGTATATAATTTTGAATATATCTTTAATAAGTATCATTTAATAATTTTTAATACCTCATTTAGTCATCATAGCCATCTAAGTAGTGAATAGGTAAGAGACTAGGCTAATTATCTAATAGGCATACATAAAAAACAAAAGGGAGATGCAACAAAGTTATTTATAAATGATGTTTTTAGAAAATTAAGGAGAATTAAAATTATATTCTTATTAAGAAATTAAAATATTTCTTCAATTGGAAAAAATCCCACCTCATAACTAGAAAATTGATACATCTCAGTTGGGTAAGCTAGATCCTAAAGAAGACATTAGGAAAAGAACCAAATAGAAATCCCCTCCTTCAAGCCAAATGAAGCTTAGTTTTTATGGATCTTAGTTATTAAACTTTGGACCAGATATAGGTGGTGGAATAATTAGAGATCATTAGGGCAATTTGATTGGATCCTATGCCAAATAAATGGGTGTTAAGTCTAACTTATGGGATAAATCTCTTTTAGAATTATGGGGGATCAAATTGGAAAAATAATTGAGAGTTAAAAAAATAATAATTAATGGGGACTCTCTAAATATTTTGAATTTATTTTCAAGTAAAAATGTCATTAGCTAGTCCATCAAATGAGTTTTAGAGGAATCTATATATATTATGGACTCTTTGTAATAGGTTATCATTCAACATACTTATAGGGAAGGAAAATCTATAGTGGATTGGTTCACCAACAAAGGAGTAATCTATGTGGTTCAAATGACATGAATGGACTATGAAGAAATCCCTAGGGATCTTTTTCTAAAGATAAAAGATGAAGGAAATTATAATGAACATAACCTTAGGCATATTAGGGAAGCCTCTAATTCATAGAGGAAAGAAATATTGGAATCTTTTGAGTCAGGGCCTTATATTGTTTTATTTAATTCTTTTGGGGTTTATTGAGAATTTTATAGAATCCCCAAAACATGTAATAGATATCCCAACTACAAAATATAGTAGCATTTCCTCTTGATTCTATTTTATGAATTGTAATTCATGGATAATATAAATCCTTTCTCATCTTCATGTTTTTTATAATGGAATAAATATAGGCTTACCCAATATAATAGAACCAAAAATTTCACAAGAAGTGAAGAAAATGAAATAATTTGGGTATCTCTACAAGTGGGAGGTTTTCCCAGTTTCATGGAGAAGATAGAAGGACATGACAAGTACATTTTGATCATGTTTTAAAATTTTTAGGAGGATGGCACTACAACTATAAATGGATTTAATCTTGATATCATAAAGGAACTCATTTCCCACGTTACTAGGCTAGATATTGAGGAAACCAAGATTTACAACTTAGTGAGTGACTTTAAAAGGGATAAAGTCACATTCTTGGAGGAGGTAGAACAATTATAACTTTTACATAATGGTTTTGATCAAGAATCCTTGCCTAAGCCATATAAGGATATTTCATACCATATGATGTAGTATTTAACCATGGAAGGTATTTTTAATGTAGTTATATGGTCTTTATTTAATATGTTGAACTATTTTAGGCATGGTATTCCCTTTAGTATTCCTTTCTTTAGTCTAAAATCAATGGAGGTTTAGATCATGAAGTTCAAACATGGAAATTATTTGACCTTAAGACATGAATGGGTTATTTACCTTAGAAATAAATACTTTAAGGTTATGAACCAAGTTAACTCAAACCTTCCTCAGCTTGAAAATAAATATGTAGAGGATGTTCCTCTTGACATTAGAAAAACAAAAAAAGTTTTGATAAAATACCTTGGGAGATCGAGTAGGTCTAAAAAGATCAAGAATAATTTTATGGAGGATAGGACCAAGCATGTGGAAATGAATGATATTAATTCAAAAATAATATTAAGAAATGCCTTCAAAGTGCTTCAAAGCCTGAAGGTGTTTGTCAAAGGAACATGGCATGTAAAGGAAAATGGGTGATTTAGTAGGGGATTGCATTGATGTAGATGATGTTAGAGATGTTTCAAGGGATGGTCTTAAGGATGAAGTGAAGGGAAATAATTTGGTTCATAAAATGTATTTCTAAGGCTAAGAAAGGTGTGATTAAAGATGACCCCATAGATAAAGGGAAGAGTTTTACTCAAAAACAACTGAAAGACCATAATGAGGCTTTTAATAAATTTGTGTCTTCTCTTAAGGGAAAGGATAATTAAAATAATATAGTTGAAGAATTATTTATTTAAAAATATATGATTTCTATTTTATGAGAGAGATTACATAACTTAAAGTTAAGGTGAATTTCTTATAGCAGGAAAACATCAAGTTGAACCAAACCTCTTCAGCTAGGTAGGATGATCAACAACTTTAGATTCTCTTATTTAGGGTGGATATTTTAGAATAAGAGAATGAGAAAATTTTAAATAATATAAATTTTTTAATTAAATTAAGTAAGGATCATATGTATGATGGTATTCAAAATCTCTAAAAACTTTGAGCCCATCTTGGGGAGCTATTTGAGCCCAAGATGGTTGACAAATAGAAAGGTAAGCAGGGTTAGTGCAGTGGTTCCTAGAACATCATGGATAAATATAAATTTTTGTTTCAAATCAATTCAAACCTTAAAAATATGAAAAAATGTTGAGAGGATATTTTTGTTTATTTATACCTAGTCTAGGCCCTATTTTCTTTCATTGTTCTTTATTGGTTTCTAGGCTATATTTTGGATATCTCTTGGCCCGTTTGGTCCTATTTTTTGTTTGGTCTTTGGTATACCTTGGTATCTCTTATATTTGTAATTATTCTATGGTTTGGGAGCCCTAGTTCAAAAAAATCCCCCTTTAACCAAAATAAAAAATAAGAGGGAGATGTTCATGGGTGTAGAAGGATGCTATGTAGTTAATTCATAATCATGAAACTCCTACAGCTATCTCTTGAGGTGAGCAGGCTCAACATCCATGGACATTATAGAGGATTTAGGTATTTTCTTAACCTATTAAACTTGAAATATAAATTTTACTAATAAATTCTTCATGTAGGAGCCTAATTAAGCCATTTCAATGATTTGTAACTATCATAAGGAGAGGGAATTGACTAGGAGTGTGTAGATTGTTTATAACTACCAATGGATGGAAGAGTGTGTAGGTTGTTTTTAAATACCAATTTAAGGGATTATGGTCATTCATGACCAATTAATGATATTTCCATGATGGAATCTCTTATGATTGTTTTCCATTATTCTATAGATCTAAGACTTAAGGCCATTGTAACTATACCTCGACTGGGTATGATAAGACTCTACAAAAACTATATCTTGAATGCCTTCTAAATCAATAAATAAGAATTGTTTGAATATTTATTTTATATCTTAGTATGTTATGGTTTTTTTAATTATATAAATTTTGATGTTTATTCTCATATTCAAGTCATCTCCTTCACCTAGTTGCTAGAATGCCATCTTATGCAGGTCATGTGATGTGTTAAAGTATTGGTAGTTATGCTAAAGAGTAAGTAGGTTGATAGTGCTTCAAGAAAACCTCTTCTCCATTAGCTTCAATTTAAAGGCATCAATCATATCCTTCACATGAAATAATCATTCTTAGGAGTTAATTAGGAAGTGTTTTTTAGTCATAAATCTTTACTTGATTCATAGTGTTGATTAAAGACCAGTTAGAGTGGATATATCAATATTGGTACATCAACTCATTAGGTTAGGTTTATTTCATGCATTTATCTATCTATTTTCACCAAAAATATCATTAGGTATAGGAAGTGAGCTCAATTTGATGTACTAGGGGAATTAGCCCCATAAACTAGAGGTTTTATCCTTTTATAGGTAACCCACAACCTTTGGGCTAATCCCATGTTACCCTAAACTTGGAGGTAGGCCTGAACAACCTTCTCTTAGGTTGTAGTTTGAAGTTTTAATATTTATGGCACACTTGGTGGGACTAGTATTCTAGTGATTTAGAGCATGAATTTGTAGACATGGATGACATCAAAGAGCTTCAAGAACTTTAGTGGTGAATTTGTAGTCAAGTTTCATGTAAAAGGTGGTCACAAGATCTTCATCAAAAGGTAAGAAAAAAGAGTTTTTTGAGTTATCATTGGAATTTTATACTAAAAATAGATACCCTAGGTCTAATCCTAATCATACACCCCCTAGTTTTCCTAATTATACTTAATAAAACACTACTGCAAACCTTACACCTCTAATGTTTAGGTCTAGAGATCAAGCCTTTGTTCCCTTCAATGGTGGTAGACTCTTAAATATGAATTTATATGATTACATACCTATTTTTACACTTAAAATCCTTCCCTATTTCATATGAGAAAACTCAACCACCCCTATGGAATATATTATAGATAGCCAATTTATGCTCAGCTCATAATGTGATAAAAAAGAATGTGGCTACAAGGTTATTGGTCACTTTATTGAAGGGTAAGTCACTTAAATGGTATAGGGGATTAACACATGCTTCCATCAATATGTGGGATGAATTTGGGGAACATTTGTGCAAACACTTTGAGGATAGGATTGACCATCTATCTTTAGTAGATCAACTCATCATAATTAAAAGGTATCCCCAAGAGTTTATGGTAGATTTAAATTATAGGTTTCAAAAAATATGGGATAGGATCCCCATATAAGTCAATCGCACTCCAAATTATGCCTTCTTATACTACTTAAGAGCCTTTAATTTTGATGTGGTAGTCATGATTTAGTCCATGGGAGAGAACACTCTACCAGATGCTTATGAGGTGGCCATAAGGGCATAAAATTGTTTAATCCAAGTAGGTAAGCTCACCCTAAGACCCCTCATTATTTTATTCCTATATATTCAACCCCATATGCTTATCATTGCTACCTTACTAGCACTAAACAATCATGATCAGGCAATTGTCAATCAAGTAGATAGATTGGGCAAGATTGAAGGGTTTATCAAGACCCAAAACAATAAGATAATGGCCTTAGAGAGAAAAAAAATTCCACCCTATAGACCTTACCAAACACCCTATCAATCCCCTTATAAACCCTATTAGTATAATAGACAACCATATCAACCTAATCAACAAGGTCAAGGTCAGATCACTCAATCAAGGCCCTATAATAGCTATAATGCTAATTCTAATAGTAATTATAGAGCCCTAGTCCCATCTCAAACCAACTATGATCAATAGGGTCATGGCCTCCTAAATGGGGGAAATAACATGAGATGTCATTCAATTCAAGTGGAGATGTTTACCACACTTCATTATGTAGTAGAATCAATATCTTCCAACACATGATAGTTAGCCTCCTACACAACATAAGGAAGGACCTCATATACAACATGGAGACACTCCCTTTATGACTCAATATAATATGCTAAATCAATAAGGGATAAGTGGAATTAAGACACCATCTAAGACCACTTTTGTTAACTTACAATAATGAGATCATTTCTTTTCACAAATGGTAGCCAATCAGATTGGAGGTACAACCAAAGTAGATAGTCTAGTTTCATCCATATAAGGACTAAAAGAAGGGCAATTGGTAATGGTTTAGGAATTAGAAGAGAAACCCCTCCACCATATCAAACATGTAAAGGGACTACTAGTCAAGATGCATCTCCTAATACATCATCAACTTATCAAGTTCAAGATGGGAGAGGGAACAATCATGGAGGTCTATTCAAACCTCAAATAATATAGACTCTAGATTACAATGTTGTTCCTAAGTTACATTCCAAGGATGTGACCTCTCACATTAACATTATAGATCAAAGGAATAAGTCCTATGTCACTATAATTATGTGGGACACCTTGACCATACTGAGTCAAAAAAATCTCCTTCAATAAGATATTTCCAAACTCCATATCTTGGACAAGGAGACAAAAAATATTTCCTTCAATAAGATATTTCCAAACTCCAAGGTAATTAACCCCCCTCATTTCTACCTCTCTATAATCATAGGTGATTCACTAGTACATAAGTGCATTATATATAGTGGGGATAACACTTTTATAATGCTTAAGTCTATAGTGAATAAATTGGGGCTAAAGTATGAACATAATGCCAAAGGGGTCTTACAATTAGATGGGTATCCTACTAAGACTATTGGTATCCTTAAATATATGAAAACCATCTTGGTTACTTATCTTAATTACACTATATCTAAAGATTTTGGAGTAGTTTATCTCCCTCCCTACTTTAATTTTTTCTTGTTTAGGGATTTCACTACCAAGATATTAGGTTATCTCTCTTTTGACTGGTCTTATATGGTTTTTAGGACCATGTATGGGATAAAGGTCACCATAATGTCTAAACCTATAAATAGGTTATACTTAGATCCTTACATTCCTAACTTGTCAAATGTCAATTGCACTATATTTACTGGATCATGAACACCCAAATGAGCAATAGCCCATTAAATGACTTAAAGGCATATCATATTTTCTCCTTGATGAATGGGAAAAAGATAACCATGGTTATGATCAATACAAAATAATTAAAGAGGTAGGTTTAGGTGTGTATTTTTATGCATGAAGAAGGGGATATTATACCAACTCTCACTAGCCCAAGCTAATATCATGAAGGAGTATCAAATTTTTTCTTTGATGGCTCTAATTTCAAGAATTAAAGTGGGGTAGGTGTCATGCTTGTATCTCCTTCCAAGAAAAGGTACTATTTTTCTTTTAAGTTTTAATTTAGTTTTAATTCCAACATAATAGAGTATGAAACCCTCATCTATAGGCTAAAATGGGAAATAAAGAGGGGCATCAAACTCATAAAATCCATGGGAGATAGTGAGTTAGAGTGTAATAAAGAACCCACTCTTGAAGGCATACAAACACATGGTTTGGGACCTCTTGGAGGAATTTGAGGCCTTTGACATTTTCTCCATTCCTAGAAAGGCCAATCAACATGAAAATTATTTGGAATACATAAGAGCATAGTATGATATTCCAAGTGGGTTCAGGAACATCATAGAGCAGTCTCAAATCAAGGTGGTATGTAGACCTTCAATCCTTAATAATGAGGTCATTTGGTATGTGTTTGAAAATGATAAGAAAATATCATATTTATTATAGTATGAGTTATAATTTTTCTTAAGGAACTTATTAAAACTCTATATTTCACCCCATAAGGAGTTTATTTAGGTTTACCATCAAACTAAACTAATATGGGATTGGCCTAAAGGTTGTGGTGACCTAAAATAAGACCAAACCTCTAGTTTATGGGGATATCTCCCCTAGTACATAAATTATGGCTTGTAATCACTAATACATACTAATATTGGGGTGAAAATGGATAAAAAGTGAATAAAATAAACCTAATCTAAAGGTGTTGATGTACCATTATAGCTTATCCATTGTGTTTGAACTTGAACAACACTAATGGATAATGCATATAACTAAATCACTATCTCTAATATCTCCTAGGAAATAATGTTTCATATAGAGGTTGGTTTACATGAATAGAACATGAGCGTAATTAAAGGGAGTCCTATTTAAGTGAAATTACAATCAAACCTCCACTTTAAACTCAGCCATCAACATCATAACACTCTAGATAACCTGCATAGAAACCTATTATCACATAGGTGAGGCTTAAACCTGAAAAGGGAGAAATTACACCAATTTTGAATATTAAAAAAAAATATACATGATATAAAATAATCATGAAGAATATATAACATTATATTGATATTCTAAGATGTCTATAAAGTATAAATATAGGAAGAGTTTCCTCATACCCAAGTGAGAGATAAAAATCAAGGCCTTAAGGCTTAGATCTATAGAATGATTATAAGAGAGAGATAGGGAAAAATGGATTGTATTTTTTAATAATAGGTAAAAATTTACCATATTCCACTCCATGAATAGTTATAAGGAGTTACAATAGTCTCTCATACCCACTTCATGTGTTGGTCTCTCGATTTCTAGTCTTAATGGGCCCTTAAGCGTTGAGTGGAATGGTGAAGGTTGGGTCAAACTTGGTTGACCCCATTTAGATCATGGCCATGCACGAAAAATATTAATTAAATATATTAATTTTGATTCACAAATAGTTAAAGAGATGTAGTTAGGCCTCTAAGAGGTGTTGGGTAATCCATAACCCTTTATGCATGTTGACTAGCCTTGAAACTACCTCCTCCTCCATTGTGACTATGAGGTGAAACTATTGGTATTCGTGATAATAATTAAAATATGGTAATTTTACCCTATATTTAATTCTATAATCATTTGTATGCCATTATACATTTCTCTTTCTTGACCCAAATAGGCATAGTAGGCTACTAGGGCTAGAGACTTGGTTATTTGTGCTTGGTGGACATGAAATATTGAAGAGAGACTCAAGAATTAGTAAAAAATCATGTTAAAAGACTAAAAAAAATTTACACACCATGACTTAACCCTTCAAGGTACTTCAAACTTGAAACTTTGTCTCATTTAGGTAACTAGACCATCTTCTACTTGCATTTGTAGACTAGCTATTTTGCATAGAAATGTAAGAGACTTTCTAGGAAACTTGTGAGTGGTTAGTGATATGGAGGGGTGAAATAAGTCCAAAACCACCCCCTTAATTTTTTTACACTCTTAAAATATGTCTATACCTTTATTTCTACCCAATTCCTTGAGAGAATACCATTTATGATAGGTTTGTATAGTAATCCATACAACTCATCACCATGACAAGGGTCTCATCTAAGTTGACTTCAAGATTTAGGTGTTTCTTTGTGTTGATGTTTATAAATGAACCAAAAGTTATCTTAGTGTTTAGATAAACTTCTTATTTTATAATTTAAAAAATTCAAAGCATGAGTTGTAGGTTTTGGCAATTTAGTTGCCTATGGTGAAATAACAATAGTGCAAGATAAAGTGTTCCATAATATTTATATGATTTGGTGGTTGGGATCCACCTTAATTCATTATTTGTGAATTATAGATATTATTTGTTAATAATTAGTGAATTATACTATATATTTAATCTACAAATTAATCTAAGTGGATATTTATAATGAAGCTAAAACTAAGGTGATATGGTGTAAAAAACAATAGAGTAAAGAGAAGGGTAAGGTAGAAAATAAATAAGTGGTTTCCAATTTTAGTCTCAATAATTATGACAAATAATCAATTTAAACTAATTATTCATTCAACCAATATATAACATAACATATCCTAAGCTCATATTAAACTCAACCCATGGTTTTAAGGTAGGATCCTCCTACCGGGAGGTGGGAGGAGGACGTTGTGAGGCAGATGGAGGTCGCTAGTCAAACCTTAACCCTGATCTATGCAGGGATTTGTTTTAACAGAGATATTCATGTATGCCATGGTAGTGAGATGTTAATGTAGCTACTGGGGTAGAAGGCTTGGATGGCAGCACTAGGTTTTGGTGGTAGAGAGGTAGCGCCTAATGTTGAAACCCTAGCCTTTTGCCGCTGATGTTTTAAAAAGGGATCACGGGGGAAGGGAGTGCAGATGCAGACGTGGATACGGCCCTATTGTATCCCTTTCCTTTGAGGTTGTTTCCTAGGTTGATGGAGTCCTATTCTCAGTCTAAGGATGGTGGGTTCCATGGTGTTGGGGTGTGGTGTCAAATGATCTTTTTATTGCACCATTCTGTTTCTTGCTTTGGGATTCCATTTTATGACTACTATGCCGACCATTACCCTGTTATGAGCGGATCAATGTTTATTTATTGGAGATATTTGGTATGCCATGGCGGCGAGGAGGTGATCTTTGTAGATCGATGGGTGGATGGGTCAGGTGGTGGTGGCAATGGGTCCAGAGGTAGGTTTTGCAGGGGGAAACCCCTGTGGGAGAGTCGCTCAGAGTATCATTTTGTGGCTGGTCATGTTTGGTTGTCACTATTGTTGTATCTGATGGTCTGTTCATTCTTCTTGGTGACTTAAAACTTAAGTTCTATGGTTTTTTGTCATGGCTAATGCTTACTGATAATGTTTTATTTTTTTAGCATGGTTTCAGGTTGTTAAACTTGGTCTTGTTGAGGTTTTAGGTCCTTCTAAAACTTGGTCTTGTTACTATTTTTTAGTGGGTCTGCCATCTTTGGTGGTTTGTAATGTTTTATCTTTCTTGATCTGTACAGGGTTTTGGGGCCCCTTCAAAACCTATTTTTACCTTAATCTAAAACATATCCTAAGCTCAAATTCCACTACATATCAGGCAAATGTTAAAGGATAATGTAAAAAGTCACAAGTAAGAACTAGTTCTAATTTAAGGATTTACTATTATAATCAAATAGCATTTGCACATATGAATACAGAGCAAAAAATTAAATGAATCAAAACCTAAGATCTTCCAACTAATCTAGCATATGCATAAATTAGAAACCCCATGATTAGAAAATGTAACTCAAAATTCAAATATGCCATTCAAATTTAAAACTTCTACTAGCAATTCAGAGAAAAGTTATATTAGCAATTGACATATAAAATATGGACAATCCTTGTATAATTCCTTGATTATACTAATTTCTTCAAATGTATAAATTTTTCTCAATTTTTTTCCCCTTTTACAAATGTTGATACCTACCTTTATAGAAATATTAGGTAGCATACCAGTTAGTTACAAAATATAGATGTACAAAGATAAGGATAGTTGTCCTTATAAGTTATAAAATACACATGATTTTCAAAATAATACTGACCTAGAGGCAAATATTCTAACAAACTAGCATATGCCTTTACAATCAGATATTCTATTTCAAAAAGTTATAAATTTCTACAAAATAGAATATTGCTTAATTTATTTGTTGGGCCTCTGATTATCATTGCTGGAAGATGCTCATGGTTTTAGCATGTTTCTCATCAACTAGCTCTAGATCCATAATAGGCTTCATGATAAACTCCTCTTGATCTACCAATTCATAAAGTTCTATTTTGTTCATGGCCATGGCTTCTTTAATGTTCCTATCTTCATTTATCATTTCTCCTGTATTGAATATAATGCCTATGATCTTATCATTATTAGCCCTAAATTTGCCCCGGATTTTTCCTTTGATTTATTGAGTTACCAAAGTATCCCTATGTTTAAATTTTTCATCACTTATGATTTGAAGGATAGTGGGTTGTGTAGGATCTATGAGAATATTACCAAGAAGTTTTTCAATTCTTTCAATTAGCTCCTTATCATCTTCCAAGAGTCTTCCCACATCATTGCATCAAACACTCAAACTTTGAACTTTGTCAACCACAATTCCCAAAATTGTGTTGAAGTGTCCTAAACTCATGGTTTTGAATCTATAGATTTGTTTCCTTGCTTGAATGTTGAGAAGTTGGGCTATTTTTTCCTCTAAGGCTTGTCATTGGGTGATCAGGATCTTGGCAAATGCACTCTGAACTTTTAATGCACTTTGTCTTAATTTCATTATTTTGAGTGCTTCAAACATGTCATAGAAGGACTCATCAATAATTTTGGTCATAGATTTAGGAACTAATAGAATGACCCATATCTCTAGGTTTTCTTTCTCTTTTTCCAAATTTAGGATCCTTTAATTCATTCCTTTAACCCTTTCTTTATCCTATGCCAACTGGGCCTCAATAAAAGTTTCCACATCATCTTCATGAATAGTTGCTTCACCAAGCTACTAGCCTCCCACAGGGGTTAATCCTATAAAGGTTTCAACTTCTAAAATGTGAATTCTTCTATTCCCACCATGGATTTTTTGGTGGTAACCCTCTCCAATCTAGTTGACTCTGGATTAAATTGTATGGTGGTATATGAACTTGTGAATTTTAAAAGTTCTAGGACCTTTACACCTATGTTAATTGATGTTCTTGGAGCATCCATCTTCTTGCCTTCTAGTCCTTATGTGACCATAATCCTCCTTTCTTCTTATTGTTTCACCAAAATCCTTATCCATGGCTTTATGTCATCTTTTATCTCAACATCAATAACTCTTGTCATGGCCCATGAATGGGAAAGAGAGGGGATCTTTTGTAGTTTTTCATAAAATAACTAGTCTATGATAAATGGCCCATGGATGGGGAATTCATTAATAAACAAATTTATCTCACTTGTGGGGTAAGATATGGTCAATCTAGGTCTTGTATTTGGTTCCACAAGAACCAATGCTAGATTTTATTTCCTCTTCTCTTGGGATGGCATAGGGATAAGCTATTTTCCTTTATCATCTCCATCTCTCTCTCTTAGAATTGGGATTCTTCATGATACTCCCCTTCCCTATCTATTTCATATGCCTTTGCAAGCTCCTTAAGAGCACCCTGAAGTGTCTCTTTCAGTTCTAAGGTAATCATGTCTATGTATTAAATTAGTGAAGGTAGCCTTTGGGGTTGTGTTAAAGCTAAGGACCCTTCCCTAGGTCTCTCTTCCAATCTTACTTCTCCCAATTTTTCCTTGACCTTGACTTATTCATCCTATTTTTTCTTAATCTACCCTTGTGGCTATGATTTTTCTACTTGGGGTTGTGATTGGGCTATCCTAGATGCACCTGGAAATAAATTATATTACAAAGGATGCATTTTCCACCTCTCTCTAGATGCTTATCATCCTTAGTCAACCTATGTTCTAGTTTGATGTTTTTCCCCTAGATCCTAGATAATACTTCTTCATAATTCTTAGATTTGATAAATATGGTGTAATAAACACCAAGTTAATGTGCATTTTTAGGCTTGGGGAGATTCTTATGCTTTAAGTAGCTAGCCACTATGTTCTAGGATCCCACATCTTGATTTCATCAAGTTGAAAACTAAATGAGTCCCTGTGACTAGCCATGGTTTCAACTTGTTTCTAGTCTTGAAGTATTGTATTTCCAATGATCAATGAGAAGGGGTGGAAAATACATTTCTTTTTATCCTTAAAATTTCCATCAATTCCATGTAGGAACAAGGAGGCAATTTCTTGCCCAACTAGCTTGCTAAGAACATATACTAAAAACATACAAGGCTGGGATGTGATCCCTTCAATTCTAATGACCATGCAGTTAGGGTAGTACCAAATATCACTTATCATCTCCATGTACTTGTTGATTAGGAGGTGAACCCTAGGCATAAAAACACCTATGATGGCCTCAACTATGGATGGATAAATGCAATCACAAATAAACTACATGTCTTTCCTATACTTAAAGATATGTAATTTAGAATAGTTGTGTGAAATGGTGGTTTTACCATCTGCAAACCAATTCCTAATCCTAGGGAAGGTGACTGAGGTAAGGGAATCTAGTAGGTATGACATCATATAAAACTTCTTATATGTCTTCCTTTTGATGATAATGATTTTTTTAGTGAAGAATATACTAATCAAATTTCTAATTAGAAGGGTGAACTTTTGTTCCACCATGAAATGTACATATGGGACCCAAATTTTATTCACATAGGTAGTCGAGGGAGATCCAAAGGATTAGTCTAATAGGGTCATGATAATTCTAATGCCCTCTCTAAGTTGAATTATTGGGATTTTTCCTTTAGAATCCCTAAATATGTGGGGTCCTTGGTGCAGCCAAGGCCTAAGGACCTAGTCTAGGTCCTGCTTGGAGGTTCACTCTTTGATTTTGGATAAATCTACATGGGGAGCCTATAATACATCTCAAAATTTACAAGATAAATATATGCCAAGTTCTTGGAATCTCCCTTCCAAATGATCCATTGATTATCAATTCTATATCTAACAAAGATGGGAGTAAGGATATAAATGCAATGTAGTACCTCAAGCTTTACCATAATGTAGTAGAGGCCAACCATCTAAATAACAATCAAGTAATAGTACCTTTATCTTACTACAATATTTATTTACTCCTCTTTTATGATGGATTTCAATTCCTTGATCATGAAGAAGAGTTTAAACTAGTTTCTAATGCCTGGGATATTCAAAGCTATAGTATCGAATTTAGTGTCCTTGAAGATTCAACCTTCATTATCTATTGGCAAATAGATCTTGGTTTCCTCCTTCAATTATTATCTAAAAGATACCATGGTCCCTTTTTTGCTAATTATTCACAGTAGATTGTAGATGATATTTGTAAAAGCTCCCTTGTGCTCAAAAACACAATTGAGTTCTCCTTGGATCAAGTTGTAACTAATTGAGTCTATTTAAGTCAATTTTATGTAAGGTTTAGGGTTTTAGATCTTTAATGGTGTAATATATCTAGGCTTTGGCTTATGTGTGCTTTTGATTTGATTTGGACCTTTTCTTTTACACCTTTGCATTTTCAAGCCCAAAATATCTTGTATTTTGTCCTTTTCTACTTGCATGGCACCTATATGGCATCGGTCTAGGCCTTTTATGACATTTTTCATAAATACCATTTAGCACTAGCCATTAGCATTTTAAAATGCCTATTGTATTTTGCACTATCTGATCAGAATCTTGGATTAGTGCAAGTCATTTATTTTAATCCAAGACTTTTCCTATGATTAGATCTTTATATTACAAAACTAATGGTCATCACACTTGGCACCTTTACATGCCTTCTTTGTGCTCCAAATCTCATGTCAGTCCTTTTTTAAATGAGCATTGGCCACAAGGTGAACTTATAGGCCTTTGAAAAGTCAGGAGCACCTTCACACCATTGGATCATCTTCCAATGATGAAGCACAAACTATTATATCATCCTATTATCTCTATCTTGAATGAGCCTTCACCATGCATTAAACTCATGGGTTCTTGGGGACTTTTTTCAAAGTCTATGGGAGCCTCACATCATTAGATCAAAATCTAGTGACAAAGCGTGAACCTTTGATTTGCAGAGATACTCAAACTTTAAGTTTCTATATTATTTAAACCATGACTTACACTTAAGTACTTTAGGCTAAGTTTTTTTTTTATTAATCATGAAATAAACATTAGGCTAAAGGTTTTATGCCTAAGTTTTCCAAGTTATACCTTAGAGGGCCATAACCTAAATATTCTAGGTCAATGTTTACACCATGTTTTATAAACATAGTGTATGCATTGGTCCAAAATATTTATGCCAAGGCTTTATAAAATATGCTCAAAAGGATCAACATGCCATAATGTTCTGACAAAAAACACATTATAACTTTAATCTAGAATCATTTGGTCTAACTTTTACCCTTTAAGGACTCTCCTTTTAAAATAAGACTTAGTATAAGTTTATAGTTTAAGGTTCATGATATTTAAACAAAATTTCATGGGGACCTTAAAATATAGATTTAGACTAAGTTTATTTTGTGTGTATTTATATCATAATACCTTTTCCACATTTTGTAATTTGAATAGTTCTAGTGTTTGAGCATTTTTCGAACACTTCCCTTAGATTGTAAAGCCATTTTTAAGCCTTCTAACAAGATTTTGGGGTGAATTTTGACCCTAAACACAATAATTCATTAGCTTCAATTTGATGGTCTCATATATGTCAAATACATCCTCATGGACATCAAATGTTGATCACATGAATGTCAATTTTAAACTAGTAAATCTTTTAATTTGATAGGCTCAAAGTTGACGATCATACGAATGTCAAATACATGCTCATTGACATCAAATGATGATTATGTGAATGTAAATTTTAAGTTCATCAAATTATTATGACCCAATGTGAGAATACCACTTAGCATATCCATGGGACTTTTGGGGATCTTGGACTTAATTCATTTCATCAGATCAAAATTTGTGATGAAGCATCATCCATCAATTATGATATGAGAACTTGCTCATGATTGGTTAATTTAGTGAGTGCAACCCATTTATCTTTTAATCCTCAAATGTAAGGGTGTTGTATGTTGATCATTCACAGATTTTATAACCCCTTAAATTTTCAATTGTGCTTCTCTTTGTCTGATTGAGTCTTCACAATGAAGCGAGGACCATTAATCATGATCTGAGAGCTTGAATGTGATTGGATAGGGAGTTATATGTAGGATCCTATTAGTTTTCCTTATGTCATCTAATAAAATGGCCATTGTAAGCACAAACTATTAGATCATCTGAGATACACACTGTTTAAGATAAATTTTGGTATTTTTTCACTCCATTATATTAAAGGCCATGATAAAATGAAGGTCATTGGATCTTGAGAGGTACAAAGAGGCTAATGTTAGGACCTCGGTGATAAAGACTTAGGCTAAGGTGTTAAGACTAATGTACCGATTGTATTAATAAATATATCAAGAACTTATAATTAAAACCTTAGGCTAAGGTGTAAATAAAGGACTGATTTAACATAATAATGGACTCCAAGAACTATAACATAGGCTAAGCTGTCAAGATTAAGGTCTCAATTATATTAATAAATATAATGGGGCCTTAGGGTTAAAATCTTAGGCTAGGTTAGGAAATATTTAAAAGGACCCTACAAAATGAAGGTTAGGTATACAAGGAACTTTTAAAGGGGAAAGTAATAAATTGGACCAAAGACTTTAGACTAATTTTTAGTTATGTTAATAAACATGATTAAACTCACAACATGAATTTTATGCTTAGGTCCAAATTGAAATTTAAAAATGTTCCCGCCAATATGGTTCACACTAATTTTGAAATTTAAACTAAGGGATTTGGTGAGGGTTTTGAAACATGAAATTCTCAAGGACAAACACCATGGAACCTAAAACTAGAGAAATAAAGACCATTTATTAGTGATGCTAATCTAAATTAAAGTAAAAAAATAAAACCAAGTAAGCTTATTTTTAACAAAGTGGTTGATCTTTAAATTCTCCAAATGATCCTGACATGTCGTATTTCATGTTCAAACTTCAAGGTTTCTCTAGGGTCTTAATTTTGAAAAAAATGGGGGTATGTTGGTCCCAACAAATGGCAACTTACGGGGGAAACATAACACTATGTTAGAACTTAGAAAATCTAGCTTAGACAAATAATTAGTTCATTTATTCCATTTTATCAATATCATCATGTAGATCAGATTATGGTTAAAATAAACCTTGCATTTGTAAAGTTAGGGCCAAACATGAAGATAGCCATATTATGTGTGTGCTTTGATTCCACTTATATTTGACATGGGGTTCAAGAAATAACTTCTAGGTTTCATGTCCTTAGTCACTAATAATGACTTATAGCATGTTAAGATATTCATTAAGAACCATGTTTTTAGCATAGGGAAGGCTTGTGCATTGTTATACTACCAACCAAGCATCCATAACTCTAATATAGATGCCTTTGACTCCACTTAAGGCCTTTATCCATTGCTAGCCAAGTATTTGTAGCCCTAGTGGATATTATTAGAATCACATGTGATTATAAAGCTTCTAATTTTTCATTAAGTTATTTTTTGTATCTTCTTAAAACTTTTATGCTTTTAACAAGGTTGGGAACTAGAATAGCTGGGTTTTGGGATTTGGTCAAGTTTTTGATCTTTGGAAAATAATCTATGGCTACAACTTTTATCCTAGGTAAAGATGTTAATTAAGTGCTAGTATGACTATACCATGATAGTTTGAATTTTTACCCTACAATTATAAGTCTTCTTAAAACTAGTTTGAGGCCAAAACAATGCTTAAGTTCCCATGAAATAGTTGACTTATTCTATTGGCCTTTACTAGTTTCTATAGATGATAGAATTATTCTTACATTTTAGGACCATGGTTATCATATGCATGGGGTTCATATATTTATTTCTAAGTTTTGGGAACTTTCAATAAAACTTCATAAGTTTGAGCTCAAGATTGTCTAAAAGGACTTATTAAAACTAAGGAACAAGGAAAAAAGAAATAAACACACACAAAAAAATTAGGAAAGAAAGATAGAAAAGGAAAATAAATAAATATATACATGCTTATGCACAAACAAGGGAAAGGAAGGAAAGAACTAAAAGGAAACAAGATAGCCTACCTACTCTAAATCCAACCATCTTAAAATTTACTCCATGAAGACCTTCAAAGGAGCAGTAGAGAAGTATTGCTTGAGTTCTTTCCCATTGGTGGGAAATGTAAAATATTTTCCTTGTAGATCTTTGAGGTTAAAGGTATTGTTACCCAATGTTTCTATAATGTAGTATGGGCCAATCCAAAAGGGTGTGAATTTACCATGTTTACCCTTAGGCTCAGATGCTTTGTCCCAAAGGAGAACTAGGTCTCCCTAATTAAACACCTTGATCTTGGACCTTTTATCAAACCATCTCTTGACCATGGTTTGATGTTTGCTAAAATATACTAAGTCTTTATCCCTTTTTAATCTTCCATTTTATTGATTTCCAACAATCTAGATTTGGCAAGCTCTTGGATTTATTTCATATATTCTTGCATAAATATGTATGTAGGAAACTTGAGAGTGATAGGAAAGATAGGTTCTTATCCATACACCAATATAAATGGTGAGTCTCTTAAGTCTTGCTTGATTATTATTCTATCATCCCAAAGTGAAAATTTAAGGATCTTGTGCCAAGTCTTAGGCTTGTCTACAACAAACTTTTTGATTTCCTTTACCAATTTTTTATTTGTAGATTCAGAGACTCCATTCCCTTGGGGATAATAATTGGATGAAAACTTGAGAGTGATGCCATTATTATAATCCCATTCAGTCATCTCTATAGATATAAATATAGACCCATTGTCACATACTAGATAGATTGGAGTTTCAAACCTAGTATAAATGTTTTCTTCTAAGAAGTTTATCACTTTAATAGTATTACATTGTTTAGTGGCTATAGATTTAGTCCACCTTGTATAATAGTTTATGGTGGTCATGACATATTTTTGACCTTCAAATGAATTGGGATTGATCACCCTAATAAAATCTAACCCCAATTGAGTAAAGGGTTTGTCAACCATGATTGGTTGTAGAGGCATTACTGCCTTTGGCTCCTTGGTGCTAAAAATATGACATGAGTGGCATTCCCTCATATGTTTGTGAGCATCCTTGAAAATAGTTGGCTAATAATAGCTATCTTTGATAATTTTATGATTTTTGATTCTTTTAGATGGATGTTTATTGCCTAGATTTTCATGAAAGGTACTCATTATTTGGGTGGCCTCCTATTATGAGACATATCCTAAGTAAATTACTTTAAAGTTTAATCTATACAAGACCCCATCCTTAATTAGGTAGTGATTTGTCTTCAACCTTAGGGCCCTCTTCTACTCCCTAGATAATCCTACAAAATAAATACCATTAATTAGAAAATGTATGATTGAATCATACCACTCACTAGCTTAAAAGTTTTATTGATCCACTTGCATAATACTTAACCTAGGGTTAGTATTATCAATCACCTAAATTAGACCTTAGCATCTTACCAATTTTTTTGTTTTCATTTTCAAGTCATACTCTTATAAAACTGACATGCACTTACTTCTAAGTTCTCCCAATTCATTTTGACTTAACATAAGTTTGGTGGTAGGGTCAGGTAAGATAGCATGCACCTTATTTCTAAGGATGTAATGCCTAAATTTCTTAATTGCACTAATGCATATTCCTAATTTTAAATAAAAAATAATTTAACTCAACATTCTTAAAATTACTACTCATAAAAACTATTGGGTGGTCACACCCATCAATTTACTATGTTAACATTATAGCCATAATGTGGTCAGATGTAAAGGAGTAGAGGTAGAAGTTCCTTGAGAATTCAGGACTTATGAAGACTAGAGCTTGGATAATGGCCTCCTTAATATCATTGAATTCCTTTATATAATATTAATTCCATGTGTCCTTGGAATCTTTATTTAGCATGTCATTCAATGGCTTGACAATCTCTAAAAATCTAGAAATAAACTTTCTTACAAAATTTATCTTACCAAAGAATGACTTTATCTCTTTCTTACTATTTGGAGGTTTTATTCTAGATATGGCCTCCACTTTTTCAATATCTATAGATATCCCATGTTTGGTTATAACATGACCCAATAATTTTCCTTTATTCACACAAAAGATACTATTTTTAGGGTCTAAGTAAATGTCATACCTTCTACATCTTTCAAAAACTTGTTGCAATTGCATGAAGTGATCTTTCCTATTTTTAGAAAAAAATTGTTAGATCATCCATATAAATAATGGTGCATTTACCTATCAATCCTTGGAATGCATGGTTCATATCTCTTTAAAAACTAGCTCCTACATTGATTAGCCAAAAGGACATCCTCTTATAAGCAAATGTCCCCCACTTTGTGGCAAATGTTGTCTTCATCTTGTCCTCTCTATCAACCAACATTTAGTTGTAACCTGAAAATCCATCAATAAAAGACATCATAGATGAACTTAAAACAATTTTAATCACTTAGTATAGGGAAAGAAGGGGATAGTTGTCCTTTTTTGATGATTTTTTAAAGTTTTTGAAGTCAATACAAATTATAATCTCACCATTGTTCTTATTGACTAGTACCAAATTATCCACCCAAGTTGAATGCCTAATGGGGAAGATTATCCTAGCATCTAATAATCTTTTAACCTCTTTGAAGATCATGGGTTTTAGGACTAGGTTTATAGGCCTCTATTTCTACCTAAATGGTTTGTAAATCTCCTTAAGGGGTATAATATGGCTAATGACCCTTGGATCAAAGATATTTAAGTCATCATAGGACCAAGCTATGACATCCCTATATTGGGTAAGGATCTCTTTGGCTTTCTTATTTTCAATGTTTGTGTAGAATTTTCCAACATTTACTAGCTGGGGTTGATCTTGGAGACTAAGATCAACAACATTATAACCTTTCCCACTCACCTTGGGAACCTTGTAAACTTAAACTAGTTTGTCCTGATCAAACAATCTCTCTAAAGCAATAATCCCTTCGGAGATCTTGTTGTCATTCAACCAAATGACTTTACCATCAAATTTGTCCTCATTAATTATATTCTCATCAATCTCATCAATAATATGAGAATTAAATGCTTTGAAATTGGTCATGAAATCTAGTATTTATTGATCATCATTAAAAACTTAGAAATGGTTAACATTATTAGGCATTAAAGGACAAGGGATTAGCTCAATGCTAAAATTATGGGAATCTTGGTTGGGCATGAGGTTGGCCATAATAGATGACAAATCATCAATAACCTAGTTTTCTCCTATTGGGATGGAAATGATGCCAAAGGCAGCAAAGGATTCAATCAAATCCCAAACTCTAAACTTATACCTTTTTAGGTATGAGAACTTGCATTGGTATTTTTTTCTTACTTGATTGACCACTAGTTCTGAATCCCCATAAACTAGTAGTTCTTTGACCTTATTATTTATAGAAAATTATAAACCCAAGATAAGGGCTTACTGCTAAAAAAAATTTAGTAAAAAGGAATTGGAGCCTATAATAAGCATGATACTTTATATTAGTAGGGTTAGTTAAAACAATACCAATATCTAGTCTAGCATTACACTTAACACCATTAAAATGCAACTTACATAATCCAAGAACAACATGAGCACTCTTGGGATCACAAATCTTATTAGTCTCTAAGGTGAAAACCCCTAAATTTGTGTCTATTATGTTGAACCTCTTGTTCAAAGAATTATACTTAGTTATCATATGTTTCATTCTTAGTTCTCTCTCAACCATGATTTGATTAGGAAATCCTTTCCAAGGTAGCCATAAATGTGAGCAATCTGTAGACAGGGACCATTAAAAGCCTCGATCCATTCCCTACTTAATAATATTCCATAAACATTAGGTATATCAATAACTTTAATATCAATGAATTATTTCACCCTAAGCTTAGAAGCTAGTTGCTTGTGAACATTTTAAAATTCCCCAAATACCCTAACTCTAGATATGTCTAATTGGGTAAAAACCCTATCAAAATTAATGGAATCTAGGCCAAGTTTTTTGTATACACCTAAAGGCATGATATTGTTAGATGATCCTAAATCTAATAACCAATTATGTATGTTTTTACCAAACATCCTGACAATGATCAAGAAAGGTGGAGGTTCAACCTTGGCCTTATGCACAGTCAGAATGGTGTGATTAGTCTTTGGTAGGTTATTGGACTTATTTGACAAATATTCTACTAGAAGGTCCCTTTGATATATAATTTACATAAGTTCATACAATGTAATATTATCCTTTATCTTCTTCATGTCCTCAACTATGTTATATCTAGTTTTAGAAGAACTAGAAATTTCAATGATGGGTTTAGAAGTACTCCCTTTAGGTGGCTCAAGATTGTTGCATGAAAAAGTATCAGGAAGAGTTCCAAAATTATTCAGAGGTGTTGAGGTGGTCAAAGTATACCTCTATTCCCTATTCCTCAAGGAATATGTCTTATTTAATAACTATTGAAAGGTTTGGATCTCCTCAAGGACCTCATCAAGTTTTTTTTCCTCTTGAAAGGGGAAATCAAAGGTGTCCACCATGAAGAATTGATAAAATGACTTAGATATAGAAGTGCTTACACCATTATCCTTATTAGTGACCACTTATAATATATCCAACTCCTCTTAGAAAGCCTCAAAGGCTTTGTAAAATTCTATACAATCAATTTCACCATGCTTGGTTGTGCATTATACCCTACAATAATTAGGTAATGTAATATCAGTGAGGTTAATGTCCATGGTTTTATTTTTAGAAGATGGATCATTATTATTATTACTATGAAAATTATCATTTTGTAATCTATTATTTGTCTTATTAGACATTTTAAATGATAAGTTCCTACTAGAGTGCTCTCCGATATTACCTACTTGTTTCTATAACTAAAGGAAATCAGTGCTTAATTTCTAAACCATTTTTAAGATAGACCCATTCCCATTTTTAGGAGTTTCAAATTTATGTACCCAGTTATTGTTATTAGATGGTACCAAATCCCTTTGATCATTTGGACTAAAGCCATTAGTAGGATGATTTAGGAATCCTAAATTTTGATTGGAAGCGGTATGACTCAATGGTAATTGAGTTAGGTTTGGGAGCTAGTTTAATGCTAGGATATTTTGGTTATTATTTGAGAATGAATTCATCATAGGCATTTGTGGGTTGATATTTGGCATAGAATATTATTTTTCCCTTTGGGCTACATCTGATCATTGATGGTTACTACTTCATCATAGGCTCTAACTAATGAAGTTACGGCTATCATGGATCTCTTCAAAAATATAGAGGTCATGGGATCTACTACATCTTTATAAATCTCTATAGATAAGACATCATCAAGATTATAAGGGTCTATGGTCTTGCTAAACATTTTATAAAATCTAGCATTAAAGGACCTAATAGACTCACTTGTATCTCTTCTAATGGTGTTGAACTAATGGTAGATAACACAAGGACTACCAATCTTACCAAATTGATCTATGAACACATTTTTAAAATCATCCCAAATAGTGATGTAATTATTAGGCAAGTTTAAAAACCATTCATAAGAAAAATTTTTAAAGGTTAAGGGGAATAACTTGCAAGCTACATCCTCATGCATAACATTTAACAATCTTAATGTTGCTTTAAAATATTTTGTATGTTCTTCAACATTTACTATACCTAATAGAATAAATGTAGGTAAGTAATTTTTATGGTTATGTGCAAGGTCATGAACCACACTAGGTACATTGAGTGAGGATTCTCCCAACCAAACTATATTTGGATGAAGATTAAAGGCACAGGTGTCTTAAAGAGGTGACATTGGTAAAGATCTGAATCTCCTACATCTACCTTTGTCACATCTAGATTTTCTATGGACCTCAAGCTCAAGAAAAGTCTCCCTAATCTTAGAGTGTGATCTTGTTGTAATCTTGGGAAATTATAGGTTGAAATTTGAAGATCTTTTTTGAAATATGATGTATCAAGTTAAAAAGAGTTAGACCTACACATTGATCTTATTTTGAAAAATTAGTTGGAAAACTATAAAGGATTTTGATCTTTGATTGAATTAACTCAAATACATGTTTAATTACATAAATATGGTCTATGTTTATAAATCTAAGCCTAAAATAACTCATATCTATGAAAGATATGCCCACCTTTGATCAAAATGAGTCATCTTAACCTTAGATACTATGGACTCTCAAAGCTAAAGCTAAATTTATCAGAGACAAGCATTAATGCCCAAAGAACTTCAATATTTGTCCAAAGAAGCACAAAGATGCCTTATAAATAGTAAATATCAATGATCTTTATACTTATAAATGAAGAATTCACTCAAAAACATAAAGATGCACTAATCTTTAGATAGAACAGACTAAGATCAACAAAGATTCAAATAATTTAGGCCCTCCTTCTAGCACTAGCAAAGCTTCTTATGTTGATTCTTCTAAATGAACCATAGGTGATCTTAGTGTTTAAATAACACTTATCATTTTAGAATTTATAAAATTCAAAGCATGAGTTGTAGGTTTTTCCAATCTAGTTGCCTATGGTGAAATAGTAGTAGAGCAAGATAAACCATTCCATAATATTTATATGATTTGGTGGTTGGGAGTCACCTTGGTCCATTATTTGTGAATTTTAGAGAGTATATGTTAATACTTAGTGAATTATATTCTATATTTAAGCTACAAACTAATCTAAGTGGATATTTATAATGAAGCTAAATCTAAGGTGATCTGGTGTAAAAAAGAGACAACAAAGAGAAGGGTAAGGCAAAAAATAAATGATTGATTGCCAATTTTAGTCTTAAACATTATGACAAAGCATCAAGTGAAATTGAGTATGCATTCAACCAATATATAGTGAAAAATAGCCTAATCCCAAATTCCACTATTATCAGGCAAACTTTAAAGGGTAATGTAAAAAATCACAAGTAAGAACTAGGTCTACTTTAAAGATTTACTACTATAATTAAATATCATTTGCACATATGAATACAGAGCAAAAACTTAAATGAATCAAAACCTGAGATCTTGCAAATAATATATCATATGCACAAATTATAAACTCTATAATTAGAAAATGCAACTCAAACTTCAAAGACACCATTCAAATTCAAAACATCTACTATAAATTAAGAGAAAAGTTATATTAGAAATTTTCATATCAAATATGGATAATCCTTATAGAATTCTTTGATTATATTAATTGATTTAAGTGTACAAAATTTTCACAAAATTATCCCCCTTTTACAAATGGTGATACCTACTTTATATAAAGCTTAGGTACTATACCAGTCCGTTACAAACTATAGGTGTAAAAAGATAAGGACAATTATCCTTATAGGTTCTAAAATACATGTGCTTTTCACAATCATACCGATCTAGATGAAAATATGCTAAAAAACTAGCATATGCCTTTAAAATGGGATATTCTATTTCAACAAGTTATAAAATTCTACAAAATAAAATATTGCTTAATTTATTGGTGGGGCCTCTGATTATCATTATTGGAGGATGCTCATGGCTTTAGCATGTTGCTCATCAACTAGCTCTAGATCCATAATAGGCTTCATGATACAATCATATTCTTGATCTACCAAGTCATCAAGTTATCTTTCATTCTTGTTGATGGCTTCTTTAATTCTCCTAGATTCATTTATCCTTTCTCCTACATTGAATATCATGTCTAGGATCTTACTGTTATTAGCCCTATATTTGCCTTAGCTTTTTCCTTTGATTTCTTGAGTTACCAAAGTAGCCTTATGTTTAAATTATTCATCACTTATGATTTTGAGGATAATGGGTTATGCAATATATATGAGCATAGTCCCAAGAAGTTACTTAATTCTTTAAATTTGATCCTTATCATATTCTAGGAGTCTTTCCACATCATTGTGCCAAGTGCTCAAACTTTGAAATTTGTTAACCATAATGCCCAAAATTATGCTCAAGTGTCTTAAACTAATTGTTTTGAAGCATTGGATCTATGTCCTTCCTCAAATGTTGATAATTTGGGCTATTTTATCCTCTAAGGCTTACCATTGGGTGATCAGGCTCTTGGCCAATGCACTCTACCCTTCTAATGCACTATGACTTAGTTTCATTGTTTTGGGTGTTTCAAACATGTCATAAAATGACTAATCAAGAATTTTGGTCATGGAATCAAGAATTTATATAAATACCTATGTCTCTATGTTTTCTTTCTCCTTTTCCAAATTTAGGATCCTCTATTTCATTCCTCTGACCCCTAATTTAGCTTGTGCTAACGAGACATCAATTAAACTTTCCACATCCTCTTCATGAATGGTAGTTTCACTAAGTTGTTGGCCTTCTATAGGGGTTAATCCTATAAATGGTTCCACCTTCTAAAAGGTGAATTATTCTATTCCCACCATGGCTATTTTGGTGGTAACCCTCTCCAATATAGCTACTCTATATTCAATTACATGATGGTAGATGAACTTGTGAATATGAGAGGTTCTAAGACCTCTACACCTTCACTACTTGATGCTCTTGGAATATGGAACTTATTGCCTTCTGGTCCTTGGGTGACCACAATCCTCCTTTCTTCTTGATATTTCACCATATCCCTTATCCATGGCTTCATTTCATCTTGTATCTCAACATCAACAACTCTTTTCATGGACCATGAATGGGAAAGAGAGGGGATATTTTGTAGTTTCCCATAAATGAACCAATCTAGGATAACTAGCCCATGGATGGGGAATTCATCACTGAACAAATTTATCTCACTTATGGGGTGAGAGATGGTCAATCTATGTCTCTTCTTTAGTCCCACATGAACCAATACTAGCTCTACTTTCCTCTTCTCTTGGGATGGCATAGGGACAAGTTATTTTCCTTTATCATCTCCAGTCTCTCCCTCTTAGAATTAGGTTTCTTCAAGATTCTCCCCTTCCTTATATATATATATATATATATATATATATATATATATATATATATATATATATCATATGCCTCTAAAATATCCTTGAGATCACCCTTAAGTGTCTCTTCCAATTCCAAAGCAATCATGTCTATATATCGAATTAGGGAAGGTGGCCTTTGGGGTAGTGTTAAAGCTAAGGGCCCCTCTCTAGGTCTCTCTTTCAATCTCACTTCTCCTAATTTCCCCTTTCCCTTGCCTTGTCCATCATGTTTTTGTTCAATTTTCCCTTATGGTTATGGCTATGGCTATGATTATTCTACTTGGGGTTGTCCTTGTTCTATCCCAAATGGACCTAGCAACAAATGATATTATAAAAGATGCATTTTCCAACTCTCTCTAGATGGATTTTTATCATTGGTCAGCTTTTTTTCTAGTTTGATATTATGTCCCTAGATCTTAGCTAATGCTTCCTCATAATTCTTAGATTTGATATAGATGGTGTCATGAATACCAAGTTTATGTGTGTATTTAGACTTTGGGAGCTTCTTCTCCTTTAAGTGGTTGGCCACTACCCTCTTAAAATCCCACATCTTGAGTTCATCAAGTTGAAAACCAAATGAGTCCCTATGTCTAGGCATGGTTTCAACTTATTTCTAGTCTTGAAATATGGTCTTTATAATGATCAATAGGAAGGGTGGAGAAGACCTTTCTTTTTCTCCTTAAAACTACCATTAATGCCATGTAGGAACTAGGAGGCAATTTCTTTCTCAGCCAGCTTGTTAGGAACATATAATGGTAACCTATAAGGCAAGGACATGATCCACTAAATTTTGATGATAATGTAGTCAAGGTATTACCAAATATCGCCTATCATCTCCACATACTTCTTTATTAGGGGGTGAACCCTAGGTATAGAAACACCTATGATAGCCTTAACTATGGCTGGATAAATGTAGTCATAAATAAACTACATGTGGTTCTTGTACTTAAAGATATGTAATCTAGAATAGTGGTGTGAAATGGTGGTTTTTCCATCTAGGGACCAATTCTTAATCCCAAGGAAGGTGATTGAGGTAATAAGGGTGTCTAATAGGTATGACATCATATAAAACTAATTAGATGTCTTCCTTTTGATGGTAGTAAATTGTTTGGCCAAGAATATACTATTCATCTCCAATTGGAGGGGTGAGATTCTATTCCATCATGAGATGTACATATGGGACCAAAATTTTATTCACATAGGTGGTAGAGGGGGATATAAAGGCTCAGTTAAATAGGGTCATGATAACTCTAATGACCTCATTAAATTGAATTATTGGGATTTTTCCTTCAAAATACCTAAAGATGTGGGGTCCTTAGTGTAGCCAGGGCCTAAGGACCGAGTCTAGGTCATGGTTAGAGGCCCACTCTTTGATTTTGGATAAATTGACATGGGAAATAGGGAGCCTATAATACTTATCAAAAGCTATAGGAGAAATATATGCCACTTTCTTAGAATCTCCCTCCTGAATGATCTATTCATTATCAATTTTAAAATCAACAAATATGGGAGCAAGGATATCAATGTAATATAGTACCTCAAGCTTTGTTGTAGCATATTAGACACAAACCATCTGAATAGTAACTAGGTCATAGTACCTTTGGATTATTTTGATAATTATTTACTCCTTTTTTATGATGGGTTTCAATACCTCAATCATGAAGAAGAGTTTGGACCAGTTCCTAATGCTTGTGATATGCAGGGTTGTAGTATCCAATTTGGTGTCCTTGAAGATTTGGCCTTTATTATCTATTGATAAATATAGCTTGGTTTCCTTCTTCAATTGCTATCTATGAGTTGTCATGGTCCCTATTTTTTATAATTATTCACACCAGATTATATATGATCTTTGTGAAATCTCCCTTATGCTCTAAAACATAATTAAGTTCTCCTTGGATCAATTTGTAACCAATTGAGCTATTTAGGTCAATTTTATATAGGGTTTAGGGTTTTATATCTTCAATGATAAAATATATCTAGGCTTTGGATTATACATGCCTTAGATTTGATTTGGACCTTTGCCTTTATAACTTTGCATTTTTAAGCACACAAGATCTTGTATTTTATCTTTTTCTACTTATGTGGTGTCTATGTGGCATCGGTCTAGGACTTTCATGACATTTTTCATAAATTCCATTTGAGTACTAGCCACTGGCATTTAAAAATGCCTCTTTTATTTTTCACCATCTGATCAAAATCTTGGATTAATTTAAGTTATTGATGTTAATCTAGGCTCATACCTATGATTAGATCTTTCTATTGTAAACCCTATGGTCATGATACTTGGTGACTTTGTGTGCCTTCCCCATGTTCTAAATCTTATGTTAGTCTTTTAATACATGAGCATTGGCCATGTGGTGAGCTTATGGGCCTTTGAAAAATCATGAACATCATTACACTATTGGATCATATTCTAGTGATAAAGCACAAACCATCGAATTATCATGTTAAATATATATAGAATGAGCCTTCACCATGCATCAAACTCATGGATTTTTAGGTCCTCATTAAAAATTATATGGGATCTTCACATCATTAGATCAAAATCTAGTGATAATGTGTGAAACATTGATCTATAGAGATGTTAGAACTTTAAGTTAGTATATTATTAAGATCACAACTTAGGCTTAAGTCCTTTAATCTAGGGTTTGTTTCAATTATTAAGCATGAAAAAAACCTTAGGATAAAGGGTTTATGCCTAATTTTTTTATTTATACCCAAGGGGACCATGGCCTAAATATTCTAGGCCAATGTTTATGCCATTTTTAATAAACACAATGTATGTATTGATCTAAAATATTTATGTCAAGGATTTATAAAATATTATTAAAAATATAAACATGCCATAATGATCTAACAAAAAACATATTAAAACTTTTATCTATAAGCATTTTATCTAACTTTTAGGCTATAAGGACTCTCCTCTTAAAATAAGACTTAGTACAAGTTTATAGTTTAATGTTTATCATACTTAAACAAAATTTCATAGGGACCTAAAATTATAGAATTATGATAAGTTAATTTTATGTGTATTTAGATCATAAGACCATTTCCACATTTTGAAATTTTAAGACTTCTAGTGTTTGATCATTTTTTGAGTACTTCCCTTAGATTGTAAATCCATTTTTGAGCCTTCTAACAAGATTTTGGAGTGCATTTTAACCCTGAGTATAATAAGTCATTAGCTTAAATTTGATGGTCTCATTGATGTTATACATCCTCATGAAAATCAAATGATGGTCAAGAAAATGTCAATTTTAAGCTAGTGAATCTTTCAATTTGATGGGCTCAAAGTTGACGGTCATGTGAATGTCAAATATGTCCTCATAGATGTCAAATGACAATCATACAAATGTCAATTTTAAGTTCATCAAATTATTATGACCTAATGTGAGAATGCCACTTCACATATTTGTGAGGCTTTCAAGGATATTGGACTTAATTTTCTCCACTAGATCAAAATCGATGATGAAGTATCACCCATCGATCATGATCTAAGAACTTACTCATGATTGGTCACTTTAGCGAGTGGGACCCATTTGTATTTTAATACTTGAATGTAAGGGTGCTATGTGTCAATCATTTAGGCCTTCCAATTCCCCTTGACTTTTTAACTATACTTCATTCCATCTAATTGATTCTTTGTGATGAAGTGAGGATCGTTGATCATGATTTGAGAGCTTGAATGTGATTGGCTAGGAAGTTACGTGTAGGATCTTCTCAATTTTACTTATGTTATCCAATCAAAGGGTTGAAAGAAGTGCTAACCTTTTGATCATATGAGATGCACATTGTTTAAGTTAAAGTTCAATATTTTCTCCATTTGTTAGATCAAAGTCCATGATAAAGCAAAGGTTATTGGATCCTATGAGGTACAATGAGGTTAATGTTATGACCCCAATGAGAAAGACATAAGATAAGGTGTTAAGACTAAGCTCTTGATTATATTAATAAATGTGTCAAGGACTTAGAATTAAAACCTTAGGCTAAGTTATAAACAAGGGACTGAGTTAACATAATAGTGGACTCAGGAAATTAGAACTTGGGATAAGATGTTAAGACTAAGGTCCTGATTGTATTAATAAATATAATGGGGCCATAAGGTTAAAACATTAGACTAGGTTAGGAAATATTTAAAAGTAACCTACTTAATAAAGGTTAGGTATATAGGGAAATTTTAAAGGGGAAAGTAATTAATGGGACCAAAGACTTTATACTAAGTTCTATCTATGTTAATAAACATGATTAAACTTAGAACATGAATTTTATGCTTATGTCCAAAATAAACATTCAAAATATTCTCACCAATTTGGTTCCCACATATTTTAAAATTTAAACTAAGGTTTTTAAAACATGAAATTATTAGTAAAAACACCATGTAGCCTGAAAATAGAGAAATAAAGACCATTTATCAATGATATTCAAAATTAAAGAAAAAAATAAAACCAAATAAGCCTACTTTTAACAAAGTGGATGATCTTAAAATTCTACAAATGATCCATACATGCCATATTTCATGTTCAAACTTTAATGTTTATCTAGGTTCCCAATTTTCAAAAAAATGGGGCTATGTTGGTCCCAACACTAGGGTCATTCTAATGCAATTGGATGCCAATTCTTCACTATCTTCTCAGTCGAGTCATTACTAGGGTTTAAGTAGGGTTTTGGAGGTCTAACAACCTAATGATGGTTTATATATTATAAACCTCCAAAATAAAACTTATTATCATTATTTTATATCCCATTAACCCCTTCATCTCTCGTAAATATCTTATGGTCCCATGCAAAGTGTGTGGAGATGTGAATAGAGGATAGTGTGTCTCAAGCTCCCTATTAGGTAATCTATGTAGGTTGCCTTATTAACATTCATTCATATAGTTAAGCCAATAAATACCACTAAATACATCATTAATTTTGAGACCATATGGGTTCACAACTCCCCATAATATCATTTTTATTGAGTCCCTATGTAGTGAGAGATACAAGTACTAGAAGATGAAACTTGAGTTGATTATTTGGATTATGTAACTTGAAATTGTTCTTATGACTAAATTTGGCATTTTTTAAATTACCATACATAAAATAATCCTTTAAAGGCCTATACCATATTTCCACACCTCCTCATGGTATTGGATTTACTTAGTGGGTCTAGTTATGCTACTGAGGTGAACATGGGGTTTGATGTCTTAAGAATGGCTTTTAGGCCTAACAGGCCTAAACTAAGTATCATGGTTGTGAGGAACCTATAAATGAGTTTATGGAATAAATACCATGATAAAACATTATGAAAATAACTCTTTTTTATGTAACTATATTTATTTATTCAAACTCTAATTCTATCTCCCTTCGCTCAGGTGAGTCTGCCTTGGAAGTCATTGCCATGGCTGCCAAGCCTAAGTGCTTAGAAATATGTGATAAAGACTTTGGTGTGATCTTTCTTCCTCCTTGTGTTTATGGAATATAAATTAATATATTATTCCCTCAATTTCTAACAATATTCTTGAGATGAGCCTACTTCGAATTTGTTTCCTAAGCCTCATACCTAGTCAAGTCTAGGGTATCTATATAACTAGGCTTGAGTAGCCTTAGTGCTAAATTTTAGTGCCCTACAACCTATTATAAGATTATTATCCTTTTTGAGATGTTTTTACTCATCTTTACATTTATTCCTCAGGTTTTTCCAACTTCTAGAAGACCTTTGAACATGTAGTCTACCTTCAATTCCTATGCACATGTTTGTTTAGGCCTAATAGGCCTATGTGGGCCATTAAGATCTTTCTTCATCAATATTGAATGGACTAAAACATATCAATATGATGACACTAAGTTAACTTATATATCAAGTTATGTACCCTTCCTTCACCTTCATCTTCCACTTTCCTGCAAGGTTATGCATTATAACTTTCACTTTCATGGTCCTTGACTATCATTGTATGTTTAGGCCTAATTAGGCCATCCAAGTCTAATCCTATCTCAAAGGAACAAATAGTTAGACAAGAATTTATATCCTTTTGGATACTATACTATCATTTTTATATCTCAACTTCTTGTATGGTCCCTCATTCCTTCTTATTCTACGTAATGACCTTGTTTGCCTATTTAGCTATAGGTCTCAATTAGATTTGCTTTGTCTGTCAAAGCTTATTTGGTGTTTTAAAGGAATAAGTCATGGAAACATGGATTGATAGCCTTTTAAATAAGGAATATTATTCTTTACCCTTCTCTCTCCATCACCACAAAAGGTTTTAGACACCTTCATCTTCTTACCTAGGAATCCTACTTGTAGGTGGCCTTTCTAGGTCTACTTGAGCTATAGGTATGGATAACCCCCTTCATGGTAATTTGAATCATTAAATTAGTGGAACATAATTTATGGGGAGTTAATTTACTATCATAAACACTTTTAAGTCTCTAGTAGACTACATTTTTCACTCAGTCATCTTGTTTTCTCATGACTGATAGGCTTGTGTGTATGACTTTTACTCATGCTAAGACCCTCTGCAACATACTAAATATTATTCAACATTTTCTTGTCATATGAATGATTATATGAGATATTAGGGATTATTAATTATTTCATGATTTTCAATAAATTCTCTCAACATTCCACCAAATAGCATCTTCCTCACATATCCTCAACTAATTGTATACATTGTGTTTAGGTCTCTTATCTATGTGTGATCACTTGAGGGGTAGATTTTGATGCTCTACTATCCCCATGGATGATATTAACAAATTTGTGTCCTTTTTATAATATTATTTATAACTTATTTATAATCCTTGAACTCATCACCCTATAATTATTTCTCTAAACCTTATCACTGCATTGCTTACATGAGAACCTTGACTAAGTTCCCATTTGAGATGGTTAAGATAGTGTGTTGATCCTAGTTGAAATTTATCTCTCATATTTATACTTGTTCATAGTTTCATATGGTTATTCAAGTCATTTCAAGACTTTTAACCCCTCAAATCAATAGAGTCCATTTCTCTTACTTAGCTTGCCTTAAAAAGGTCTGTCATGACTGTAAGAGTATGCTTATTTTTTAGAGTTGAGGTGAAGCAATGATATCTATTTGAACCTTGTTTTCCCATATATCATACATTATATACCCATTTTATTATCTTTTAATTTTATCACCTTTATATTCCCCATTTCAATAGTGAATATCCTATGTGTCTAGTCTACCTTGAAGGGTTTGTGGTGACTGAGTGAGAGTTTGACATTGTAAAATAGTTTAAGGGTGAGGATGGTTAGTACATAGGGAAATGATGAAGTAAATTAGTATTAGGGTGGATTATTTTATGTAATAGAGAGGTATATGAGGATTCAAAGGCTTCAAAGGACCTATCAACAACTTAAAACATCATCAACACTTTCATCATATGCACCAAAGACCCTACAACATAAGAAACTCAATCTGAAGACTACAAATGGAAGAAATGTGTAGATTTAATTTATCCCACACACACACACACACACATGTGAACTAGAAGTCTAGAGTATCATGTAAGGACCTTGAGGACCTTTAAAACATACATCAATCATTGATTCTAAAAAATACTTCAAATATGCACTAAAACTAATGTCATTTCAACTCCCTACATAGATGAAGGAGATTATTTGACTGCCCATATTATTATAATTTGTTCATAGAGCATAGTCCATGAACTTTAAAAAAAATCCATGAATTATAATTTTAATACACCCCTTCCTCTTCCCAAGATATCAACTCCCCATTTTCTCTCTCTTGTCTCTACTATTCACAAACTTAAAGGATTTCCTAAGCTGTAAAGGAGTTTGATGGAGAGAGAGTAATGGTTTTTGCATATTTTTTCATATTTTAGACTTGAAATTATTTTAAGACATCTATAATGAACCCACCTACAATATCTGACCCCCTCTATATAGACCTGACTATACAGATTCATACATCTTGCAAAAGCTCTCTTTTATGCATTTTCTTCTAGTTTTCTGATCTTAAGATGCCATTAGAGGTTATATGGAGGGAAAACATGAGTCAAATAGCATTTTAAGATTGGTGGTATGTTTTTTTGGAGATAAAGAATCATATTTTCCCATGTGAGGGACCCAATTGAAGAGTGGGGGTGAATTTAAGTCCTAAAATGAACTTTTATGCACATGAAACCATCCAAACATGATTTAGAATATCAATGAGGCTCATTTAAGACACATTTAAAGCAAGTGTGTCATCAAAATACTCTCTTTCTTAAGTTTCAAGGTGAAATGTAGACTCATATGATCCATTTGAGGGGAATCTAATGGCTTTTAAGGGTGGATTAAGGTTTGAATTAGGCTTGGATAAGTATATCATGAATAATGACCTTAAACACATCATTTTACCTCATGTCATAACTTAAAACTAGGTTTATAAACCCTTACACCCCATTTTTGATTTTCTCCCCTCTTGAAATGTCTTAGACAGGGCTAAAACCATAAGAATTCAAAACCTTAAACTTTCCAAACTACCTTAACTTTGTCAAAAGATCCTTAATCTTATCAAATAGGGTTAAGACCATTATTTAGACTTCACAATAAATTTTCACACCCTCTACTCACTCAATGGTCATCAAAAGGACATAATACATCACCTAAGTACCCAAGGCAACCATGACATATGATGAATTCACAAGAAGGTTCTAGTTCAACATGAAACCTTGATAATTGATAAAAAAGATTCAAAATGAGGCCAAATAAGACATAACCATGTAGGAAGATAACCATGTGCAAGCTTGGGTAGGTGTCATAGAATTTTTTTGGTTGTATGGGTTGGCATTTGGCTTGAAAGGTTAAATTGCCAAAAGAATCAAGGCTAACTATAATATAAGTATGAGGAATAGATTGTCCAATTTAAGACAAAAATGTTACCTAGAGGTTTGGTGACATTATAAAAAACATTCAATGAAGATGATTAGCTAAGGAAATATAAAGTAGGCATATCCATAAAAGAAGATCACTATGAGAAAGTCATCATCCTCAAAGATAGGCTTATCAAACTAAGAAAAGTGAACACCAAGGAGGATGGGGAAATCTTCATAGAATTATACCAAGAATTTGTAGACATATTTTCTTGGGATTATCATGATTTGAAGGGGTTTGACCCTAGTTTGGCTTATCATACCATTGATTTGGAGGTAAGTGCAAGCTTGTGAGACAAAAACAAAGACCATTCACACCTAAGATTGAGATCCTCATGAATAAGGAGTTTACCAAGCTCATTTAATCTAGCATCATCTTCACCATAAAAAATTATTCATGGGTGGTAAAAATTGTGCCTGTGAGGAAGAAGAATGGGGAGATAAGGTTATGTGTAGACTTTAGAGATCTCAACAAGGTGTCACTAAGAGATAACTACCCTCTAACATCTATGGATTATATTATCCAAAGTTTTTTAGGTTCACAAAGATTATCCTTACTTAATGTATACTCAAGTTACAATTAGGTGTTAGTTAAGGAGGAGGATAAACATGAGACTTCCTTCACAACCAAGTGTGGAACTTATGCTTACAAGAAGATGCCCTTTGGACTATCTAATGTAGTATATACCTTCCAAAGGGAAATGGATGTATCCTTCCAAGGTATTTTAAATGAGATGGTGCTCATCTACCTTGAGGACATAAAATTATTCTCCAAGGGCCCCATAAATAATTTAACACACTTGAGGCTAATGTTTGATAGGTGTAGGCAATTTGGGGTCTCTTTGAACCCCCAAAAATGTATCTTTATAGTCCATGAGGGTAGACTTATAGGACATCTGTCAAAATAAGTCCTCTTTATTAACATTGAGAGGATAACTAACATTCTTACCTTGTCACTACCAAAACATAAGATAGGATTGTAGAGTTTCTTAGGTAAAATCAACTTCATCAGAAGGTTCATAACTAGATTTGTAGAATTGGTAAGGCCTCTAACCCACATGATCACAAAAAACAAAGAGTTTTCATGGAATAAGGAATGTAAAATAAAATTTTAATCCATAAATCAAGCCATTTACCAATATCAAACCCTCCTCAACCCTATTTTTCAAGGGACTTATTCATGTATGCCCTCTCTACAAATGACACTATTTTTACCATGTTTATGCAACAAAATAGTGAAGGCCTTGAATAGATAATATCATTATTTAGCCAAGAATTAGAGGGGTATGAAGAGAGGTATTCTTTTGTTTAAAAACATGTTATTATATTCATGAGATGTATCAATAATTTTAGACACATGGTGTCTAACAAAAAAATATTTATCATGGTGGTTCATCCTAGTATCAAAGATCTCATCCTTAATAGAGACTGGAGTGAAAATAGGGATTGTTAGGTGAATAAATACATGTAAAATGACATATAAGTCAAGGTAACCAAGTTGGTTATGTGTATGGTACTTTTTTAATACATTTAAATATATGTGAAGGAGGACAAGGAAATGGTTTTGGTAGTAGAAGATGATCAACAAGTAGCTACAACTATATCTCCTTCCAACTAGACTCAAGACACAACGAGATTACTCCAAATGGGAGAATTTAATAGAGGCTTAAATAGGATAATAATGAGTTAATTAATATTTTAATCCATCCTTTATATATTTATTGATGGGGTACTCTTCAATAAGGACCTTGATTGAATACTTTTGAGGTGTGTAGAAACTAGTCAAATTGACAAGCCCCTAGGATAATTTTATGGTGGGCCTGTAGGAGGGAAATTTAAAACCAAGAATAAAACAAGTATCATAATATTAGGCTATTTTTGGAAAATTTTATTGAGGTACTCTTATTCTTGGGTTAGGAGGTGCTAAAAATGTGTTATGTTCACAAACAAGCAAAGACTAGCTACCTTACCTCTCAAGCCTATTCAAGTGGAGAAACCCTTCATGCAGTGGGACCTAGAATTTGTAGGTATGATTCATCCCACATATTATCTCAATACATAAGTGGTTTTGAGTAATAATAATTAATTTATTAGGTAGGTATAGGTATTTACACTCAATGAGGAAATGAGAACTCAATCTTGCAGTTTTATGACAGTCTAGTGACTAGATTTGGGGTCCCTTCCACCATAATATCAAAAAATACATTATCCTTCAATAGTGAAAAAGTGAGTTAGTGGAATATTAATCATGGTAACCACCTCATTTATTCATATAATTACTATCCATAGGTAAATATACTAGTAGAGTCCACCAACAAGAATTTGATTAGGATCATAAGAAAAATAATGGAGGATAACCAAAATGAGTGGCATACCAAGCTAAGGATTACATTATGGGTAGATAAGATTAATACCAATAAGTATATTTTCCACTCACCATATCTTATTGTCAATGGAAAAGATGCAATTATGCCCATATCACTTGAGATTCCTACCTTGAAACTTCCACGCTAACTTGAACTCATAGATAATGATGCAATGAAGGTAAAATGAATGAATTGAGGGAGATGGAAGAGATAAGGGATGATTCTATGCATGTCATGTGATCCAATAAAGATTAGTTAAATAGATAATTTGACAAGAGATCCTCTTAAAATAACTTCTAATAAGGTGACATTGTACTAAACTAGGATGAAAACCATGCCAAGCTAGGTAAGCATTCAAAGTTTGATAGTCTTTAGAGTGGGCCATATGGCATTACTAGTTGCAAGGAGAACAATGCCTTCCAATTTTTCAAACTGAGTGGTGATTAACTTCCTATCTCTTTCAATGGGGTGTTCCTCAAGTATGTTTACTAGAATCAAAAAATCATCTTACACATAGTAGTTAGGTTTCCTTCTTATAAGTACTATAACACATGAATTTCTAGTTGCTTCTTTGGTTATGTTCTCATTGCTTTATATTGTCTATCCTTATTATTTTTCTTGTGTCTTATTATTTTTATTTTAGATTTTGTTTCAATCCTTGAGGTCTACAAGGTATTATTCATGAATTGGTAGTCCAATCAAAGAGTCTTCACCTAGGCATGAGTGATAGGTAAAGAGATTTTAGGTCTTCTTGACCAACAAGTAGGTCAAGCCTAAAGAGTTACTAGTAATGTTGAATTAAATCTACCCTCAAGCCTATAAAAGAGTAAAACTATGTCTTATGTACCCTATTCCACATAATACTTGACCCTTATCATACCTCTTGATGTGTAAGATAATCCAAAATAAGATCACCTATTATCTTGTCTAAGTAGCAGTTTCAAAGTGTTCTTTCATGTCAAGAAACACCATGGTGGTTATTTTACTCCATATTTGAATTGTGTCAAGATATCTCCTTATGTTTATTCATGTATAAATATCTATATATGGCTTGAGATTGGTCCTAATGCTCCAAGTTTTCTCAATGTGAAGATGACCAAATGTTGTAGCTTATATTCTATCATGAATCCATCTAATATGATGAGAGCCTACACAATATGGTAAGATCATAGGGGTTAATAGTGTTTTAATAAGTATTTGGAAACTTGTTTTAGGTGCTTAACATGTTTTAGTCCCTTGATGATAATAATATCACCTCTTTGTGAACATTCATTTGAGATCATGCCTATGCCTTTTCAAAATGGTATTTAACCATATAATAATGTATTTTTAACCTAAAAACACAACTAAGGTCACCATTTATGCCTTTAATGTCCTTCATGATCACCATATTTCCATAATAAAATGGTATTAAATGTAAAAGGTGTCCTCTCATAAGTCAAAGACTTTTATTTACCACTAAATGGGTCCCATAGATGTGAAAACATGTTCTTTCAGCTTTCCCAAACATACCATATGTTTTAAAATGCATTTTGACCCCTTATTTCCCTCCTTATGCTTATAAATGATGATTCATTATATGAAAACAATATAAAATGTAAGAATATAGAATTTTTCATTATTTTTTTAGAGAAGTACAAATCTATACGATATGAATATGGTTAGATGGATTCAGGGATATGTATGGGGAGTTTAACATAGGCATTATAGGTGAGAGAATCCAAGTGTTTCAAGCCAAAAATATCTAAAAACTGATCCAATTCTTCCATTGAGCTCTTTGGTAGTCTTGGACAATAGGTTAGGTTCTTGCTCAGTACAAACATGAAAAAGAAGATGGTGATTTAAGATCTTGGCCACAGGAAGAGGATCTAATCACCTAGTAATCTTAGACATTGGTTTCAATATTGATACTTTATATTTTATGAACAAACATTAATAAGTTAAGAATTTTGTATTGCCTTCCTCATCTACACAATCTTAAAAATGAAACTATTTAAGTACATTATTAGATTGCTTGATGAAACTAATGGTTATACATGTCTTCTACAAGTCCTCAAGATTATTCCATTTTATTCTCCACCCATGATTTTCACATGTGAGGATATGGTAGTGAGAAATCTAGTTCATCTAAATCTATATACTATAGATAATGTAACATGGTAAGAAAGAGCATCTAATGCACATATCTAAAAGTGAATAGTGGTTTGAGGTTTGATGATGGATTCTTGAAGTTATTTAGATCTTAACACAAGTGGAATGGTTAAATAGACCTGAAAATATCTCAAGATGCTACTATTATCACCAAATTATATACCCTAAATAAGGTTATTCAAACCTACTCTAAGCTTCATGAAACATTGAAATACCTCTAGGCCTGTGGGTTGGTGATAGTAGAGGTAGACCTCTAGGTTTAAGGTCTAACTCCCTAGATTGACCTTTAAGTGATTATCACCTAAACTAAATGATTGCTTATGTGAAAATATATATAAATATGAATTAAATTAAACTACTTTAAGATTTTTATACACTATAAATATCTCTACAATATCATCATACTCTTTCATTAAGAGACATGACCTATAACACTAGCTTCAAAGTCCTAGAACACTGTAATATTAGTATTTCAAATATGAAGGTGATATGCATAAAACTACTCAAGGTAAGTGTAATAGAGGCAATTTGTAGACAATAAGGCTACTTTCACACTTTAAGGTAGTCAAACACATTAGATACACTCCATATGAGTTATTAGAGTGATAAATTATTGCACCAAACATGAAAAGACAAAGAGAAGACAAGGATAAATGGTTATCAATAGACCTCACCATAAATCCATTCACACACTTAGACAAGATGTTTGTGAACTAAAAAATATATTTCATGTCATATTCAAATGAAAATTTAAATATAAAACTAGTAGGGCTTCACTATATTAGGTGTGGAATGTCATATAAGAGCCAAAATGGGTTGCATTTAGAGAATGTGTGAAGAGAGATAAGAAAGTAGACTTAAAAAGTCATATAATTCCACATTTTAAGTCATGATAATGAATTAAATAATATAATAATAAGGTTTATAATAGATTTTGAGAAGCTCCTCTTGGATAAATGCCCACCTAAAAATTGAAACTCCTTAAAAATGGCATGAATGTCTTTAAAATGGCTTCTTGAAACTAACCTCATGATTAGGCATATTTTTTATTCTAAAAAATATATTAGGGAGAGATGACACATGTTAAATTTAAATGAGTGGTTATAATCATGCCAAAATAATCATTAGATGTGTCCCTAATGACTAGTATTCTTCTAGACACTTGTTCTCACCATATGTAGTAGTAATCACTAGATTTATAGGTTTGTCTTCACATTTTGAACCAAAATGGAATTTATTTTATCATTATAATCCATTTAAGGTTTTATATGCCACTTTTAAAGATACCCTTTGTCTTAAAATCCATCAAGAAGACCTTAAAAGGCCCACCAATTGGACTCATCACTTTCTCACTTGGCAATCACTCTCCATTTCCATTGTCAATCATAGACTACCTAAAGTGAATGATATAGAAAAGGTGTTTGTGTGATTTTATGAAGTAATAAATGAACATTAAGAGTTATATTAGGTCCCAATTGACCTTCCCAATTTGTTCTCATCCTTTAACTCTTCTTTAAACCTACAAAAAACATAAAACCTATCAAGAAATCCTATTTTTTACCATGTTCATACAAGGTACCAAAAAATTAAATGGGATGAATATTAAGAGATTATTATTAAATCCAAAAACCACTTTTTTGTTCATACTATCTCTCTTGGATGCATCCTTATTGACTTCTTTCCATTCGGGTCTTAAGTAAGCATTTTATGTCAGGGGATCTGGCTCAACAACTCTAAAGCCTAAGTTTCTATCCCTCCTTGAATGCTTCAGCTGATCTCCTTGACCTTACACCTGTAGATCTCCTTGACCTTGCTAGCTTCAATGCTTTTACTTGCCTTAGAATAATTACAATACATGCCTTATGGGTCTTTAAATAGGATCCCATGCTTACAAAAAATAGAACTGTAGTTACAATAATTAGACACACAGCTCGTGACTATAATTAGTTGCTTAACATGCAAACACTCTCTTCACTTAACTGACTGTTCATTAATAGCAGTTTTGGAAATACACAGGCGACCGACGCCGGTCCCTGCTAGTCTAGTTCTGCTGATGTCGGCCAACTCCCTACCGTCGTCGGTCTCCTTTTCCACTTCATCTGATCGATGTTGGTCATACTGCCGATGCCGGTGGCTCTGGTTCTTTAGCATCCATTCTCTTGTGTCTGCAAATAGTTGAAGCTTTTAGCTCCACACCTTAACAATCTCCCACTTAGAGATAAATAGCTGCAACCTGTACCTGTACCTGTACACCATCTATTTTGTTCCTTAGGCTCTGTATCCCTCTTCAATGTCACTCTTGAAGACCAACCACCATGCAAACTTGTGATGTAATACCTGTCTCTTATGCCACAAGAATTTTGCTGCTCCCAAATTATCCATGACATACTTCTGAACCAACTCTACCCTTAGCTCAGAAAAACTCCTTGTATATGAAACCCTACAACAAGTAACACAATATAGTAACATGATAATGTAGCTAATATTATCCAACCTGGTAAAGATAAAATACAATGGTCAAACCTCCATTGTTCTGCAGCATAATCAAGACCATATACCATAGCCTTCTGTCTCATGTGTCCATCCACTCTCTTCTCTAAAAATGGGAATCCATCCCTCTATCCAGTGCTTTCTTCTAGCTGACAACACTACCAACAAATCCCTGTTTGGTTCTCCAAGGACTCACACTCCTCATCCATGTCAAGCTCCCACTATTTTTGGATTCTACCTGCATTGCTTCTTCCATCTTCCTAGTTCATGACTATCAATAAGCAATATAAAGAAGGTGAACAACGAATATGAGGTTCACATACCTTTCCTGACCTCCACATGGGTGTTTGAGATGTAGTGATTCACCCAACATCCGTTCCAGTGACCGATATCAGCCATCTTCTAGTCTGATCCTGACTGATGTCAGTTCCCTGCACTGACCCTGACTGCTGACATTGTTTCCCTGGCCGACACTGGCATCCCTCCTACCAACGTCGATCCTTGTGACCAACGTCAGACTTCTCTTGCCCGACTTACCGACCCTGTTGGTCTGCACATGATCGATGTCGGTATTTGGATGACTGACGTCGGTGCTAAGCTATCGACATCAGTGTCTGTGTGTTCCTGTAAGTGATGAAATTTTCATCCACAAGCTCTTCTTGGATCAAACCTCTATCCATGCTGCCCTGCTCAGATTTATTCAGCCCTTGTGACTGATCTCTATCCTTCATCTCCTCCATAAACACCAAGGCTTCTTTGTTCCTGTCAAAAGCATCAAATTTCCTCTTTCTATAATGAACTGTATCTATGCTTTCCAAATTTGAACACATACCTTTTGAATCAAGATCTTCCATTCCCTTCTTATTCTTGTGACCAAGCCTATTAGGCCACATCTTTGAATCTACACCAGAAGTAGAATCAGTAATACAAGTAGGTAGATAAAGAGTACCTACTTTCTTACCTCTTGCTAGAACAAGTGCTCCCTTGGTAACCTTCCAAGAATCTGCTGTGAGGGTTATTATGCATCCCTCATCTCCCAACCTTCCTATAGAAATTAGACTCTACTTCAGAATTGGAACATGCATGACCTCTTTCAACACCCATGTGTTGTCAATCTGCAATCTCAGCTGCACTTTCCCTTTTCCAACTATCTAACAAGGCGTACCATCCCCTAAATAAAGAACTCCAAAGTCTCCTTGTTCATACTCATAGAACAAATCTCTGTTTGGGGATGCATGAAAAGATGAACCAGAATCTAAAATCCATGATCCTACCTGACTATCTAAAGAAAGTATGAGAGCATCCTGCATCACAATATTTGCATCCTTTGCTTCTTCCATACCTACATGTTGATTATTCCCTGATGATTCACCTATGCTTCTCCTACGTATTTGCTCATTCAAGATCACACTCACAACATCATCAACTTTTAAGATTTTAGAAGTAGATGCAGAATTACTTACTGCCATAACCAAACTGTCCCAACTTTTAGGCAAAGAACATAAAATCAAGAGAGCCTTTACCTCATCATCAAAAGCAATATTGACTAAAGCTAGTTGGTTTACCAAACCATGGAAATCATTGAGATGAGTATGTACCGATCCACCTTCCTACATTTGCAAAGTAAATAGCTGCTTCATAAGATATACCTTATTAGAAGCTGAGGGCTTTTCATATAAATTTGCCAAGGACTTTATCAACTCTTCCATTGTCTTACACTGTGATAAGCTGGAAATCACAGACGATGCAAGGCTCAATCTTATAGAACCTAGAGCCTTCCAATCAAGAACATTCCATTCTTCATCCTTCATATATGTGGGCTTGCATGCAACCCCACCCAATGGTAAGTACAAATCCTTCTGATACAGTTAGTCCTCAATCTACATCCTCCAATGTTGATAATTCTTGCCGTTAAACTTCTCCATTCGTAGCCTACTTTCTTCTGCCATTGCTGAACTCCCACTCAATCAAAAAACCCTGTGAATGACCTGTAATCAAAAACAATACCCTGCTTCCTGCAAACCGTAGCTCTGATACACTTGTCAGGGGATCTGGCTCTACCAATTAGAGCACATATGATTACTTCTCATATTAGCAATTAAACATGGAATTATACCAAAATGATAAAGTAGCTAGAAACTTGAGACAACAAAGAATTTGAGAGACAATACACACTCTTGTATTAAATATTACTAGAAGAAAATACAATAAGGAAGATGCCACTTCTTCCTCCACCTCAAAGTCTTGCCACACCTTAAGACCTTCTTCCCTCTCTCTCTTGCTCAACACAACAACTCTAAAGCCTGAGTTATTAGCCCTCCTTGAATGCTTCAGCTGATCTCCTTGACCTTACACCTGTAGATCTCCTTGACCTTGCTAGCTTCAATGCTTTTACTTGCCTTCTTGCTTATTACAATACATGCCTTATGGGTCTTTAAATAGGATCCCATGCTTACAAAAATAGAAATCTAGTTACAATAATTAGACATGCAGCTCATGACTATAATTAGTCATTTAACATGCAAACACTCACTTCACTTAACTGACTGTTCGTCAATAGCAGTTCTGGAAATACACAGGCAACCGATGCCAGTCCCTGCTTGTCTGGTGCTGCCAACATCGATCGACTCTTTGTCATTGCCAGTCTCCTTCTCCACTGCATCTGACTGACGTTGGTCATACTACCAATGCCGGTGGCTCTGGTTCTTCAACATCCTTTTCTTGTGTCTGTAAACAGTTGAAGCTTTTAGCTCCACACCTTAACATTTTAGAGGGTTTATAGTGTTTTGGACTCTTAAGGATTGTTCATAAAATCCTAACACTAAAACCTCAAACTCATAACAATAAAATCATTTTAGAGACTATATTTAACATATTTTAACTCCTTGGGTCTCCATGCTAAATGTTTGTATTGGTGTGAGCATCTAAAGATGGCTTCTTGAGCTTGGGAGTGCATTCTAGATAGGTGTGAGATGTATTTTAGGCCAAAATGACTTTATTATGGTGTCCTATATAGAATAAATGCTCTAAAAAACTTAATATCTCCTCCTATAAATCATATAATGATTTATAAGGTTCATTTTTTCCTAGAATTTCTATTAAGACCCCATTAGGGCTTTAGGCCTAAACTAGGCCTAATATGCCCGACTATGCATAGTTGCTCCTAACCACCTTTGAGTGGTTTATAAAGATTTTAGGGTCTCCTTAATGATTATTCATGTTAAATACAATCATCACATACTTTTTAAATTTTCCAATACTTCCCAACACATCCCTTTATCATCCATTCACCGAATCCTATAGTATAGACTACCTAAGACTTCCCTCTATCGAAGACATGACATAGGCTACTTACCCTATTTCCCTAATCAAAATGAACATATTAGAGTCTAAAATAGGTTTTTCAAACATTTTATACCAATTTTAATAGTTATATCACACTAATAGGCCCTTTTAATTACCAAAGAACCTCAAGAGAGACTATGTAGCATTGATTATGCAAGGTTCTTTATATGTAAGGTTGGACTTGCTTGGTTCACCTTTCTATGCCCTATTTCTTTGGTCTAATCATCACATGAGATGGTCATTACCAATTATAAGATTTTTCATAGTCATTTTCATCATCCTAATCTTTTCCAAATTTCTCAACAAGTATTCTCTCCACTGTCGAGACCTAGTCTATAGTCTATGTGACTGTAGGTGCATGTTCTCAAGCCAAAGGTATTCCCATAGGGTGTTATGAATAGTGTGTATCATGATTATATTTTATTTTAATAATTTGGATTCATCTTCATTCTTTAAATTTTTACATATAATTCCCTAAGTTAAACCAACACCCAAGCTATTATGTTCAACTTGCATTGTCACTCTATAGTAAACTGTAGGTAACCTTTTAACACAAAAAGGGAACCCTATAGGTTATTTCTTAAGTCAAAACTCTATTATTTAACTCCATCTAATGATCTTTTGGACACTAGTTCCATTTATCATTATGTAAGGTCACTTGTCTATAGTATATTCTCTCAATTTCCAATCCCAACACACTATATGTTGCATATTGACTATAGGTTACCATTTAGAGGCCATGAGACATGTAAATGGTGATTTTCTATTGAAACTAGGTTTCACACTTTGTGATTTTTATTGAGGCTAATAGAAATAATCCTAACCAAATAGATTCATTTCATTCCATTAAATCCATATATTCACTCCATACTATCACCATGCTATAGGTTTATATTGTTAAGGTTCTCTTTATTTCAGACATCACTGAATACCTACAATAGAAGTCTACCTGCATTAGAACCTTGTTTACATTATCTCCTTTTGTCCACACAATATAATTTTCATGTCTAGACACCATCTATAGGATTATACTACATTATGGAAAGAATTAGGCCTAGCTAAACTTCAAAACACTTCACTATGGGAGGATCTAACATATGGACATGACCTTATCCAAAAAAGTTAAGGTAAAGTGTCCTTGAAGTATCCTCATCAACATATAAGAATGGTTCTCAAGTCTAGATACAATATAGTGACTCCACTATTTATTATATGGAATTATCTATGTTTTTATACTTTATAAATCTCTAAAACAAGCTCAAACACCCTCATTAAACTCTACTCAGCCTTTGTTAAAGTCACAGTCAAAACACTATAGGTGGTAATCTATAGGATGTAAGGAAATATGTGATAGATTATTTTTATAATTTAATTTATCACTTTTTTAAAGGTTCAAACTTGTTTTTTCAAATTTAGAACCATCTCAACACTTTGAAAACCTCTATATTTAATCATCATGACTATGCAATGTTCTTTATCACCTGACTATGTATGACAATCATGAAGAAAGCTAAATGTGTGAGTATGTTAGACCTTGAACCTCACATAAAACACTATTAATACTCAAATCCTTAGAAGGGTAGTTAACCATCATGAAATATTAAAATTTAAACATTATATACCCATTTGTTTTGAAGACACTTACATGAGAATGACCTTACAAAAGGTGAAACTTAGTCTGCAACCTCAATGGAGTTCTAAAATAATAAACTAAGATGCTTTTCTCATCAACTTATCTCCACACATGAAATCTAGGATATAAATCATTAGATAATAAATCCACACTCTCTAAAACCATGTATAGTACTTATTTTATACAGACTAACCCAAATAGAGAGAAAACCATGAGGTGATGGGGATGAGTATGAATAAAATGAGTGGTATACCTCCTTAGCAATGGTTAATAGAGATTGGTGCACCAATATTGGAAAACTTGCCATGAACTTGGAGTGTACAAAGATAAATTTCATCCCTTAAGATAATTTGACTTGATTCCTCTCTTGCTGACTATACCATTAGAAAATTGACTAACTATTTCTGCATACCAAGTATAAAAATGGAAGAATGGAATGGTTTTATGCCATTTTTATGTGTTTAAAATCTGAAAAAGTGTTGAAGTGAGTTCATGGGAGCTAAACAGACACTATATAATCCTAACACATGTGCCACACTCTTGCATAGATTATACAACTGCATAAGCTTCCTCCTTTTTCAACTATTTTCTTGTTCTAACATAGAAACCTATATTTTTTTAGTTATGAAATAATATCTCTGACTTCCAGTGACACATGGCACATTTAATGACATATTTATACACTTTTATATTATTTAAAACCATAAAACATTCATTAATATCCCAAATATGACCTTAAATAAAATGTAATGACACAAAGGACTAAAGTGAATATGACCAAGGCTAAAAACATAGTAATTCAAATCCCTAGGACCATGGTACACCTTAAAAGACTCTAATAGACCCTATAAACGTTTTCAAATATAGGGGATTGACCTATTTTGACTTGTGGTCAAAATAGTCAACATTCTTGTTGATTTCCAAGGGGTGGCAAGCTAACAATGCCAAGATCGATAGCCTACTCCTATCTATTGGGTTATGGAATCACCTATAAATTTATTAGAAACTAAGTTACCTTTTAAAGGAAACCAAACCATAGAAAACAATACACAAGATGATAAAATAAAACACACAAGACAAGATAAGATAAGACAACAAAAACACACTTGTGATCTCATGAGCACTTGTGGAACACACACAACAAACTCAAACAAACCAGCTTAAACACAAACCAACCTAAATGAAGCTCTTATTCTTATATAAAAAGGGAAGCTTGAAACCTTTATTTAATTATGAAATTAAGTATTTAATGAGGAATGTTTCCTCTTAAGCATTGGCACTTGTATCTCCAACTCCTTCATGATGTTTGCCAATCTCCTTGGCATGATGCTCAATGAAATTAAAGTAGAAAAAACTAGATTACTTATGAAATTGAAATACTCTTTAATTTAAATAACCTCAACATTAATTTAAGACTCCTCAATTACAACCTTCAATGGTAGTTCAACAAAGCATACCTCCTTAAATTTTGTGGTGCTTTGACAAAGATTAGTTTGTTTATTAGTTGCAAGTTCCTGAAGCTCATCAATAAGCTTTGCATAGTCTACCAAATCTTGATAATTATCTTTCATGGAGACCTCTTGATCTATATTCTTATGTAGTTGACCCTCAACTTGGAAAAGGTCTTGAAAAATCTTTATTTTCTATTGCCAATCATCATTTCTCTCCTTGTCTTTGAGAACCACGTCCTCTTCAAATTTATCTTCTTGGTCATGATGTTATTGATGTATGAGGTCATAAATTTTATTCTCCTTCTACTCCAATACATCTAAAAGTGGTTCAATATCAGGTTTAAGTGTTGAATTATCCTCAAACACAAACACATCTACCTTGGCTTCACTACACTTATCTAGGACTACAACCTCTTGGATAGTATATAGATGTTCATCTTCATTATTAAGAATGCTTTCTCATTTATATTTGATAATACACTCAACTTTGTGATTATTAAGATCATCAACAAATTTATTATCAAGTATGCACTTCTTAAGAGGAGGATTAGACTCACTCAATTTATTAAAATCTTGACTTATGACATTGAACTTTTGCCATATATCATATACCTCCTCATGATTGTCATGTTAAAAGGCTCCTTCATCATAGAATTCAACTGACTCAATAGATATGGAGTCTTTCCAAAACATGTAGAGTAAAAAATACTGTACATTTCAAAGTTTTGTTCCTACATAATTTAGTTTGAGATAGTGAAGTTTTGAAAATAGAGTGTGGGCTCTATTTTCCTTTTGATTCATGTTTCTCTAAGTGTTGAAAAGAAGCGAATACTACCAAGTGTCATCATCCGAGGCACCTTTCATATTTTTTATGAATTAGTCAAAATGTGACACAAATCTTATAGCAACTTAGTGGAACACACCAAGTGTCATCATTCATGATTTCATATCAGCACCTGCATTTCATCTCTTTTCAGTGAAAGGTTTTAACAAGCTAAGTATCAGGATCAAGTGGAAAGCACCAAGTGGCAGTCACAGAAGGTCTCATTTTTGATTTTCTAAAAAGTGATGGAAGCTACCATGTACTCTAGTAAAACAAAGTATAAATCACCATGTGTCACGATCTGAATTATCTTCATCTTTGCTTCACTAATATAGCAAAGACCGTGGTGGGTCCCAAGTTGTGTATTTGAAGCAAGTGGAAGCTGCCAGGTGTCACTGTCCATGTAAATGAAAAATGAGACCCATTTGTTTCTATGGTATAAATAGGATAAAGTAGAGAATGCCATGTGTCATCTTCCACAGGTTTCTAAAAGGGTTGCTAAAAAGTGTGGAGACTACCATGTAACCGCAGATAAGTAGAGCGGAGACCACCACGTAACCCCAGAAGTGTAAAGCAGAGATTACCATGTATCCTTTGTTAAATCAAGCAAATATTTCCACCTGTCCCTATGCTCCTTTTCAAAGTTACTCAGGTAAGAAATTCCGTGAATCTTATTTTCTTTTAAGCTATTGAAGTTTTGAGGAAGCGGATAGAGACAAGTGTAAAAGGTGGAACAATCCTGAACAAAGACACAAAAGAGTATAAGTTATGTGGAAAGTGCCACATGTCTTCAATAGGTGCTACAAAACATGACAAGTGTCATCCTCTAGTGTCTATTAAAGTAATAAGAAGGTTTTAAGAAATTGGCTAAGTGTTACCTAGCATTTAAGAGAAGGGAGCATCCTACGATCTATTTTTGCCAATGAACTGCCAAAAGACAAAGCATTTCAAAATCTATAAGATATCTTTTGTTAGACACTTTCAGTTGGAGGAGTTTTCATTTAGGCCATTAGTTTGGGAATAAGTAGATAATCTAGAGTGGATCCAAGGCTATAAATAAGGGTGCAAACATCCCCATAAGGAAAATCAAGAATCAATTATTAGAGAGAATTTTTGAGAGAGAATTATTGTAAAGAGTCTAGACTTTCTAGAGCTATGACTAAGTAATATCATTTGCTTTTGTCTCATTTTCTTGAGTTGAAAGGTTTACATAACTGTACATGTTTCTGTGCCTCTTATGTGACTAGAAAATTCAAATAAGAAGATTGAACCCTATGCCTTTGTTGATATTTTTTGTGTCATTTACAAAAGTAGTCTGCGCTGTAGATTTTCTAGAGCTATGATTAGGAATGTCATTTGATTTTGTCTCATTTTCTTGAGTTGAAAGGTTTACATATCTGTACATGTTTCTACACCTCTTATGTGACTGGAAAATTCAAATAAGAAGATTGAACCCTATGCCTTTGTTGACATTTTCTGTATCACTGTGAAATAAGTCTATGTTATGAGCATCTATTTCTATTGTTTCCATCTTTCACATTAATCATGCACTTGTTTACTCTTAAATGTAAATGAATCCTGCATATAGTCTCAATGTGCTCAAGATTAAGGTCACATTACATTCAGGTGCATCACCATAGATTAGATTTTCTTTCTTGCATTGTGTTTTTGATTTAAAATTCCTACCCCTTTTCCTAGTATATACTTGATTTAAAGAAGAACCAGCTTCTCTAAAATATAGAGGTTGTTTCAAGATGCAAGTCCCATATCTTGAAACTTCCCATTGTTGTTGATTAAAATCAAGCACAATTTTAATTCATCAAAAGTTTTTGGCATGCCCAATGGGACCAATCTTGAAGTTTCTTTCAAGATCATATGAACCAGAGAGCTATGAGGAGTCATAGTTGTGGACCAGTAACTAGATCACAGTTTGCTACAAATCTAGGTATTCTTTTGCCACCTTTGGTAATAAGTCCAAGGAGAAGAGTCAACCGGTTTGTACCAATACCAATAGAAAATATGGGAGCCCCTATACCCCCAAGAAATTATGCGAGTTGGAATACTAGTAGTCCATTAGTCCTCCTAATACCACAAGCCACTTGGGACCCAATCCCAATGAATGCCTTAAAATCTCTACCCAAATTTAGTGGGCAAGACTTTAAAAACACTTGAGGAACGTCTTTAGGATGTATTAGATGTCTATGCTATACATGTTGTCACACAACAAAATGTGGCCATAAGATTATTAACAGCTTCTTTTAAATGGAAAGCTTTAGAATGGTACAAGTCCTTGACCCCAAATACCATTTCTTTATGGGATCAGCTCAAAGATCTTTTCTTTGAAAGATTTGAAGAGAAGGGTGACAAGTCTTCTTTATTACAAAAATTAATTACCATTCAAAGGGCACCATAAGAAGCCATGACTGACTTCAATTCTAGATTTCAAAAGACTTGGGAAAGAATCCCTATTACAGCTAGACCATTACCAGGTATGGCCATAGTGTTTCATCTTAAGGCTTTGAATTTAGATATATTTCTTATGATTCAGTCACTTGGAGGACACACTTTGCCAGAGGCTTATGAATATGCGGTCAGGGCTGAGAAAAATTTAATAGATGCTAGAAAGTTACCTCCAAGGCCTCCCATGCCCATGTTCCCAAAAATTTCCTTGCCATTACCTCAAGAAGTTCCTAAATTTGTAATCCCACCTATGTCTATGTACACTTACCCTCAACCATCTACTAAAGAAATTGTCCCCACTCAGTCAACTAAGATGGATGATATCAAGAATATCCTAAGGACATTTTCTAATGAGTTGATCAATATAAAAAGATAGCAAAATACTTTACCTAAGCCTCCATGTCAAGGATTTCAAGGAAATGGATTTTCATCTCAGTCAATCCAATACCAGGGTCCTCCAAGACAAACTAACCATCAACCAGCAAACCAATTGGTTGCAGTCCCCACACCCTCTCAGACTATTCCTCCCAATTCAAATAGGGAGATTGTTCTAGGGCAAAATAACTATGTAAATAACACTAATGCATGGTGTTTCCCTTGCAATAATGCTCATACACCTAGAGATTGTCCTATGGGTAATTTACAATAAAAGGTGGTAGAGTAGAGAAGAAAAAATGGTCAGTTTGCAAGCTCCAGTGATATTCAAGCCTATTAGTCTTCGGGTATGTAGAATTCAGTCCTAATGGCTCAAATGCAAGGAATGTCCTTAAAACAAGAGGAAGAAATAGCCCTAAAATATGCTTTATTCTCATGGGTTGAAGATGAAGAATCAGTATTTTGGAATGAAGCTTCTATTTCCAAGAAACTAGTGGTGTAATCAGACTACTATACTAGATCAAAGAGAAGAATGTTAAAACAGCCTGAAGTTGTAAATGATGAAGTTATGGAGAATCCTTCATTTCAATGTCATCAATATGCAACTGTTAGACAAGAAATGCTTCAGCCAATACATAATCAAGATGTTCTTGAACAAGTTCAAAGAAAGACAAGATATCCTAATCTTCCAAGAATTCAAAATTTTGGACCAATGAATGTGGTAGATCAGCTGAAGATGACCCCAACACAAGTATCAATTTGGGACATGTTGGCTATTCCTAAATAAAGAACATTATTACAAGAATCTCTTCAAAATCAAGCAAAGCCCAAATGTACTAAAGGACCTACTAGAAAAGAAAATATTAAAGATATAATTCATCTGTAGACAACAACCATAGTGAACAATGTATCAGAGGTAAGCCAATCCAAATTGGATCCTTTTTATTTAACTAAGATAGGTGACTGGACTAAGCATAATCAAGAAAAAGAAAATAACCAGTTGTTAGCCATGATGCATAATGACCCATATGAAAATTATAATTCTACTGGTTTGGGAACTTATGTTATTTTTGATAAGGACCATGAAATCCTGAATGTTTTAAGGAAAGAAATGCCAACTAATCAAGGATCCAAAAAGGATTCAGAGATCTGGACTTTAAATTTTGATGGGGCTAGAAGTAAAAATGGTGATGGAGCAGGAATTTGTCTTACTTCTCTAAATGGTGAAAAAAAATTAAGGGCTATACATTTTCAATTTGCTTGTACTAATAATGATGCTAAGTATGAATCCTTAGTGCATGGGCTCCTATTATCCAAGAAAAAGGGAATAAAGAATCTAATAGTAAAAGGAGATTTAAAATTAGTAGTAAAGCAAATTAGAGAAAAGGCAATAACAAAGAATGTCAGAATGAAATCCTACAAGCATAGAATTTGGGACTTAATAGAAGATTTTGAAGCTTTTAATATTGAAGTAGTTCTTAGGATTCAAAATTTTGAAACTGATAGGATGGCATAGATTGGTTCATAGTTTAATCCAACAACTGGCCTATTAGTTAACTATAAGTTAGTAAAGGTTATAGTAAGGCCAACTATTCCTGATAATGATGAGAATTGGCAAGTATTTGAGAATGATTCTCAAGTACTCTCATTCTTACAACACTCAGGGGAATTTGCCGATCAATTGCAACCAAAGATTGAAGAGGCATATGAGGATCAAATTATACAATTAAAGAACAATATGCTTCCCAAAGGTTTAATCACTTTAGAAAGTCTTTTTGATCCAGAATATGTAAGCTTGGAGAGGAAAAGGTTCCAATCAAAAAAAGCAGATTATTCTAAAATAGAGGTGAGTGAGGGGAAAAAATTAAAGGTTGTAAATTTTGCAACTCAAGAAGAAAAGGAAAGGCTAATTAAATTATGCAAAAAATATGATAGAGTCATAACCTGGATCTATGAAGACCTTCATGGATATAATAGAGACATCATTCAACACACAATAGAATTGACTAAAGGATCTAAGCCTGTCAGACAAAAATAGAGGCCAGTGAATCCAAGGATTGAGCCTCTAATGGTAGACGAGTTGCAGAAACTTTTAGATCCTAAAATAATTTTTTCAATCAAACACTCAACATGGGTATCAAATCTGGTACCAATTAGAAAAAAGAATGGTGATATAAGACTTTGTGTAGATTTCAGAGATCTAAACAAAGCATCTTTGAAGGATCACTATCCCTTGCCTTCCATGGAACAAGTTCTACAAATTATGGCTAGATCAGAGAGATTCTCGTTGCTAGATGGTTTCTCTAGATATAATCAGATTTGGTTGGCTAAAGAAGACCAATACAAGACTGATTTTACTACCCAGTGGGGAACATTTGCATATGCTAAGATGCCATTTGGCCTATCAAATGTTGGAACCACTTTTCAGAGAGCTATGGATATTACATTTAGGGAACTGATAAATAAAATCATCCTGATTTATCTTAATGATCTTACTATTTTTTCAAAAAATGCTGCTAATCATTTTGATCATTTAGAAGCTATTTTTAAAAAATGTCAAGAATTTGGAATATCCTTGAATCCTAAGAAATGTATCTTTGCTATCCCTCAAGGCAAATTATTGGGACATATAGTATCTAAAGAAGGAGTTTCCATAGACCCAAAAAGAGTGGCAGCTATAATGAACTTACCTCTTCCAGTCAATAAGAAAGCAATTCAATCTTTATTAAGAAAGATTAATTTCATCAGTCAGTTCATACCTGACTTTGTAGGTTTAGTAAGACTAGTGACACTTTTGCTAAAAAAGACCTAATTTTCAAGTGGGCTACGAAAGGAAGGCAAGCCTTTGAAGATGTCAAGAAAGCTATCTCAATAGCTCTAGTACTTAGAAAACCAAAATTTTCTAAGCCTTTTGTAATGTATGTATATGGAGGAGAGCTCAGTATTGCTGTTGTTCTAACACAAAAGGATGATAAGCAGGAGGGAGAACATCCAATAGCATATTACTCAAGGACACTTAGGGAATATGAAACTAGTTATAAATTTGTGGAAAACCAAGCATATGCTATGGTAAAAGCTCTCAAAAAGTTTAGGCATATAGTATTAGGAAGTAAAATTATGATACTTGTAGCACATCCAAGTGTCAAAGAATACATCATGGAGGGTGAAATTACTGAAAAAAGAGAAAACTAGATAATTAAGATCTTGGAATATGATGTAGAAGTCAAACCCACTAAATTAGCTAAAGGTAGGGGTTTGTGCCAATATATGACTCAAGAGCTTGAAAAGATGATACTTGAAGAAACAAATTCAGGAACAGAAGAAGAAATTGTATTGAGAATACAAGAAGTTGATTAGGAATCCTAGGTTACAAGAAGGATTCATTTTATGAAAAATGGGATTTACCCAAGAGAGCTCCATCAAAATAAGAGAAGATACTATAGGATACAAGCAGTTCATTTTTTTTAATTGAACAGGTTCTTTTCAGAAGAAATTTTGATGGAAAATTGTTAAGATGTGTTGAAAAGGATGAGGCTAAGAAAATACTACATGAAATGCATTATGGAGTATTAGGTGGACATTTTCTGCAAAGACCATGGCTATAAAGATAAGTGAAGCAGGCTATTTTTGGCCTACTTTATTTACATATTATTATCAGTTGGTTAAAAAATGTCAATCTTATTAATATTGTGTGGGGATGAGAAGAAATGCAACAATGCCTCTTATTCCTATAATTGTGGATGAACCTTTTGCTCAATGGGGTCTTGACTTCATTAGAATGATAAATCTAGTATCTAGTATGGGTCAAAAATGGATTTTAACAGCCACAGATTATTTCACCAGATGGACTGAGGCAGTGCCACTTAAAGAAGCAACAAAAAATGTGATCCTAGATTTTCTAGGGAGTATCACTACTCATTTTGGGGCTCCTCGCACCATAATTTCAGATAATGCTAAAGCATTTTTAGGGTCCAAAGTATCTGACTTTGCATTAAAGCATGGAATATATTTGAAAACTTCTTCTAATTATTACCCTCAAGGTAATGGCCTAGCAGAATCAACTAATAAGAACCTGATTAGACTCATCAAAAGAATAGGGGTTGATCATCACAAGAAATGGCATAAAGTGCTTAATTTTGCACTATGGGCTGATATAATTATGCCCAAATAGGTGATCAAAATGTCCCCATATGAGTTAGTATATGGTAAACCTACTATAATTCCCCTAAGCTTAGAGATTCATTCGCTTCAGCTGATCAAATAGATTGAAATTGAAGAAAATGGCCCCATGCAGGTCAGACATGTAGAACTTCTAAAAGTTCAAGAAAAGAGGGATGCAGCACATGATTCACTGATAAAGCATCAAAAAATAGTTAAAGACTATTTTGATAAAAAGACTTCAAATCCCCATTTTGAAATAGGCTCAATTGTTTTAAAATGGGATGCAAGAGCTACCAAACCAGGTCAACACACTAAGTTTGAAGCATTATGGACTGACCCTTATAAAATTTGGGCATGCAAACAACAAAATTCATTTGAGTTAGAAATGATGGAAGGTGAACCTGAAGAGATTCCTGTAAATGGAATCTATTTGAAACATTTTAGTTAAAACTATGTTTTTAGCAATTTTGGATCATGCGGGAGTTTTGGTTTCTTTTTGAGCAGGCTCAAAAGTCCTTGGGGTCACCAATAACTATAGAGTAAAAAATACTCTACATTTCAAAGTTTTGTTCCTAAAAATTTGGTTTGAGATAGCGAAGTTTTGAAAATAGAGCACGGGCTCTATTTTCCTTTTGATTCATGTTTCTCTAAGTGTTGAAAAGAAGCAGATACTGCCAAGTGTCATCTTTTGAGGCACCTTTCATATTTTCTATGAATTGGTCAGAATGTGCCATGAATCTCATAAAAACTCAATGAAACGTGCCAAGTGTCATCATCCATGGTTTCATATCGGCACCTGAATTTCATCTCTTTTCAGTGAAAGTTTTTGAGAAGCTAAGTATCAGGATCAAGCAAAAAGCACCAAGTGGCAGTCATGGAAGGTCTCAATTTTTATTTTCTAAAAAGCGACGGAAGCTGCCATGTACTCCACCAAAAGAAAGAAAAAGTCACCACATGTCACAGTCCAAATTATCTTCATCTTTTCTTCACTGATATAACAAAGACCATGGTGGGTCCCAAGTTGTGTATTTAAAGCAAGCAAAAGTTGCCAGGTGTCATTGTCCGTGTAAATGAGAAATGAGACCCATTTGTTTCTATGTTATAAATAGGGTAAAGCAAAGAATGCCATGTGTCATCTTCTATAGGTTTCTAAAAGGGTTGATAAAAAGAGTGGATACTACCACGTAACCCCAGATAAGTAGAGCAGAGACCACCATGTAACCCCAGAACGTAGCCTTTGTTAAAGCAAGTAGAGATTGCCACCTATCCCTATGCTCCTTTTCAAAGTTGCTTAGGTAAGAAATGTTGTGAATCTTATTTTAGTTTAAGCTATTGAAGTTTTGAGGAAGTGGATAGAGACAAGTGTCAATGGTGGAATGATCCTGAGAAAAGACACAAAAAATTATAAGTTATGCGGAAAGTGTTGCATGTCTTCAATAGGTGCTATGGAACATGACAAGTGTCATCCTCTAGTGTCTCCTAAAGTAATAATAAGGTTTCAAGAAATTGGCTAAGTGTTACCTAGCATTTAAGAGAAGGGAGTGTCATGCAATCTATTTTCACCAATGAACTGCCAGAAGACAAAGCATTTCAGAATCTATAAGATATCTTCTGTTAGACACTTTCAGTTGGAGGAGATTTCATTTGGGCCATTATTTTGGGAACAAGTAGACAATCCAGAGTGGATCCAAGGCTATAAATAAGGGTGCAGAGATCACCAGAAGAAAAATTAGGAATCAATTATCAGAGAGAATTTTTTAGAGAGAATTATTGTAAAGAGTCTAGACTTTCTAGAGCTGTGACTAAGTAATATCATTTGATTTTGTCTCATTTTCTTGAGTTTAAATGTTTAAATAACTGTACATGTTTTTGTACCTCTTATGTGACTAGAAAATTCAAATAAGAAGGTTGAACCCTATGCCTTTGTTAATATTTTTTGTGTCATTTGCAAAAGTAGTCTGGGCTATAGATTTTCTAGAGCTGTGATTAGGAATGTCATTTGCTTTTGTCTCATTTTCTTGAGTTGAGAGGTTTACATAATTGTACGTGTTTCTGTGCCTCTTATGTGACTAGAAAATTCAAATAAGAAGATTGAACCCTATTCCTTTGTTGACATTTTTTATATCACTGTGAAAGAAGTCTATGATGTGAGCATCTGTTTCTATTGTTTCCATCTTTTACATTGATCATGCACTTCTTTGCTCTTAAATGTAAATGAATCCTACATATAGTCTCACTATGCTTAGGATTAAGGTCATATTACATTTAGGTGCATCACCATAGATTAGATTTTCTTTCTTGCATTATGTTTCTAATTTAAAATTCTTGCCCCTTTTCCTAGTATATACTTGATTTAAAGAAGAACTAGCTTCTCTAAAATCTAGAGGTTGTTTCAAGACACAAGTCCCATATCTTGAAACTTCCCATTTTTTTTGATTAAAATCAAGTGCAATTTTAATTGATCAATAAAACACTTCTCCCTTAATGTTTTAACCAAATTCCTTGTGTATAGTTGTAACAGGACCTTAAACGTCTTTCTCTTCACTTAATAAATTGGAATTATACTTGTCTTCACCAAGGGATGTCTCTATTGTGATTTACTTTTCATAATCACTTTAAGAACCCTCTTGATCAATTATGGCTTAAGTTTGTTCTTCTTTTCTTGCTTCCCATAAGATGGGCTCTCCTTCAAGAAGGGATTGTTGACTAATTTTGATCCCTAGGTCAAAATGGTCACCCCTATATTTAGAACATGACCTTTTAATAGGTTTCCTAGTCACTCTATGCCTTTAAATTCCTTCATGAGTTAATTTTTTCCCTTATTATATTGTTTGAGGTTCTTTTAAAAGGATTAAAGGTAAATGATATTTCCAACATTGTGTAAGTCTAGTCATTCCTAACATGATCAAGAATGTTCAATTGTATTAAGTGTTTTAATGGTATTTTAAATCATGTAATGTAATTTTAAATTCATCTAACTTATTATAGTCCATACCACTCCCTAAAGGTGAAAAGCTCAAACTTATAATGTACATCTCACTACATATGTGTTTCAATGCCTTTTTATGACATTCAAAATGAGGTTTTTTGCATGATATTTCATGTTGGAGGGAAATTAGATTGTTTTAAATAACATGACTAGTTTGTATATGTATTTACTATGAATAGTTGGAATCCATCTTCCATCAATCTCCAAGGCAAATGTGGTAGTCCTAGGCCAAAATCAAGTGTTTTCACCAAGTTCGTATAGGTGTACCTAAGGGAAATTTATTCAAAATTATCATATGGATGTATATCTACCACCCTAAGTACAAATATAGGATTTATAGGAGTTTTAGAGTCCAAATATTACAAAAACCTATCCTATTATCCCATTATTCTCCTTGGAAAGCTTGTACAACCTTCAGGTTTTCATTTAGTATGGATAGGAGAGAGAGGATCAAGAGTTGATATTTTGGGAAAAATAAGGGGGTCTATTTAATTTAACATACATGAAATTTATCTACAAATCCATTCCTATTCCTTATGAATAATGGCTAACAATCTAGTCACTCTTATGAGCTTATCCATCTATACAAGATTTGAAGATTGCAATAGTTTTGGCCCATTTTGGGAGTCTCTCTATAAATTAATGCTGGTTGTGTGTTAATAAGGACCCCATATACTATATCCATAACCCAAACCCTTATTCCACACATGTGGAGTGTGAAATCAATCCAAACTTCATGTTATTTAATGGTTTCAATAGTTATAGGTGGTAGGTATTATCCTTTGGAATTGGAGGACCTCCAATGCATAGTTTTAGGTCAATAATGGTTTTATGTTTGGTTATTAAATCACTATGGCCTCAAGTGGGTATCATATAACTATCTTCCCTATGCACTTAGCTAGTGTTAGTCTTAGACAGACAACCATGCCTCAAATTAGACATCTACAAACATATATGGTAGATAGAGGAGGGAATGAGGTTATGAATAATTAGAATGTATACTATAAGTGTTGAATCATGAAGGATTGATGAGGTTTTATTAAGTATAAAATTTAATTAATACCAACTCAATCCAAGAGAAGATAAGTTTCGGTCAAGAAAACCATATATAATTGAAAGCCAAATCAACCCTAAAGTAGTCATGGAGTTGTATCAGAGGTCTAAGGAAGTAATTGGCTTATTTTAAGAGCCCAACTTAAATTTCATAGAACACAAAGTGGTAAAAATATCAACCAGCATATAGAGCATGGAAATCATAAAAGAACATATCCATTTAAGGTTACTAAATCATGTCATAAGCATTGTAAATTCCTTGATTTGAAGAAGTTAGAGTAGTTTTGTGTTGTTTAAGACTATTTATTATTATTTGTACTATTAAAATATCTCATATATAGTTAAGGTTTATTCAAGAAAAGTTTTGATCAAGGAAGGCCAATGAGAAGTATTAGTACCACATCAATCTTTTGTACCTACCATTCATCTCTCCTTAGTCTGTGCACAGGGTGTAATGACCACCTACAATAGTCACCATGAAAAATACATCAAAATATGTTATGTTGAGTTAATATGAGAAATAATTGGAATTGTAAATGGAATCATATGCTTTCTCAAACTCTTCATCTCATATTCCCCAAAATAAAAGTCTCATTTTGTACAATAGAGTCTACAAATCTATGGTGATTGAGTTTTAGAGAAGAATGAACTAGGATTTGATATTGTAATCATGGTTCCTTGAATATTATTCAAACCTTCTCAAGTCACTGATAATGTATCAAGCTAACACTCAACCTTACCTGAAGTCCTAAACCTATATATGGCCATGGGAAATGCATAGAGTAATCTTCATTATAGTAGTGGTAAAGGTATTCCTACTACTAAAAGATGTAGAATCACATAAAGATATAATAAAACATACATAGATTATCATATGGTAATAAATGCCTAAAATTATATTTTAGGTGTTTCACGTAGTTACACCATCAGTCATCGTCATGACCTATAGAGACATACATTATTTAATACATATACAAGCTTATGGAATTGAATATGAACAAAACATTAAGAAAGATTTAGGTTGTATGGTATGGAAACACATATGTATTCCACTATAAATGTTAAAAATACCCTCACAAAGTTTTACTAAGAAGACTAAAGATAACCCAAAGGTTAAAATGAATTTGATAAGCTAGGAAGCCTAGATAGGTAGTCACAGACCTATGTATTGAAGTTTTGAGGAATGCATCCTTGTGTCAAGAAGGTAAGTTTTCCAAAATAATACCCTAAAGTTATAAGGATGACAAATACATATAATTCTTAGTCTAAAACTCAAAATAGCATATACAATATTAAGATTTTATATACATACATGTGTAGGAAAGGAGGATCTTAGGACAAACACACACACTTATAACTATATCTTGGAATCTTAATGATTGATTATGAATGATGTGATTTTAGACAATAAAATTATGTCACACACGTGTGTAACTCCCTATGTTGGAACCCCCATGAGCCCTATTTCAATAATAACAATTGGCCTCCCTAACCCATGATTTTACCCCTCACATATTTAATTAATTTGAAATATATAATTAAGTTAATTAAAAAGCCCTTTTTCCACCTTACCAAGCCACCTTATCTTAAGACTAATTCTCAATTGATGAGTCATCTCAAGACTTAGTCCCCTTATCCTAACTACCCAAGACTTATTCTCACCTCAAAACTAAATTCCTAATCAACTACATCCTTTTTAGCCTCTTATTTCTACCATTTTATAATGGGTGCCACATTTGGCATAAGGAGAAACAAAAAAACTAACCAAAAATAGTAGTTTTACCTAATCTAAGGCCATTGATGTTGGTCAATCCATGGTTTATGTTAGTGTAATCACTGATGTAAATTATATAAATCAAACTCCAACCTTATGTTTAGGTCAGTAGAAATCAAGAAAACACATTCTTATTTACATCTAAGCTCTCAGCATTCAACTTTTGACATAATAGCTTACTATTATCTTGCATGAGTCAATCTAGATTAGGGACCAACCTCTTTATAACTAACATAACCCTCTTGTTTTCTCTATTTAGGGCATTAGTTTTGACTACCTGATAGGAGCTATCCATCTGGAACTTATCATTCAGTAACCACTACAACTAAGTATATTACTTATTCTATAGGTCTTTTAAGCATTTACTTTTCTATCACTTTATATATCTACTATTCATTAATTTACACATTCCTAACCAAACCCCTATGAGGGAGTTACAAATCTTCCCTACTTGTTTCCCCTTAATCTAACATACCAAACCTCTGACCAAATACATATAAACCATACTCTCTCTCTCACACAACTCTTTTTAACCTCCCAAACCTAACCAAAACCATTTCTTAGACTTGAAAAAGCCTTCTCTAAGCTCCTAGGCAATTATTGCTCCTACCTACCTTGTCAGCATAACCAACATCAGTCACCTTCACCCACTGACCTTGGTAACATAATTGATATTGGTCACTTCCATATAAACATCGGTGACTATGCATTTTCCTAACCTTTCCAAAACCTACCTAAACACCTTTTAAAATATAAACAAAACATACCACCTACACTTTGTCACTTTCTACTATACTCAAGTTGTGAATAACAATAACATTATCTCTCTTTACCTCTCTTTTAGTTATTTATTACTCTTTTGTCTCTCAAAAGTGGACTGTCATCTCTAAGGAAGTTTCACACTTCCTAAAATAAGCACGTAGGTTGGCAGACCGCTCAAATATCTGCTAACAAACATTTTGCGATAGTGATTTCTTACTTATAGGTAGTCCTCCCCAACCAAAGAGGAGTGATCAAAACATTTGGATATGATGCACAAACTAATTTGGGTTCATTCTAATCACTTATCCCTATCATTCTTCTTTATTTTTCTCTAGACTTAAAATAGACAAATTTTAGTGAAACATTTTTGGCATGCCCAGTGGGACCTAAGAGTTTTCCTTGGGTTCATTACTTTTTTTAAGAATTCATATAGATGAATTATAGTGAAAACTTTAGTTCTTTCACTTTCCTCTTCTCTTCTCTCTTAAAATTAAAAAAGTAGCATTTTATTTTCTATTTAAATTCAATAAACTAAAATTTTCTTCTTTTCTCTTTGCCTTTAAAATTAATTCATCATTTTTTCTTACAAGTTAAAAGAATATATTTTTAATTCTTCTTGAATGCACATTAAGACAGTGAATTTTATTCTCTACTCTTATTTCATCTTTGTTTTCATTCAAATCTAAACATTTCATATATGGGTTTAAAACTTATTACATTTCATTGTCTGCTTGTTGCATATTAGCTCACCTAGTTAATTATAATCATTATGAATAAATTGTGGTGCACCTATGTTACACAACCAAATCACATTCACATAAACATCTAAACTCACCTAAGAAAAGGCCCATCAATATTTCATCCCCTGGTGGATCACCTTACCCTACCTAGCTATCCTACTTGGATTTCACCACCAAGGGGAGAACCCACTCTATTCTCTAGCAGAGTATAAACTCTAGACAGAAGGTATATTTTGGCTAAGTGGCCTACCTTGGCTTTAAGTCCATGAAGTGTGGGGAGAAAGCTCCTATAATAAGCCACATACCTATTCTAACATATATTTCCTCTTCACCACTAAAACTAACTTGAAACTAGCTCTACATTGCTTTCTAGTACCTTTGACAACTAGATTTTCTTCCCACTATCTTATTAAGACATAAGCCAACATGAGACTAAAATTAATCTCTATGAGTTAATATTTATTGGTTGTATGTTATTTTTATACTTTTATATTACCTTATATGTTTTTGAGTTGGTAAGGACATTTTCCTATTGATTCACAAAATCAACATTATTTCTAATACTCAGTTTGTATAACCTATTATATCAAGTTTTTTGAGTGTTCTTCCTTCTTACACAAACCTCTTGAATCCATTATTTTACCTAGTTTTAACTTCTAGGTTTCTAAAACATTAGATTTTCCATCTCCCAAGATATCACAGTGATCAACATTAGTTAACTATATCGATATCAACATATTTTATCTATTGATATCATTGATCCCATCAATGTTGGAAAAAAATTTCTATCAACATCAGTTAAATTGACCAATGTCAATGACTGTGTAATTTTCATTTACTTAAAATAAAAAGATGAAACAACCCACTTTCCTGCATATGAACCTACTTTTTCCTTATTTTGTCACTAATATAGAGTAGTAAGACTATTTATACTTCCTCTTGCATGGTATTAACATGAGCTCAAGCTAAAATTATTACTAATTACACAAGATGAAAACCACTTCCACCTTCCCCTCTTGTTGATGAGTCTATCATGGAGCATACTTCAAATATAGAGTATAATCATAGCCCCAACCAAATTCCCATTGTACCTAAAGGAGTTCAAGACTTTGCTAAATATCTTGATCATAATATGATAACCCTTCAGCATTACCTTGCCATGAGCTGAACCCATAATTCTTTAGGTGACCTAATTTATGGTATGCCAACCTCTCTAATGGAGACAAATTTAGTTTCAACCACCTCCACTATTTTACCCATTGTTACTCAAACCATTTCTTTGATAAGTAACCCAACTATAAACAATGTCCAGAGTTTAGCATTACCAACTATCTAATCCCACCTATACCCTAGTGTGACTTCCCTACTTTCAAAACCACAACTTGTTCAATCAAGTCATACCCCATTTTATAATTTGCTAGTACCTATTCCATCTACTCTCAAACCTATAATTACCCAAGTTATGACTCACCCTTCATCTAGTCTCACCATGCCAATAACCTAACCTATAATAAAAACATCCAACCAAAGCATAGTCTCTAACCTGATAGGACAATCCCCTTTTCATTCCACCCCTAAGCCTATGAATCTTTATCCTTAAGTTATGATAAGACAATCATAACAAGATATGTCATATGCTCCCTCTACTTCTTATTAGGTTCCCTATAACTTAGGAGGTATCTCCCACACTAATCCCCCTCTAAACCTCATTAAGATGTTGATGGACAAGATGTCTAATCCAGAGACATCCATTTCTAGTTCAAAGAATGTGTTATCTTATGATTAGATATGTAATAAACCCATTCATCCATCTATACCTATTATCTCTTATCTAATCCAATGGGAACTCCCCAGATTTACTCATTTTTAGAGTAAAGAGGGCCCATAATATAATTTTTGAGCATTTAGACATGTTTGTTATTTAATAGGGCATGATGATGTGTTACTACTTTGTACTTTCCATATGTCTCTTTCAGGTGCTGCCTTAGATTGGTATAACTCTATAACTCAGCACTCTCTTTTCTCATTTAACCAACTTGCACAAATATTCCTAGACCATTTCTCTATTAACATTTCTAAAAAGGTTTCTATTACAGACCTTTATTCTATTAGACAATTTGATGATGAGTCTGTTGCAAATTTTATCACTCACTGGAGAGGCTTGATCAATCAAATCTCCTTCTCCTTACCCCAGCTTGAGCTTATTGATATCTTTTCAAGGGCATGTGCTAAACACATCCCATCCACACTTTAGGTAAAAACTTTTCACACATTTGATGAGGCCTTTACAATAGCACATAAACTTGAGATTTTTGCTATAGACAAAAGAAAAGTCAAGTTGCATAATAAGAACCCTAATTACAAATTAAATGACTCCTCTTCTAAAAATTCTCCTTCTAACCAAAAAGCTAAAGGCTCTACCAATGCAGTGGTCATTAAGTCACCTTCTTCCACAACCATAAACTAATCAAATTCCTTGACTTCCCAAAATTTGACAAAGCAATTGCAATAATAGTATGAACAAAGATAATACACTCCCATTGGGGAGTCATATATATCCATTTTGGAAAAAACTATTGCAATAAGGTGTGATAATCCTTCCTCAAATCAAACCTCCTATATAGTTTGACCCCTCCCATCCTATTCCAACTTGGTCTAAGGAAGATGAATTTTGTGGCTATCATCGAGTTAAAGGTCATAATTATAATAACTATAAGACATTCAAGAAAATTGTTTAAGACATGCTTGAACGAGGTGATCTTATCTTGGATAATCCTAATGCATCCCCTAATCAAAGTATGGATGTGTTTAAGCATCCTTTTCCTAACCATTCACCTAATCAAAATATTGTTCAAACCATGACTAACTCATGTGATCATAATATCCATATGATTAATATGGTCTTTCCTTTACCTCTAGTTCAACCTTCCCCTCAACAAGAGGTACCCATTCTATTGACTCATACCCCATAGTCAATGGCATTTGTTTTACCCACTCTTCCTCCACAAGTAGAAGAGTATATTTCACCTGTTCTACTCCCACATGAGGAAGATCCTCCTTTACCACTTCTTTTCCCACTAGAGGATCCAATATTGTCACTTCCCTTTACAACAATATTACCTATCCTCTTACCACTTGAAAAACAAACCTTGCGCATTCCACAACCACATGTTGAAGGAAACATCATTCCTATGTTATACCTCCTTAAGGAACCATCTTCACATACCTCTCATCCACTGATAGAGAGTATTACCTCCACTCCACCTTTGCACCTAGAAGAGTCAGTATTATCTACTCTCATATTAGATGAGAGACATATTGTGGCTACTCTAATTGTACCACTCATACTCCTTTTACCTATGGAGGATCATACATTACCTATTCCTTACCCACATGTTGAGGGAGAAATAATACCTATGTTTTACCCCCTTGAGGAACCCTCTTCACCTACCTTTCCTCCACTCATGGAAGACCATGCCTCTTCTCTTATCTCTATCAAAGAAGAACCTATTGTGGTTATTTCTCATCTTTGGCCTGAAGTAGTAGAGACCAATAATTTTCCTCTTTATCAAACACCTCAGCCTTCTAAAGATGCAATTGTAAGGCCTATATTATCTAAACCCTTCTCACAGTTGGTGAAAAGTCTATAATTTCTTGACTCCATGAAGCTAGATCATACAAAATTTTGGGACCAACTTAAAACTCCTTACCTAACACAACAAATGTTAACCTTTACCACAAACCCTCTCACTACCCTTTACCCTAAGGTCTTTGACAAACTTAGAGCTTCTTCACCAAAATCACTAGAAGCTCATCCATCCATGTCAGAACCCTCACCCTCATAATCATCTACCACATTAAATAAAATTAGTCCCTTAGGTGTATGCTCCATCTCTAATTTATTTCATCCATAGGTGAAATTAGATTTAACTCCTCAACCACAAGTTAGAGTTTTATGGCTTGAATCATAGAAAAATGTTAAGTTTCCTATATCTCACCGATCTTGTCTTCAACCCTCAGCTTTACTATAAATTTTGGGACCACACCCCTCTACTTTAGTTGGAGTATTGCTGACCCAAGCAAAAAAAAAGGTTAAGTTACCTCCACTATTACCTTTGACACCTAGTATGCCTTTCACATCTAACACCAAGATACCTAACACTAAGAAAGTGTCAATAAAACATGTAACTTCACCACCACCAAACAAGGCACCATGCAAAATTACTCCCAAAAATATTAAACAAATGAAGGTGTCCACTCCTATTATAATAACAAATTCAATCCCACTCACAGGCTCTTAGATCTTTTTCCTACATCAGTTATTGCAATCTTTCATAATAAGTCTTCCTCCCATTAAGCCTTATAGTCCTCTTGGAATGAAGCCATCTCAATTTAATGATATAAAAGTGTGTTTATATCATCATTTACCTCGACATGATAGTAAGAGTTGTAAATCCCTCATAGCATTCATCAGGCAACACTTTGATGTCGACACTCTCTTTGTTGATACTCCTATTATTCTACCTCTAGAATCTACAATTTTTCCTACTATTCCACCTAAATTCAAACCTAAAGATGTGGTTGTACCCCTTTTTCCATCTCCTTCACCTACATTTTAGATCAACATAGTTAATGTGGCCACATGGTCACACAACCCAAAGGATAAAGGTAAAGAAAAGGTCACTGCTCCTTGGGCTCATCCCTTCACCAAAGACACTCCTCTGAATGTTAATATTTCCATCTTGGGTGCCCCTAAACCAACATATTCGGATGTTATTCAAATCTTGATGGTGAAATAACCTCACCAAACTCATATGAAAATGTCCTTATATGAGTTAATCTAAAACTTATCCCACCACCTTTAAGTATTGATTAGTGCCTTGCAAGTGACTAAGGTACAACCTGATGATCCCCAACCTCTTGCAGCTTTGGTTTGGCCCCTTAATTCCATTTTCATGATTTCTTTCAATAATTTAGAAATTCCACTTCAACACCATAAATATCAAGATTCCACCCTTTTTATTACTTAATATATTGATCAAAATCATGTCAAGAGAGTCATGATAGATAAGGGATATAATATTAATATTATTTTCACCCATGCTTACAAACAACTAGCTCTTCCTGATAATTGCATGTCTCAAATTGATGTGGTACTCTACTCCTTTAATGATATCATAGCTACTACAATGGGCACAATTAACTTACATATCCATATATGTCCCCACATAATTCCTAATCTCTTTTATGTTTTATAAGGAGAATTCTAATATAACATCCTACTTGGATGACCTTAGATACACGTTATGGCATGTATACCCTCAACTTTGCACTATTGTGTCAAGTTTGAACATGATAGGCCAGTGCATGTTATACCCACTGACCTACCTCTTTTTAAAACATGAAACATGACTTATAGTCCCAATGATGTTCTCATTCCCTTGAAGGCATTGTTAGGTTGTGGAGCTAAAAGCTTCACTGATGCAAACAAGGGAGGAGGTTACTAAAGGTTGCTGAGTTGCAGAGCAACCGGTGTCAATCTGATTAGCTGACGTCGATTAGGTTAGTGAAGAGAAGCAACCGACATTGGTCATAGATCAGTCGATGTCAATCACCTCTAGGCAAATAGGGACTGATGTCAGTCGCTTGTGCAGTTCAGAACTACAAGTTTTATGGGCAGTTAGTTAATGAACCAAGTGTTTGCATGTCAAGAGCCAAATTTAGACTTAAAGCTATGGATCTAGTTATTGTAATTAGATGTCTAATTATTGTTTGCATGAGATCTATTTAAGAGACTCATGGGCTATATTGTAAAGTGTTCTAGTTTGAGTTGAGCAAAGTTAGCTCCTTCTGTGTGTGAAGTGAGCAACGGTGTTCCTCCTAGTTCCACAACAGTGCCAAGTGTGGGTGCTAGTTTGGAGAATCAAAAGGGTTCTTCATATATGTATAATCTTGGTCAGTAGGTGTGCATGGATATGTTAGGAAATCTACATGGTAAGTAAGATCATTGATCTACAGGTGTATGTGTGTGCATGATCCAAGTTTACAGGTGTGCAGAACAAGATTGATTTGTAAGTGTGCAAGATCAGGGAGGATAGCAACACAACAGAGAGCAGGATTAGGTGGGATCTACTTGGAGTACGATGTGTACTCAAAAAGAGAGCAAAGAGGAAGGCAAGGAAGATCCTTCCAAAGTAAGATCATTTGGGTTGCAGGTTGTAGTAGTTCATGGGAGATCTACTTAGAGTGTGTTGTGCACTCAGTTGAGTATGTGTATATACTTGAAGTACTAGCAGTAGTGGATACTGACTGGTTCGAGGTGAACACCAACTCTATGTTTGAGTTATCTATTGGGATCGTAAGAGAGAGAGCTTTGAGGAGAGAATTACTATACACTTGAAGTGTGGGAAGCCTCTGAGAGGTGTGGAGAAGAAGTGGCATCTTCTTTATTGTATTCTTTTTTGGATGAGTATTAATACAAGATTGTGTATTGTCTCTCAAATTTTGTGTTATTTCTAAATTCTAGTTACTTGTGATTCTGGTTTAATTTTTCATATTCAGTTGCTTGTGTATGGTAATCAATTGTGTGCTTTCATAATTCCCAACAAGTGGTATCAGAGCTAAGGTTGTAGGGAGCAAGTTTTGTGTTTGATTACAGGTCACTCTCAAAGGTTTCTAATTGAGTGGGGGTAGAGCAATGGCAAAAGAAAGTAAGCTAAGAATGGAGGAACTAAAAAGCACAGATGGTCAATTACGGTCCTATTTAAAGAAAGAGCAGGTAAGGAATTATTGTTGGTTGGTAGAAGATCAGTATGAAGGAACTGAAGAAGTAGATGTTGCAGGTGTTGTTACACAGGATGCTCTGGGAGGTTTCTTGGATAAAGTAGAATCTTATTTTATAGAGTCTATTGCCTCTTTCCATGCAATCCAAAATAAAGTATTTTTCCATGTTAAGGTCTTTGGAGACTTTGGAAAGATTTATTTAGGGGCTGGTGTGCCTTGCCAAAGAATTGGCAAAAGGAAAGTGAAGCTGAAATTGTAGGCAGCCAACACATGGGTGTTGAAGGAGGTCATGCAGGTCCCGATTCTAAAGATAAGGCTAATTTCTTCAGGGAAGTTGGGTGATGAGAGGTGCACAAGAACTCTCACAGTAGATGCACTTGAATTAGCTAGTGGTAAGAAAGCAGGTACTCTTTATCTACTTGCTTATATTACTGATTCTTCATCTATTTTAGAGACGTGGCTTTTTAGGCTTGGTCACATGAGCAAAAAAGAGATGCATGCTCTTAAGTGAAAGACAGATGTGTTTGATAGACTTAAGAATTAAAAAGCCTTGGTGTTCTTGGAGGAGATGGCAGACAGAGATCAGTGGAAAAGGCTGGATACCTCTGGGCAGAGCAATTTGGATAGGGATTTGATTCAAAGAAAGCTCACAGGTAAAAAGTCATCAGTCATAGGAAAATAGAGGTACGAGCATCGGTCAGGAGGAACCGACATCGAACAGATAGGTGCTGATGTCGGTCATGTGTAGACTAGAGCTGGTGATGTCAGGTAGGGTAAGATCAACATCGATCAAAAGGACCAACATCGGTGGCATTAAGACCAACATCAATCAAGAGGACTGACATCGACAACAAGGAGACATCGATGTTGGCAAGGTTGGTAGTCAAGACAAGCGCATGGAATGGAGGTCGATCGGATGTAGACTATGTAGTGACCGAGGTCAATCACTGTAATGGATTTTGGGTGGATAGCAAGCTATCAAGGAGTCTCAAACACCCATATGGAGGATTGAAGGGGTAAATAAGCCTCAAATTTGTTGTTCTTCTTTATACTCTTTGCTCACTTTAGAGCAGGAAGGATCTAGGAAATAGTGGGAGCATGGTAGGAATATGATGCAGAACTAAACAAGAGATTTGGTAGGGTTACCAGCTAGAAGAAAGCACTGAAAGATGAATGGATACCTTAGTTAAATAATAGAGAGAACGGACACATGAGATAGGAGCCTAGGTCATATGGTCTTAAGAAAGCTGCAGGACAGTGGTACAGTGTTGACAGGTGGTACCAAGTGGATGACAAAGCAGGGCTTTAGTCAATGTCAGTATAACCATTGTGTTTTTCTTACCAGGTGGATGATGGTCGCAACATTATTCTATTTTTGTATGTGGATGGTATGCTAGCTAGTAGGTTTAGACATACAGGGTTTTACTAAGCTAAGGGTAAGGTTAGTTCAATGGCATGTCATGAGGAATTTGGAGCAGCAAAATTCTTTGGCATGAGATACATGGAAGATCATAGGTTGATTTTGTCTCTAGTGGGAGTTGATGTCAATCAAGGGTTGGCAAGGTTCAATACGCAGGATGCAAAACCAGAGCACACTAAGGGCTAGATAGTTCAGTGTCTGAAATCACATGAGGTTTGGTATAGACCTGAGTTTTCCCAAGTAGTGGGAGTTGCTAGAGAGTTAGGAGCCAATTCAGGGAAGTGGGTTCTCAGGTATTTGAGAGGGACCAACAATAGGGATTCATGCTATGTAGGGTCAAGACTTCACTACATGGGTTTGTAGGTTTGGATGTGGCAGGGTACTTGGATGATAGGAGGTGCACCACAGGTTGTGTGGTGGTTGATCTTCAAGATTCATCTTGAAGAGGGATACAAGCTAGGAAATAGATTAGATGGGGTACAAGTATAGGTACAGTGCAACTATTTATCTCTAAGTGGGAGATTGTTAGGTTGTGGAGCTAAAAGCTTCACTGATGCAAATAGAGAAAGAGGTTGTTGAAAGTTGCTGAGTTGTAGAGCAACTAACATCAATCTGATCAGCTGACATCGATCAGGTTAGTGAAGAGAAGCAATTGACGTCGATCAAGGATCAGTCGATGTCAGTCACCTCCAGGCAGACAGGGACTGATGTCAGTCACCTATGCGGTTCAAAACTACAAGTTTTATAGGTAGTTAATTAACAAACCAAGTGTTTGCATGTCAAGAGCCAAATTTAGACTTGAAGCTATAGATCTATTTAAGAGACTCATGGGCTATAATATAAAGTTTTCTAGTTTGAGTTGAGCAAAGTTAGCTCCTTTTGTGTGTGAAGTGAGCAAGGGTGTTCCTCGTAGTTCCACAATAGTGCCAAGTGTGGGTGCTGGTTTGGAGAATCAGAAGGGTTCATCATATATGTATGATCTTGGTCAGTAGGTGTGCATGGATACATTAGGAGATCTGCATGGTAAGTAAGATCATTGATCTATAGGTGTATGTGTGTGCATGATCTAGGTTTACAAGTGTGCAAAACTAGATTGATATGCAGGTGTGCAAGATTAGGGAGGACATCAACACAATAAGGAGTAGGATCAGGTGGGATCTACTTAGAGTATGGTGTGTACTTAGAAAGAGAGCAAAGAGGAAGGCAAGGAAGATCCTTCCAAAGTAAGATCATTTGGGTTACAGGTTGTAGCAGCTCATGGGAGATCTACTTGGAGTGTGTTGTGCACTCGATTGAGTATGTGTATATACTCAGAGTACTGGCAGTAGTGGATACTGATTGGTTGGAGGTGAACACCAACTTTGTGTTTGAGTTGTGTGTTGGGACCATAAGAGAGAGAGCTTTGAGGAGAGAATTACTGTACACTTGAGGTGTGGGAAGCCTCTGAGAGGTGTGGAGAAGAAGTGGCATCTTCTTTATTGTATTCTTTTTTGGATGAGTATTAATACAAGATTGTGTATTGTCTCTCATATTTTGTGTTATTTCTAAATTCTAGTTACTTGTGATTCTGGTTTAATTTTGCATATTTAGTTGCTTGTGTATGGTAATCAATTGTGTGCTTTCATATTTCCCAACAAGTGGTATCAGAGCTAAGGTTACAGGGAGCAGGTTTTGTGTTTGATTATAGGTCACTCTCAGGGGTTTCTGATTGAGTGGGAGTAGAGCAATGGTATAAGAAAGTAAGCTAAGAATGGAGGAACTGAAAAGCACAGATGGTCAATTATGGGCCTATGGAAAGAAAGAGTAGGTAAAGAATTATTGTTGGTTGGTAGAAGATCAACATGAAGGAACTAAAGAAGCATATGTTGTAGGTGTTGTTGCACAGGATGCTTTGGGAGGTTTCTTGGATAAAGTAGAATCTTATTTTATAGATTCTGTTGCCTCTTTCCATGCAGTCTGAAATAGAGTATTTTTCCATGTTAAAGTATTTAAAGACTTTAGAAAGATTTATTTAGGGGCTGGTGTGCCTTGCCAAAGAATTGGCAAAGGGGAAGTGAAGTTGAAATTACAGGTGGCCAACACATGGGTGTTGAAGGAGGTCATGCAGGTCTCGATTTTGAAGATAAGGCTAATTTCTTTAGGGAAGTTGGGTGATGAGAGGTGCACAAGAACTCTCACTATGGATGCACTTGAATTAGCTGGTGGTAAGAAAGTAGGTACTCTTTATCTACTTTTGTATATTACTGATTCTTCTTCTATTGCAGAGACGTGGCTTTGTAGGCTTGGTCACATGAGCAAGAAGGAGATGCATGTTCTTAAGTGGAAGATAGATGTGTTTAATAGACTTAAGAACTAGAAAGCCTTGGTGTTCTTGGAGGAGATGGTGGATAGAGATCAATGGAGAAGGTTGGATAACTCTGAGCAGAGTAGTTTTGACAAGGATTTGATTCAAAGAACGCTCGTAGGTAAAAAGTCATCACTCATAATAAAACACAGGTACCAGCATCGGTCAAGAGGAACCAACATTAAATAGACAGGTGTCGATGTTGGTCATGTGCAGACCAGAGCCGGTGATGTCAGGTAGGGTAAGACTGATGTCAGTCAGAAGGACCGACGTCAGAGGCATTAAGACCGACATCGGTCAGGAGGACTGACGTTGGCAATAGGGAGACACCTATTGGTAAGACGTAAGATGTAGAATCAGAGCACACCAAAGGCTAGATAGTTTAGTGTCTAAAATCACATGAGGTCTAGTATAGACTTGAGTTTTCCCAAGCAGTGGGAGCTATCAGAGAGTTAGGAGCCAATTCGGAGAAGTGAGTTCTTAGGTATTTGAGAGGGACCAGTAGCAGGGATTCATGCTATTTAGGGTCAAGACTTCACTACATGGTTTGTAGGTTCGAATGCGATAGGGTACTTGGATGATAGGAAGTACACCACAGTTGTGTGGTGGGTTATCTTTAGGATTGAGCTTGAAAAGGGATACAAGCCAGGAAACAGATTAGATAGGGTACAGGTACAGGTATAGTGTAGTTGTTTATCTCCAAGTGGGAGATTGTTAGGTTGTGGAGCTAAAAGCCTCACTAATGCAAATAGAGGAGGAGGTTGCAGAAGGGTTACTGAGTGTGTCAGGCACCAGCATCAATCATGCCAACTGACATCGGTAGGTAGGAGACAAGAAGCAACTAATGTTAGTCAAAAGTCAGTCGGCATTAGTTACTTCTTGTCTCCTACCTGCTGACATTGATTGCATGATCGACACCGGTGCCTGACACACTCAGAAACCCTTCTACAACCTCCTCCTCTGTTTGCATCAGTGAAGCTTTTAGCTCCACAACCTAACAATCTCCCACTTGGAGATAAATAGTTGCACTGTACCTGTACCTATACCCCATCTAATTTGTTTCATGGCTTGTATCCCTCTTCAAGCTCAATCTTGAAGACAACCCACCACACAACTGTGGTGTACTTCTTATCATCCGAGTACCCTACTGCATCCGAACCTACAAACCATGTAGTGAAGTCCTGACCCTGAATAGCATGAATCCCTGCTGTTGGTCCCTCTCAAATACCTGAGAACTCACTTCTCTAAATTGGCTCCTAACTCTCTGACAGCTCCCACTGCTTGGGAAAACTCAGGTTTATACCAAACCTCATGTGATTTTGGACACTGAACTATCCAGCCTTTGGTGTGCTCTGATTCTACATTATGCATCTTGCCAACACCTGATTCACATCAACTCCCACTCGAGACAAAATCAACCTGTGATCTCCATGCCTCCCATGTCAAAGAATTTTGTTGCTCCAAATTCTTCATAGCAAACCACTAAACTAGTCTTACCCTTAGCTTAGTAAAACCCTGTATGTACACCCCTACTAGCTAGCATACTATCCACATACAACAACAAAATGATGTTTCAATCACCATCCACCTGGTAAGACAAACCACAGTAGTTACCCTAACATTAACTAAAGCCATGCTTCGTCCTCCACCTATCAAACCCTATACCACTGTCCTGCAGCTCCTCAAGACCATATAACTTGGTCTTCCATCTCACGTGTCCGTTCACTCTATTCTTCAACTAAGGTATCCATTTGTCTCTATGCTTTTATACCTACTAGCAACCCTACCAAATCTCCCGTCTGGTTCTACAATCTCTCCATGCCACGCTCCCACTGTTTCTTGGATCCTTCCTGCTCTATAGTTAGGAACTAGTATAAAGAAGAGGAACAATGAATTTGAGGCCTACTTATGTCTTCAGTCCTCCATATGGGTGTTTGAGACTCCTTGACAGCTTGTTATCTACCTAAAATTCATTACAGTGACTGACCTTGGCCACCCCACAGTCTGCATCCAACTGACATCAGTTCCTGCACCTATCCTGACTACCAACCATGCTGACGTTGGTGTCATCCTACTACCGATGTCAGTCCTTATGATCGATGTCAGTCTTACCTACTACCGATTCCGGTACCTATGTTTTTTGTAAGTGATGACTTTTTACTCGTGAGCTCCTTTGAATCAATCCCCATGTCCAAACTGCCCTACTCAGAAGTATCCAACCCCATCCACTGGTCTCTGTCCACCATCTCCTCCAATAACACCAAGGCTTTCTAGTTCTTAAACTTGTCAAATATATCTATCTTCCACTTAAGAACATGCATCTCCTTCCTGCTCATGTGACCAAGCCTACAAAGCCACATCTCTGCAACAAAAGAAGAATCAATAATATAAACAAGTAGATAAAGAGTACCTATTTTCTTATCACCAGCTAATACAAGTACATCCGCTGTGAGAGTTCTTGTGCATCTCTCATCACCCAAATCTTTTGAAGAAATTAGCCACATCTCCAAACCTGGGACTTGCATGACCTCCTTCAACACCCATGTGTTGGCTGCCTACAATTTTAGCTTCACTTCTTCTTTGCCAATTCTTTGGCAAGGCTCACCAGCTCCTCTACCTGGGGCTGCATGGAAAGAGGCAACCAAATCTGTTATCCAAGATTCAACTTTATCCAAGAAACCTCCCAGAGCATCCTGTGCCACATCCCCTACAACATTTGCTTCTTCAGTTCCTTCTTACTGATCTTTCGCGAACCAACAATCTTCTTTTACCTGCTCTTTCTTTCCATCAGACCGTAAGTGACCATCTATGCTTTTCAACTCCTCCATTCTTAGCTTACTTTGATCTACCATTGCTCTACTCCCACTCAATTAGAAACCCTTGAGAGTGACCTATAACCAAACACAAAACTGCTTCCTCCAACCTTAGCTCTAATACCACGTGTTGGGATATGAATACTGGAAGCACATAATTAATTACCAAATATAAGCAACTTAATATGTGGAAATAACCAGAATCAACACGTAACTAGAATCCAAAAATAACACAAGATATGAGAGACAATACACAACTTGTATTAATACTCATACAGAAAAGAATACAATAAAGAAGATGCCACTTCTTCTCCACCACCTCTTCAGAGGCTTCCCACACCTCAAGTGAACAATAATTCTCTCCTCAAAGCTCTCTCTCTTAGGTCCCAACAACCAACTCAAACACTGAGTTGGTGTTCACCTTATACCTGTGCTCCACACACTCCACAAGTGCTCCATGCACTCCACAAGTACACAAATGTACTTCACGTAGATCTCCCCTAAACCTGCATCAACCTGCACCTTAATAAACCTTACTTATGGAAGGATCTTCCTTGCCTTCCTCTCTTGCTCTATCTGAGTACACACTGTACTCCAAGTAGATCCTACCTAATTCTGCTCTCTGTTGTGTTGTTGTCCTATCTAATCTTGCACACTTGCAAATCAACCTGATTCTGCACACTTGTGAACCTTGACCTTGCACACACATGCACCTGCATATCAATGATCTTACTTACCATGTAGATCTCCTATTGAAGCCATGCTCACCTGATGACCAAGATCATACACTCCTAAAGAACCCTACTGATTCTCCAAACCAGTACCCACCTTGGTACTGTGGCACTAGGAGGAACACACCATTGCTCACCTCACACACAGAAGGAGCTATTAATATTGCTCTCTTACTCTCTAGCACAAGTTTAAAATACAACCATGAGTCTATTATATAGATCTCATCCAAACAATAATTAGACACCTAATTACAATAATTAGATCCACAGCTCTCAGTCCAAAATTAGCTCTAATCATGCAAACACTTGGTTCGTCAACCAACTACCTGTAATATAATCACAGTCAAACCACACAGGTGATTGACATCGGTCCTTGTCTGCCTAGGGGTCACCGACGCTGGCCGACTTCTGATCGACGTCAGTTGCTTCCTGTCTCCTACCTACCAAAATCAGTTGGCATGACTGATGGTAGTGCCTGACACACTCAACAACCCTTCTACAACCTCCTCCTCTATTTGCATCAGTGAAGCTTTTAGCTCCACAACCTAACAACACCAACATTAGCAAGGTCGGTAGTCAGGACAAGCGCACGGAACCGATGTCAGTTGAATGCAGACTGTGTAGTGACTGAGGTCAGTCACTATAACAGATTTTGGGTAGATAACAAGCTATCAAGGAGTCTCAAATGCCCATATTGAGGATTGAAGGGGTAAGCCTCAAATTCATTGTTCCTCTTCTTTAAACTTATTGCTCACTGTAGAGCAAGAAGGATCCAAGAAACAGTGGGAGCATGGCAGGAATATGATGCAGAACCAAATAGAAGATTTGGTAGGGTTGCCAGCTGGAAGAAAACACTAAAAGATGAATGGATACCTTAGTTAAAGAATAGAGAGAATAGACACGTGAGATGGGAGGCCAGGTCATATGGTCTTGAAAAAGCTACGAGACAGTGGTACAGTGCTGACAGGTGGTACCAGGTGGATGACAAAGTAGAGCTTAAGTCAATGTCAGTATAGCCATTATGTTTTTCTTACTAGGTGGATGATGGTCACAACATTATCCTATTTCTTTATGTGGATGGTATGCTAGCTAGTAGGTTCAGACATACAGGGTTTTGCTGAGCTAAGGGTAAGGTTAGTTCAGTGGCATGTCATGAGGAATTTGGAGCAACAAAATTCTTTGGCGTAAGAGACATAGAAGATCATAGGTTGATTTTGTCTCTAGTGGGAGCTGATGTGAATCAGGTGTTAGCGAGGTTCAATATGCAAGATGTTAAACCAGAACACACTAAGGGCTGAACAGTTCAGTGTCTAAAATCACATGAGATCTGGTATAGACCTGAGTCTTCCCAAGTAGTGGGAGTTGTAAGAGAGTTAGGATCCAATTTAGGGAAGTGAGTTCTTAAGTATTTGAGAGAGACCAGCAGTAGGGATTCATGCTATGCAGGGTCAAGACTTCACTACATGGGTTTGTAAGTTCGGATGTGGCAGGGTACTCAAATGATAGGAGGTGCACCACAGGTTGTGTGGTGATTGGTCTTTAGGATTCATATTGAAGAGGGACACAAGCCAATAAATAGATTAGATGGGGTACAGGTACAAGTACAAGTATAGTGCATCTATTTATCTCCAAGTGAGAGATTTTTAGGTTGTGGAGCTAAAAGCTTCACTGATGCAAACAGGGGAGGATGTTGTTGAAGGTTGTTGAGTTACAAAGCAATCGGCATCGGTCTGATCAGCTGACATTGGTCAGGTTAGTGAAGAGAAGCAACCAACATCAGTCAGGGATCAGCTGACGTCGGTCACCTCCAGGCAGATAGGGACCGACGTCGGTCACCTCTGCAGTTCAAAACTATAAGTTTTACAAGTAGTTAGTTATGAACCAAGTGTTTGCATGTCAAAAGCCAAATTTAGACTTGAATCTATGGATCTAATTATTGTAATTAGATGTCTAATTATTGTTTGCATGAGATCTATTTAAGAGACTCATGGGCTGTATTGTAAAGTGTTCTAGTTTGAGTTGAGAAAAGTTAGCTCCTTTTGTGTGTGAAGTGAGCAAGGGTGTTCCTCCTAGTTCTACAATAGTGCTAAGTGTGGGTGCTAGTTTGGAGAATCAGAAAGGTTCTTCATATATGTATGATCTTGGTCAATAGGTGTGCATGGCTACGTTAGGAGATCTGCATGGTAAGTAAGATCATTGATTTTTAGGTGTATATGTGTGCATGATCTAGGTTTGCAAGTGTGCAGAACCAGATTGATTTACAGGTGTGCAAGATCAGGGAGGACAGCAACACAACAGGGAGCAAGATCAGGTGAGATCTACTTGGAGTATGGTGTGTACTTAGAAAGAGAGCAAAGAGGAAGGCAAGGAAGATCCTTCCAAAGTAAGATCATTTGGGTTGCAGGTTGTAGCAGTTTATGGGAGATATACTTAGAGTGTGTTGTGCACTCGATTGAGTATGTGTATATACTCAAAGTATTGGCAGTAGTGGATACTAACTGGTTGGAGTTGAACACCCTCTCTGTGTTTGAGTTGTGTGTTGGGACTGTAAGAGAAAGAGCTTTGAGGAGAGAATTAATATACACTTGAGGTGTGGGAAGCCTCTGAGAGGTGTGGAGAAAAAGTGGCATCTTCTTTATTGTATTCTTTTCTAGATGAGTATTAATACAAGATTGTGTATTGTCTCTCATATTCTGTGTTATTTCCGAATTCTAGTTACTTTTGATTCTATTTTAATTCTGCATATTCAATTGCTTGTGTATGGTAATCAATTATGTGCTTCCATATTTCCCAACAAGTGGTATTAGAGCTAAGGTTATAGGGAGCAGGTTTTGTGTTTGATTACAGGTCACTCTCAGGGGTTTTTGATTGAGTGGGAGTAGAGCAATGGCAGAAGAAAGTAAGCTAAGAATGGAGGAACTGAAAAGCATAGATGGTCAATTACGGTCCTATGGAAAGAAAGAGCAGGTAAAGAATTATTGTTGGTTGGTAGAAGATCAGCATGAAGGAACTGAAGAAGCAAATGTTACAGGTGTTGTTGCACAAGATGCTATGGGAGGTTTCTTGGATAAAGTAGAATCCTATTTTATAGATTCTGTTGCCTCTTTCCATGTAGCCTGAAATAGACTATTTTTACATGTTAAGGTCTTTGGAGACTTTGGAAAGTTTTATTTAGGGGTTGGTGTGCCTTGCCAAAGAATTGGCAAAGGGGAAGTGAAGCTTAAATTGTAGGTGGCCAACACATGGGTGTTGAAGGAGGTCATGCAGGTCCTAGTTTTGAAGATAAGGCTAATTTATTTAGAGAAGTTGGTGATGAGAGGTGCACAAAAACTCTCATAGTGGATGCACTTAAATTAGCTGGTGGTAAGAAAGTAGGTACTCTTTATCTACTTGCTTATATTACTGATTCTTCTTCTATTGCAGAGACGTGGCTTTGTAGGCTTGGTCACATGAGCAAGAAGGAGATGCATGTTTTTAAGCAGAAGACAGATGTGTTTAATAGACTTAAGAACTAGAAAGCCTTGGTGTTCTTGGAAGAGATGGTAGACAAAGATCAGTGGAGAAGGCTGGATACCTCTGAGCAGAGCAATTTGGATAAGGATTTGATTGAAAGAAAGCTCATGGGTAAAAAGTCATCACTCACAGGAAAACACAGGTACCAGTGTCGGTCAAGAGGACCCAGTGTCAAACAGACAGGTGCCGATGTTGGTCATGTGCAGACCAAAGCTGGTGATGTCAGGCAGGGTAAGACTGACGTCAGTCAGAAGGACTGATGTTAGTGGCATTAAGACCGACATCGGTTAGGTGGACTGACATCGACAATATGGAGACACTGACATCAGCAAGGTCGGTAGTCAGGATAGGCACATAGAACCGACGTCAATCAGATGCAAACTATGTAGTGACTGAGGTTGGTCACTATAATAGATTTTGGGCAGACAACAAGCTGTTAAGGAGTCTCAAATGCCCATATGGAGGATTGAAGGGGTAATTAAGCCTCAAATTCATTGTTCCTCTTCTTTATACTCATTGCTCATTGTAGAGTAGGAAGGATCCAGGAAATAGTGGGAGCATGGCAGGAATATGATGCAGAACCAAACAAGAGATTTGGTAGGGTTGCCATCTAGAAGAAAGCACTGAAAGATGAATGGATACCTTAGTGAAATAATAGAGAAAATGGACATGTGAGATGGAAGGCCAGGTCATATGGTCTTGAGGAAGCTACAGGATAGTGGTACAGTACTGACAGCTAGTACTAGGTGGATGACAAAGCAGGGCTTTAGTCAATGTCAGTATAACCATTGTGTTTTTCTTACCAGGTGGATGATGGTCACAACATTATCCTATTTTTGTATGTATATGGTATGCTAGCTAGCAAGTTTAGACATACAGGGTTTTGCTGAGCTAAGGGTAAGGTTAGTTCAGTGGCATGTCATGAGGAATTTGGAGCAGCAAAATTCTTTGGCATGAGAGACATGGAAGATCATAGGTTGATTTTGTCTCTAGTGGGAGCTGATGTGAATCAGGTGTTGGTGAGGTTTAATATGCAGGGTGCAAAACCAAAGCACACTAAAGGCTAGATAGTTTAGTGTCTGAAATCACATGAGGTCTGGTATAGACCTAAGTTTTCCCAAGTAGTGGGAGCTGTAAGAGAGTTAGGAGCCAATTTGGGGAAGTGGGTTCTTAAGTATTTGAGAGGGACCAGCAGTAGGGATTCATGCTATGTAGGGTTAAGACTTCACTACATGGGTTTGTAGGTTTGGATGTGGCAGGGTACTCAGATAATAGGAGGTGCACCATAAGTTGTGTGGTGGTTGGTCTTCAAGATTCATCTTGAAGAGGGATACAAGCTAGGAAATAGATTAGACGGGGTACAGGTATAGGTACATTATAGCTATTTATCTCCAAGTGGGAGATTGTTAGGTTATAGAACTAAAAAAATTCATTGATGTAAATAGGAGAGGAGGTTGTTGAAGGTTGCTAAGTTATAGAGCAACTGGCATCAAACTGATCAGTCGATGTCGATCAGGTTAGTGAAGAGAAGGAATTGACGTCGGTCAGGGATCAGCTGATATCGATCACCTCCAAGCAGATAGGGACTGATGTCGATTGCCTGTGTAGTTCAGAACTACAAGTTTTATGGGCAGTTAGTTAATGAACCAAGTGTTTGCATGTCAAGAGCCAAATTTAGACTTGAAGCTACATATCTAATTATTGTAATTAGATGTCTAATTATTGTTTGCATGAGATCTATTTAAGAGACTCATGGGTTGTATTCTAAAGTGTTCTAGTTTGAATTGAGCAAAGTTAGCTCCTTTTGTGTGTGAAGTGAGGAAGGGTGTTCCTCCTAGTTCCACAATAGTGCCAAGTGTGGGTGCTGGTTTGGAGAATCAGAAGGGTTCTTCATATATGTATGATCTTGGTTAGCAGGTGTGCATGGCTACATTAGGAGATCTGCATGGTAAGTAAGATCATTAATCTACAGGTGTATGTGTGTGCATGATTCAAGTTTGCAAGTGTGTAGAACCAAATTGATTTGTAGGTGTGCAAGACCTAGGAGAACAACAACACAACAGGGAGCAGGATCAGGTGAGATCTACTTGGAGTACAATGTGTACTCAAAAAGAGAGCAAAGAGGAAGGCAAGGAAGATCCTTCCAAAGTAAGATCATTTGGGTTGTAGGTTGTAGTAGTTCATGGGAGATATACTTGGAGTGTGTTGTGCACTTGGTTGAGTATGTATATATACTCAAAGTACTGGCAGTAGTGGATACTGACTGGTTGGAGGTGAACACCAACTCTATGTTTGAGTTGTGTGTTGGGACCATAAGAGAGAGAGCTTTGAGGAGAGAATTACTATACACTTGAGGTTTGGAAAGCCTCTGAGAGGTGTGGAGAAGAAGTGGCATCTTCTTTATTGTATTCTTTTCTGGATGAGTATTAATACAAGATTGTGTATTGTCTCTCATATTTTGTGTTATTTTTGAATTCTAGTTACTTGTGATTTTGGTTTAATTTTGCATATTCAGTTACTTGTGTATGGTAATCAATTGTGTGCTTCCATATTTCCCAACATGCATCATCTTCTCTACATGATACTTTTGAAGCTTCCATAAGCTCCACTCCCTCATTTACATAGTTATTGGCAACACAAATTCCTGATAAGGATCCCATGGAAGAAAATTTTTAATGTTTGTCACTTGGATAATATCATTTATTGACACTCAATATGTTATATACTCCACAAGAGTATGGAAAGCTTTACATGCACCCAAATTATGATCCTCACATTGGGATGGTCATCCCTTATGGGCCCCCTAACCTTCAAACTAATTTCACATATGGGGGAATTGATCAGGCTCCCATTATTGACAATCCATCTTCTTCACCACAACCATTTACTTATGACTTATATTTCCTCAGAAACCCTAGTTTCACACACACTTATCTCTATTCATGTGCTTAGAAAGGCTTTGATTTGGATCATTACGAGTAGGGTGTGCATACACCTACTGAATATCCTACTAGCACAACCATTGAAAATGCCAAAAAGAGGCATGGGTGGGATATGATGAACCAACTAAACTCATTAAAATTTCCCATGTATCAATTATTAAAGAGCTAGTCTCTCCTTCTCCACCATCACCTACTGAATCAAAGGTATCTATACCTCCTAATTTTTTTCAATAAATGCCATCCATTTGGGGCCTCTCACCTATCACCAAGGTAAGGAAACAATGTCCCTTCCTCTCATTCATCTTGAAATAATTGATGAAGACTCTCCCACTATTAACACTATCCAATGTCAATATGATGATGTAATTCTCACATACATGGGTGCAAATGATTCCTATATCCAATGGTCACTCCCATATAAAACACAATCTATGCTAAATGAATCAACCATTGACATCAATCTGCCCTCTCATGATAACCCTTGCATCCTCTAGATTGGCCAATCTTTGGATTCCTCTAAGCAAGTTGACTATGCTACATTTCTTAATAATCATAACAAAGCCTTCACTTGGTCTTATAATGACACATTTGGTATTAACCCCTCTATCATCACCCATAACATTATTACCAATTGAGATGCTAAACCTATTAAGATGAAGCTTCATAAGATGCATCCTCGTATTGATCTTATTATCAAAGAAGAGATCCAACACCTCTTTTTTGTTAACTTTATCCAACCCATTGACTACCCATAATGGATTTCCAATAATGTTCCTATCACAAAGGCAACTAAAGGAATCTAAATTTACACCAACTATCAGGATTTTAACTTTACTTGTCCAAAAGATTACTTCCCATTGCCATGTATCAACTAACTTGTTGATTTAACAATCAGCCATGAGATGTTATCACTTATGGATAGGTTTTATAGATATAATCAAATCCTGGTTGGTCTTGAGGATTAACACAAAACAACCTTCATTACCCCATGGATAACTTTTGTTATTAGGTCATGCCTTTTGGTCTGAAGAACACTGGTGCCACTTATCAACAATCTATGACTTACATCTTCCATGATCTCCTACACAAAATTATGGAAGATTACGTGGATGACTTACTTAGAATATAGAAAATTTTCCAAGAACACTTGATGATTTTCAAAACCATATTTACTCATCTCCTCCAATATAACATTTGACTAAACCCAAAAAAATGTGTCTTTGGTGTTATTTCTAGTAAGCTCTTAGGTTTTATCATTTATCTCCATGGTATTGAGGTTGACCCTACTAAGGTCAAAGCAATACTAGAGATGCCTCCACCTACTAACATCAAATAACTCTACAACCTTCAAGGAAAACTTTAATCAAATCATCACTTCATCTCCTAGTTATTAGATCATTGCCAACCCTTTCACCATCTCCTCAAAAAATATGTTTACTTCCATTGGAATATATATTTATAGGAAGATTTTGATGCACTCAAACAATACCTCCTTTCCCTACCAGTTTTTATTCTACCTAAGAAAAAGTAACCTTTCTACCTATATATCTTTATAACAAACCATTCTTTGGGTGCTATGATTGCACATCAAGATGAAAAAAATCAAGAACATGTGGTTTACTACATAAGTTGCATACTTATTGATTTTGAGACTTGATATACCCATACTAAATAAATTTGCCTCATGTTGGTCTTTCTTGCCTCCAATCTTCACCATTATCTCCTACATCATAAAACCTATATAGTCACCCATACTGATCCCCTCAAATACATACATTCTAAGCCATATCACAACTAATCTGTAACTTGGTGGCTCATACTTCTTTGCTTAATTTGACTTAGAATTCATTCAACAAAAGTATATTAAGGGGCAAACAATCACTGACTAGTTAGTTGCCACCTCTTTGCCTAACAACCAACCTTCAAACCTCAAATTTCTTGATGAATCCATCACGACACTCTTCATTGATGAAATCTCCTATCAAATGATGATGTTCTTCAATATATCTAAATGTAAATATAATGGGGGTGTGGGAGTCATTCATATTCCTCTAGATGATGAGCCTATGCCTATCATTTAAACTAGATTCTGAATGCACTAACAATATGGCTGAATATGAAGCTTTGATCTTAGGACTTCAAATAGCTCTCTTCTTGGGTATCAAATCCATAACCATTTTCAATGATTCTTAGCTAGTGTTTAAATAGGTTAATGGTTCATACCTATGTAAAAATAATATTCTATAGTGGTATAAACATCATGTAAATATGTTATTGGGATTATTTCACTCTTATCTCTTAAAAACTATTCCTTGATCTACAAACAAGTTTGCTGACATAATGGCTTCACTTTCCTCACACATACGCTCTTCATCCTCTTCCATAAAAATCTATGTCATTGTGCATCGCTTAAAATTACCCTCCTATATATCAACCAACATCCTCTTCATTGGAAATGTAACATCCAACCTAAATGACTTATGGTATAAGTAACTCACAGATTACCTTTCCTTCTCTATTACCCCTTCTGATCTCTCCAATAATGGATGTGCCTTCATAAAACATGCCATTCATTACACTATGTTATGGGGACTTCTCTATAATCAAGGTTTTGATGGTATCCTTCTTAGATGCCTCACTAGTACTGAGATTCCCTTCGTTATTAAGGAAGTCCATGATGGAATTTGTGGTGGAAATTTCAATGGTCACATAGTTGCCAAGTGTATCCTTCAATTTGGCTATTATTGGCCCATACTCCATCAAGACTATGTTAATTACATTCAGTGTTACATCAAATGTCAACAACACACTAACCTCTTTCATGTTTTGAGTCATGCATTATAATTCACCAAAGACTTTTGGCCCTTCTCTCGATGGGGCTTAGATCTAATTAGGGAGATTAACCCTCATTCTTCCCTCCATCATCGTTATATCATTATTACCACTGAATACTTCACCAAGTGGGTTGAGGCCATCCCTCTCATCTTCACTAAGGTTGAAAAAATTGTTGACTTTATCAACCATCACATCATCTATTATTTTGGTGTCCCTCATAAAATTATAATAGATAATGGCAAATCTTTCAAAAACAAGACTATCCAAAGTCTTTGTGATACATTTGAAATCAAATTAAACTTTTCATCATTGTACTATCCACAAGAAAATGGATAGATAGAAGATTCTAACAAAACATTGACCAAATTTTTGATGAAGGTAGTAAACGATATGGGCAAGGATTAGCACACACACATTCTTTTTTCTTTATGGGCTTACCATACTAGCATTCAAACCCCTACATGTGCTACACCTTTTTCTTTGGTGTATGGGACAGAGGATATTTTGCCTCTTGAGATTTAGATTACTTCTCTTCACATTTTTCTAAAAGACATACTTACTAATGATGACTTTCACCAAGAATGTTTGGCTCAACTTGAATTTCTTGATGAGCACCATCTCATATCCCTCAACCACCTCCAAATATATCAAAAGTGTATCAAATGCACTTACAACAAAAACCTCAAAGAGTGAAATTTTAATATTAGAGATCTTGTCTTAAAATAAAATCATCATGTGATGAATATGGAGAAAAGAAAATGGAGTAAGTTTTATCCTAATTGGCTTGGAGCCTATATTATAACTCACAAGTATGGCTTAGAAACTCATTGCTTATCTTCTCTTAAAGGAAGGATATAACCTTAGCCTTTAAATGCCTTACATATATTACTATTATTTTGTTAACCAAGTGTCGCTTCACCTCATGTTTAACTCAAGATCATCCCTTGAGCACCCCTATTACATTCATCTCCCTTCTTTTTAACCCTTACTCCTACTCACTTAGTTATCTTATGAGGTGCTATGGTTTTTCCCTCAAAGTGGACACCCTTAAGCCTTTATAGTGTTATACATGACTAAAAAAATAAAAATAAATAAGAAATGGGATATGTGATAATTTATAAACTCTCAGGTCATGATTCTCAATGTAGACTAATTCCTTAAAGGATAGCTACATAACTTCTCTTTTTATACTATCAATAGACTATTCCCTTGAAGGATAACTATTTACAAAATAAAAATAAAAATGCTTAGATCACTCCCTTGAAGGATGGCTAGGCCGAGCTTTATTCTCAAAGAGGCATACAAGTCTAAAGTTTCTCATATTGATCAGCTTCATATGACCTCAACACGTACACAATCCCATTATAGGCTTCTCATATTGATCAACTTACACACACACACAAAAAAGATTTAAGTCATGGATTTGCTTATAGTATCTCTCATGTCACCCAGAATAGGGGCATATCATTCTCAATTTGAAGGTTATGCTACCCAAAAAATTTCCCTCATTTTATCCCTTTTTCCTTCATACTCTTTTCACAGGACTTTGAACTTGCTTAACACAAGGTGAACATGATGATTCTTTAAAAAATAAAATGGTCCAATGATGCAAAGAATAAAAATATCTTGTATTCTTGATCGTATTTATGTTATGATTATAGTCTTTGCCAATACATGAGAATTCTACCTCCTTATTTTCCCATCCAAATCACATGTCAATTAGTCTACTAAGATGAAAACATCATACTAACACTATCTAGCCTACTCAATTTATTTTAAGCATACACCATCATAAATATATAAAAATTATGAAATAAAATAACATACCCAACCTATTCATTTTAAGCATACACCATCACAAACATGGAAAAATGCTAAGATGAAGCTAATAAACCAACTATGCATATACCATCACATATATGAGAAATGCTAGTCTAACTCAACTAACATGATCAACATTAACATCAAAATTAATATAATCATGCACATAAATATCATCATCAAAATCACAATATATGCATCTTAGAATCACAATAAATAAACATCTCATATGTATGTATATATATATATATATATATATATATACATATATACATATGCTCAGAATACATGTCCATCAATACATCATCATAATATCATCTCTCCTTCAAAATATACATCTCACATCTCTAGCTCATAAGCTAGTGTACATATAACATATATAACCAAAAAGAGAAAACTCTGGCACTTAGATTCCTCAAGGCTCTGTACATGGTAATGAAGAAGTAGTGTCATCACCACTCTCTGCCCATCTACATCTACATGAGCTAGAAGCGGTGGCATATGCCACATATCTCTCTTTCTATCTGAACTCGAAATACCTCTGAATCTATAAAAACTCCTTGATGGGCTTCTCATAATAGGTAATCTCATCTAAGGTAGTAGTATATCTCACCAGGTACATAGTTTATGGTGGTCCCATCACACTGACTGAAGGCTTGACCTATACTAGTCCCTATGGTGGAAGAGGAAGAGTAGCCTGACATACTACTCTCAAACTATCCCTCTCTACTGTTAATGTAGTAACCTACCCATGTAACACCCCAACCTAGCCTTATAGTGCCCCAACCTAGCCCTTTAATGTCTCTACCTATCCTTGTAAGGCTAATACCTATGCATCTGCTATATCTCTAGCCTACACTACTACATCTCATTCCTCTACAGTTGTATCTCTCTCCCTCACCACACTCTCCAAATTTAGTGGTGGCCTCCTAACCTCAACTATGGGATGTAAACTATCCCACCAAGTTGTATATGCTATTATACACCCTAGATCAACTACACCCAACCCTATTGGTAGCTCCTCAAAATCTATCCCATATGTCTCTTGAGGTAAAGGTAGGGGTGCCTCTATATCATCCCTCCTATATTAAGGGAAAGTAGGTGGTATGTCTTATAGTAAGTCAAACTACCTTTTAACCCATGCCATAGGTACCATCTCCAATTGACTTACTCATCTCCCCTAACCCATAATGAGCTTTACAATCCAACCATCTATTGTGCCTATCTTTTGAATATGGGTTATGTTAGGTAGGGTCTCATTAGAATATCTTTAGGGATTAAACCCTCAATCATGTGCCTATAATAATTAATGTCACACACCATGCCATCTACTAAGGTCTATGCCATCCCATCTCTCCACTACCTAAAATCCACCCTAAAGCTAGTTAGAATCATAGTAGGTAACCCCAATGGTTAGGTCACCATGATGTGTTCATATGCCTAGTAGTAGAGTAAATGGTTGACACACAAACTATATCATCATCATAGTCTCAAACCCTATATCTCTTTGTATAATTGAGCCAAAAACATATGTCCACATGTAAAAATAGTCTATTACTCAACCATCTATGCTACAACACCCATCAATGCAATCAAAAATATCCTACCATCTACATTTGTTAATGCATACACTATGATTCCGATCATCATCATGATGCTTAGCCTATGTTGCTCCTCATCAACACTATATAGTGGCTCATAGGTGAAACTCACTAAATGATAAGTCACCTGACTAACATGCTCACCATATAATGTTACCTTGTGTATATCATGCTCCTCTCTTGATCATATTAAGAGCTCCTCACCTTGGAGTGGTAAGCATAATATCTTTTATACATCCTCCTATGTCATTATCAACTCTCTAGTTGATAGATGGAAAGTGTTGGTGGTGTAATCCAACCTCTTGATTAGTGTTATCACTAGGCTCAAGTCTGGTGTGACTCTACAATATCACTACACTCTCCTTAAGCCTACAACTACCTTGTGATCCCACTAATTTTGGGTGACATCCCTCCTCATACGTGTCAACATCCTTGATAAATGATCTTGTAGTGTCAGTTTCAGTCTCATCTACATCTATACACATAACTCAAGTCACATTATTCCCAATATAATATATCACAACCTTTTTCCATACTCTTTGTTATAACTACATTGGTTTGAAACCCTCCACAATGATATGTAGGTATCACTCAATTGACATGAGCTCTTCTAAGGTTAGCACAACCATTAAGCTAGTTGACTACTTCCATTAGGGATCCAAACTGACCATTTTTCCTAATTTATGATTCTCCACAGTCATTGACATCAATTTTCATGCCAACATTAGTGCTTGGTCTCAGATGACATTGTCAAAAACCTATCAACATCAGCAATGTGTTGACCGATGTTGATGGACCCTATTGATGTTTATGACTAGTTTAGCCCTAGGGCTGAATGACCCATCCCCAGTAGTTCACATTTTAAACTAAAAATTACCCCATAATCCTCCCAACTTATCCTAAAACCTACTATAAGTAATTTGTGACCCATCTAATACCATTTTATTTTACCCCCACCTCTAAATTAGTCTACAAAATCAATTTAACCAATTCACATTCATAACCAAATGATAGAAACCTTTACCTCATCTCTCTGTCTCCTTCAGGCTAGCATAGCTAGATCTTGTGGTGGCATGCCTCTAGATGGGTCCCTTCCTCACTCAACCATCTCAATCATAGATAGAGCTCTATTTTTCTCCAATAATAAGTTTCAAATGAGTTTGGTTGGCTACCAAACCCCCTTTTATCAAGTTTGGTCAGCCACCGACATTGGTATCCTTGACCTAATCTAAGGACATCAACACTTAAGGCTACCAACATTGGAAACATTGCCCTAATATGCTAATGTTATCAATATTTAATACTTAAATTATTGATTTCATTGACATTGGCACCTTTGGATTAATTTTTCCACTAGTAACCCTAACTTTTTAGACTTTACTCATACTCTGGGGTGATTTGGAGATTACGTATATCTCACTGACCATAACCACAAACTTGGAGATCACATATATCTCCCAAAACATAAAAATCAATCTTAAATACCACTTAAATATCTACCCATAATGAACTTAATTGAGATCATGAATATCTCCTCACTCATTGAGCCTTTTACACCAACTTTTCATTGTTTGTCTTGACTACTTATGTTATTCCAATATAGTTGACTATTATACACACACATGTATATTATGTGTTTAAGATGGTAAAAAAGATCATCATATCACCTACTACCTTTTTATGTTTCCTAGGGGCACTTCCTACCTCAGATACCTGGCACACATAGACTATTGGAGCTACAACTTTGATTATTTTTTACCTTCTCAGCTATCGATTACAAGTTGTGATTTGGTTATTTCTATTTGAGTCCTCCTCAACCTTGCTTGTTCTTGACTTTTTCAACAATATCTCATAGTATTATACACACATTCAATGATACCACATTCTCCTCCACTAACCTAATTAACTTCTTATCAAACTGGTACCCAATTTTGGTTTCTCCTTTGTTGATTCCTATTTTGAGTTTTGAGGGGGGATACCTCATCCAATACTTGGATCATCTAACTCCTATCTTTGTCTTAAAACTTGTCAGTGAAAATTACAAGACAAAAAGGGCCAAATTTAGACACTAAAATTATGTCATACACATGTGCATACTCCTTATGTTGAAATCCCTTTGAGCCCTGTTTCAATAATAGTAATTGGCCTTCCTAACCCATGCTTTTACTCCTCACATATTTAATTAATTTGCAATATATAATTAAGTTAGTTAAAAACCCCTTTTTCCACCTTACCAAGCCACCTCATCTTAAGACTAATTCTCACCTGATGAGTTACCACAAGACTTAGTCCCCTTATCCTAACTACCTAAGACTTATTCTCACTTCAAAACTAAATTCCTAATCAACTACATGCTTCTTAGCCTCTTATTTTTACCATTTTTTAATGGGTACCACATTTGGCATGAGGATAAACAAAAAAATAACCAAAAATATTAGTTTTACCTATTCTAAGGCCATCAATGTTAGTCAACCCATGGCTGATGTCAGCAAGATCATCGACATCAGTTATATAAACCAAACTCCAACCTTATGTTTAGGTTAGTAGAAGTCAATAAAACTCATTATTATTTTCATCCAAGATCTTGGAATTAAAATTTTTACATCCTATCATACTATTATCTTGCATGAGTCAAGCTAGATCAGGAACCAACCTCTTGAGAACCAATAACAACCGTTTGTTTTCTCTGTTCAGGGTATCAATTTGGACTACCTGATAGGAGTTATCTATCTAGCACTTCTCATTCAGTCACCACTATATCTAAGTACATCATTTATTCTATATATCTTATAAGCATTTAATTTTATATCACTTTATATTTATACTATTCATTACTTTACACATTCCTGACCAAACCCATATGAGGGAGTTATAAAGCTTCCCTACTTATTTCCCCTTGACTTGACACACCAAACCTTTGAGTAGATCCATATAAATCATACTATCTCTCTCTAACCTCCCAAACCTAAACAAAACCATTTCCTAGACCCAAAAAATCATTCTCCAAGATCTAAAGAAATTATTGCCCCTACTGACCTCATTAGCATAACCAACATTAGTCACCTTCACCCATTGACCTCAGTAGCATAATTGATATTAGTCACTTCCTTATTGGCGTCAGCAACTATGTATTTTCCTAACCTTTCCAAAACCTACCCAAACACCTTATAAAATTTAAAAAAAAACATACCACCTACACTCTGTCACTTTCTATTGCACTCAATTTGCAAATAATGGTAACATTATCTCTTCTTCACTCTCTCTTTACCTCTCTTTTAGTTATTTATTACTCTTTTGTCTCTCAAAAGTGGAATGCCATCTATAAGGAAGTTTCACACTTCCTAGAATAAGTGTGTAGCTTGGAATCCCACTCAAATATCTTTTAACAAACATTTTTTGCTAGTTAGTTCTTACTTACAAGTAGTCCTCCCTAGCCAAAGAGGAGTGCTCACAACATTTGGATACAATGCACAAACCAATTTGGGTTCATTCTAATCACTTATCCCTATCATTCTTATCTATTTTTTATATAGACTTGAAATAAACAAATTTTATTAAAATAGTGATAATAATATCAAATGGATATCTCCAAGCCAACATGGATAGGTCATGATGGGGTTTTCATGAGGAATAACTCACCTTCTTACACTCAGCCAAGACCTAACTACCATCATATAAGTAGAACTTTGAGAAACACTAGAATATGATCTTAGAGTGGTTACATGAGAATTTTAAAAGGTGTGAGATGAAAAAGATAAGACTATTATTATATAAAATTCAATGGAGATCATTGAATAATCTTCAAATAAGGAACCCAGCCATACCTTTAGTTAAGAGTCTAATTTGAGATACCTACAATCAAGGGGAAAATAATGTGGTTGAGTCCTAGATTATTTGAAATAGGTAAAGGATGGTTGGGAGAGATAAAATATTATGTAGGATAGGAAGGTCCTAATTACTATGTACTCATCATCCACTAAACCTAAGAGTTTTAGACATGAATAGAAACTACACCTACAACTAGGACCTATTAGGCCTCTAATAGGTAGACTTCAGAAATAGAGTTGGAAATGTGTTGAGATGATGTAAGGGGTAAAATAACATGGAAGAGGTTTATTTTCATGAGTAATATAAATTATAATTCTTCCATTGGATTTTTTATCCTTGTAGTAAGGAGAAGTCCAAAACGAGCAATTAGGCCTATTAGGCTTGAATTGGTTGTCACAAGCCATACATGGAAATTAGAGGTGAATTTCATGTTAGAGAGTATTATAAGGTTTTTAATATTTAGGGGATATATATATGGATTTTAAAAACTTAATATATGATCTATGAACTCATAAAACATATAATAATGCACACTTGCAGACCTTTAGGGTCATACTGGCATAGTGAACCAAGAAACCTAGATAAGAATGAATGGAGTAGAAGGGGATATTGGAAAGAGAAAGGGAATGGATGAAAATTTTAATAGTTAAAATATTTTTTACATATAGTTATAAAAAATACATTAATAAACAAATAAGAAGGCATACTCAGAGATTTCATACTCAATCATGCAGTAAGTAGGCAAAGTAAGTAGGCAACTAGCTAGTCTTAGAAAAATGATCAGTTGAGACCCTTGTAGGTATATTAATGTATTTAAATTTGGTAGGAATGGTAATTTTAAATGATTAAATTCTTTCATTCTCCCATTTTGGTCATAAAAATAGTGGGTATACCCACTATTTTGTCTCAGACCAAGCCTTGTCTGAGATAGTCAGCTTGAGAGCTAGATGGGTGAATTTATGTCTTAAAGGGATTAAAAATATGTTAAAGGACATAAATGATTATAAAATAGTGTTAAATTATGGTTTAATCCATCATAAATCCTCCAAAATTTATAACACTCATATCTATAGTCAAGTGCCTTAGAGATATGACATTGCAGATATTCATACAAGCATGTCTATAGAACCTAATGCCATCTTAAGTTACTTTCAAGCTCTTGAAATAAGTTATATGGTCAAGGTTAGGTTTATTAATAATTTTAAGACCTTAAAAGAAGGTTTCAAATGAAAATAAGTGAGTAAAAAGTCAAAATGTCTCCAAAACCTTGCTCGAGCTCCTCACCCTGCACATAGTCAACTCAAGAGCCAACTTCAAGTGCTCACACACTTCATCACAATAAGGATCAAGGAAAAATATCATATGGAAGTTCTAATTATATATATTTACCTTAAATTAATGGAATATTTAGTGGGAATAAGGGGCACACCTTTATGAACCAAAGTTAGTAAGGTTAACCTATTCAAATTACTTCTAAAAAAAGACAAGCTCACTTCTCTATGTCCACATCTTAGTCCACTTTTTGTATGTAAAATTTATCATATTAGGAAATTTATAGGGATCCATGTACCTAAAATATGTGATATTATTTTTGGGTTTAGGGGCATGTACTCTATGAATCATTGCTAAGAGTACAAGACACCCAAAACCTCCCTAAAACCCTCATACATACCTAATTATAGAGATCACTAAATATTTACATATATAATAACTATTTTAGACTATCTAAAACATGGATCATGTAGCACACTTAGGGGATATTCTAGTTGTGGTAGTGAATTGTATGGACACTATATAGAAGTGTCATGAATCTATACTTTTGTAAGGTTTTAGGTAGAATGTAGAGTTCTATGCATAATGAAGAGTTAAAAATCATTAGAGGGGATGGTTTGGGACTTTTTACATTACATAAAGTCATAATATGCCTAAATTTTCACCTAAATAGGCCTTTAAAACTCATCTCTAAACTTCCAATTTGTAAAAATCAAGAAAAATGAGACATAATCAACTATTGTGATCAAATTGTAGATGTTTCTTGATCAAAAAGGTTCATGTGATGATGTAACAAGTTTTTTAAAACCTAATAATTATCTATCTATTGGTTATCAAGCTCTCTTATAGGTCTCCAATGGCTTTCAAACACCAACACTTAGGAAATTAGGCCTAATTAGCCTATTTAGCCTACTTGGTCAACCAAGAGGGCTCAAAGTTGGTATAGAGGGGATAATGAAGAAACCCAATGCAAATTATAGTGTCATGTAACTAATAATTTGGATGGGAAAATGAATTTTCAAGGTCATTTTATAGGAGTAAACATAGCTTCATCATAAAGTCAACATTTTCATTGAAAGAGAGGTTGTTTAATGCCCCTTGATAGGCCTAATCACACCTAAGTACACCATGTAACTACCATTGGGAGAAGTGATGTACTATTTTTAGCATGGTAAAACCTTTTAAAAGTATAACTAAAGCTGAATCAGCCCCCATCACCTCATTTTCAATGGAAAAAGTGGTCATTAAAGAGGAGCTATGCATGGAAAAGATTAAAGAGAGACTATGTAACTAATGTGACTACTACATGGAGTGGACCTTGGTCATTCATGAACCCTTATCCACTTTTCCATGCCATTATTCCATCTCTCTCTCCATTTTTCCTATATATTTAAGTCTTTAGTCCTTGTATTGTATCCCTTAAGTTGGTATGAGGAAACTCTACCAATCCTTGTACTTGCAAACCTATTGGATTGATAAATAGAACATTTGTGGATGATTCTTAATCAATACTTATTATATTCATACTAGTTTCGATATGCAATAGTGGTTTAATCTTCGCTTTTATAGGTCCAAGTTTGACCTAGTTACTAATAATCTTTCTTTTCCATTTATCTAGTGTGTCATGAGGTTGATGACTCAAGATTTAAGTGGATGTCTGATTGTAAGTACCTTTAACTAGGACTTATTTTCATTACCCTCCTACTATAGTCACTCAAACTGACCTCTAAGTGAAATTTTGTTTCTTGTAAGCCATTATAGGTAGTGTGTTAGCTCTTTGAATTATCCATTAGTGTGATTAAGAGTCCAAGATGAGTGGATAAGTGAATATCATGGTGAATCAACACTTTAGAGTAGGTTTAATTTATGTGATTTATTTACCCCTTTTTATCCCAATAGGATTAAGTCTTAAAGAAAGAAATTAAAGTTGACAAATCTAGGGATCTATCCCCATAAAATCTATAGGTTTGGCCTAAACAATAGGTAACCCATGACCTATAGGCCACTCTCATGTTATCCTAGGTTTGAGGTGGATGTGAACAGTCCTTTCCTTGGCAAAGGTACAACCTAGATTCCTAGTAGGGATGAGGTGGGAGGGAGATACATAGGGTCATGGGATGTGTATGGAGTATGAGATGTGATGGAAGACTTGTGAATGGGTTTGAGAAAAAGGGCTTCTAAGTGATCTCATATAGGAGTGATAAGTTTGGTTGTTTAAGAGGAAAGACACCTTATTCGACAAAAGTTTCACCTTGATCATAGCCTCCTTGAGGCTCTTCAATAGGTGCAGGCTCATTTTCAAACCCTTTGATTTCCCACATCCTTAGTCTATCTATTGAGCATTGGGAACACCCTTTTTTCAAGTAAAGTTGCTCCTTGATATCCCATTGAGTTTCCTCTTCAACCATCTTCCACATGTCCATACTCCCTTGAGCTAAACCTCTTAAGCATTCCATGAGATGGTTAGGGAGAATGTCAAACTCATCTTCCCATGTTCTCATCATTTATTCACTATCTAGTAAGTTTGGCATGATTTATTATAAGTATTTCATTTGAGAGGGGGTTAATGGAGGAGGAGAAGGGTAATAGTAGGGATTACGAACAAATTCAATTTTCCTATACTAAGTTTATATGAATTAACATCATGCATGGGAATATCTTGATTTCCAATTAATGAGGTCATATTATTCCTCATGACAAGATTGACAAGAGTCATCTTGAGGTTGATAGGGAGGCACACGTTGATAGATTTATTGATAAGGCTACTCAACAACAAGATGTTCATATGGAGAAAGACTAGGATAAATATAAGGTTGCCATGACTCATAGGATTGATAGAAACTTTGATAGGGTTGTTGACGGGTGTAACCATGGACCATAACAATGTTAATAGTGAGGTGTGTAGTAGGAGTTCTCATTATACCCATCCATATCAACCTCATGGGTTAAATGAAATACAAGAAATAATAAAAATCTTCAATAAGATATATTTGGTCTACTTACAACTAGAAGGTTTAATTCAGAGTCATCATTGGTGCTATCTTATTTACTTCTAAAATATTATTAGAGGAAAGACACACCAACAATATTTCCACTCTCTTAGACCTTGGTCCCACTAGGTGTTCCAAAACTATTTTCACCAAATATTTCACCCTAGAAGAGGTTATTTAATCCTACTCTAAGATTTGTGAAATATTGAAATACCTCTAGGCATATGGGTTGCCTATAGTAGAGGTAGACCTATATGATTAGCTCCCTAGATCAACCCTTAAGTGGTTATCACCTACACTAATTGATTGCTTATGTAAAAATAGATTTAAAAAAATGCATTCAAGTAAACTAATCTAAGGAGGTGATACAATATAAATATCTCCACAAGATCATCATACTCTTTAACTAAGAGACATGAGTTATAACACTAGCTTCAAATTTGTAGAATACTCTAACATTAGTATTTCAAATATGAAGGTGATATACATGAAACTACTGAAGGTAAGTGGAATAGAAATTAGTTACAAACACTATGGATAATTTCACACCTTAAGGTATTCTATATTCAAACACACTAGCTACACTCCATATGACATGTTAGAGTGAGAAATTATTGCACCAAACATGAAAGGACAAAAAGAAGATAATGATAGATGTTTATCACTAGACCTCACCATACATCACTTCACACAGTTAAAAAATATGTTTGTGAACTATAAAATAGATTTAATATAATATTAAAAGGAAAATTACAATATCAAATAATCATGGATTTACCATACCAAGTGTGCAATGCCATATATTAGTTAAAATGGCTTACATTTATAGAATGTGTGAAGAGAGAGAAGAAAGTGGAGTTCAAGGGTCATAACGACACATGTTAAAGCATGATAAATAGTTACATATAAGAATAATAATGTTGATAATAGAGGTATGGAAAGTCCTCTTGGACAAATATCCATGTAAAACATGAAATTCCTCAAAACTTGCATGGAGGTCTTCAAAATGGATTCATGAAATTGGCCACATGATTATGAATATTTTGGATGCTCCAAACCAGACTAGGGAGAATTAACACATGTGAACTATAAAGGAGGGGTTAAAATCATAGAAAAATAACCATAAGATGTGTCCCTCACGTTTTGTCTTCTTCTAGACACTTATTCTCACCATATGTAGTCACCATCACTAGATTTATAGTTTGTCTTCACATTTGGCACCAAAATGGCCTTCAATTTCTCAATACAATCCATGTAAGGGGTGATATAAAACCTATAAAGAGTATATTTATCTCCCAATTAATTAGTAAAACCTTAAAATCCCTCCCAATTAGACTGATCACTTTCTCACTTGTCAACCACTCCATTTCCATTGTATGTCACAGACTACTTGAAGTGAATGATCTAGCAAAGGTGTTTCTATGATTTTTTTAAGAAATAAACATGAAGAGTTATATTAGGTCCCAGTTGACCTTCCCAATTTATTATCATCCTTTAACTCTCCTCTAAACCTACAAAACACATAAAATCTATCAATAAAACCTATTTTTTACCCTTTCTATCCAAGTAAGGTACCAACCAAATAGAAGGGATGGACATTGAGAGAGTCTTATTCAATCCCAAAACCATTTCTACATAATACTATCTCTCTTGGATGCATCCTTACTCATTTGGGTTTATAACATTTTAAACTCTTAAGGATTGTTCATACAATCTTGATGTTGAAACCATATACCAATTCCACTAAAATAATGTTAGGGGCCCTCTTCAACATCTCTTAACTCCTTGGGTCTCCATACTGAATGTTTGTATTGGTATGAGTATTTAAAGATGGGCTCTCGAGCTTGGGAGTACATTCTAGATAGGTCTGAGATGTTTTTTAGGCCAAAAATGACTTTCTTATGATTTATTTTATAGACCAAATTCTCTAAAAAACTTCATATATCCCCATAAAATTCATCTAATAAATTATAATATTCATTTTTTCCTAAAATTGGTATTGAGACTGCATTAAGGCTTTAGGCCTAGACTAGGCCTAATAGGCATAACTATGCATAGTTATTCCTAACCACGTTTGAGTGGTTTCTCAAGATTTCAAGGTCTCTTTCATGTTTTTTCATGTTAAAGTCATCACTAAAACCCTTATACACTATTATAATACTTCCCAACACATCCATTCATCATCCATTCACCCAATCATGTAGTATAGAGTGTCTAGGAGTGCCCTCTTTTTAAGACAAAACATAAGGTACTTCTCCTATTGTCTTATTAAAAATGAATATAATATAGGCTCAAATAGTATTTTAGTACATTATGTACCAATTTTAAAAGTTATATCACACCAATAAGCCCTTCGAATTTCCAAAAAACCTCAAGATAGATTGTGTAGCATTGACTGTACAGGGTTCTTTATATGCAAGATTGGACTTTCTTGGTTCACCTTTCCATACCCTATTTATTTGGTGTGATAATCACATGGTATGTTCATCACCACTTGTGATAGTGTTCCTATTCATACTCATCATCCTAACCTCTACCAACTTTGTCAACAAGTACTCTCTCCACTACCTACACCTAGTCTATAGTCAGACTGTGTGACTATAGGTGCATATTCTCAAGCAAAAGGTATTCCTAGAAGGTTTTATGAATAGTGTGTATCATTATTATATATTATTTTAATCCCTTTAATTCATATTAATTCTTTAACTTGTCCATATCATGCCCTAAGTTAAACCCACACCTAAACTACTATGTTAGACTTGCACTATTACTCTAAAATCAACTTTAAGTAACCTTTTAAGATAAAAAAGGACCCCTATAGGTGTTAGTCTGAGTCAAAACTATGTGCTTACAATCCCTTCAATTCTCTTTGGTCCACTAGTGACATTTATCATCATATGAGAATAATTTTCTGTAATATATGCTCTTAATTTCCAATTCCAACACATTATATGTTGTAGACTAACTATAGGTTCTCATTTAGAGGCCATGAGATTGGTAGGTCGTGATTTTATCTTGAAACTAGGTTTCACCCATTTTTATTTTTCTTGAGGCTATTAGAAACAATCCTAACCAAATATAGTCAATTCATTCCATTGAATCCATAGATTCAATCCATACTCTCATCATGTTACAGGTTGATATTGTTAAGGTTCTCTTTATTTCAAACATCACTGAATACCTAAAATAGAAGTTTGCCTACATTGGAACTTGGTTTGCATTATCTCATTTTGACCATACTACTTTTCATGTCTAGACACCATCTCCAAGCCTAGGCTACATGATTGAAATAATTAGGCCCAACTAAACTTTAGAACACTTCACTATGGGAGGATCTAACATATGGACATGACCTTATTTGGAAAAGTTAAGGTAAAGTGTCCTTGAAGTAGCCATATCAACTTATAAGCATGGATATCAAGTCTACCTACAATATGATGACTCAAAAATTGATTATATAGAATTATATATGTTCTTAGACTTGATTAATCTCTCAAACAAGCTCAAACACCCTCTTTCAACTCTACTCACCCTCTGTTAGAGTTATAGTCAGGCCACTATAGGTGGTAATCTATAGGATATAAGGTAGTATGTGTTAGATTATTTCTCCAAGTCAATTTCTCACCTTTTTAAAGGTTACAACTTGTTTTTTCAAACTAAGGACCATCTCAACACTTTAAAAACCTCTATATCTAATCCTCATGATTGTGCAAGGTTCTCTATCACCTAACTATGTATGATGTCATGAAGGAAGATTATTGTGTGAGTGTGTTAGACCTTTAACCTCACATAAAACACTCTTGATACATAAATCCTTCAAAAATAAGTTAACCATCATGAAGTATGAAAGTGGAAACTATTATTATACCCATTTTTTTTAAAGCCACTTACACCAGAATGACCCTGTAATAGGTGAAACTTGGTCTATAGCCTCAATAGAGTTCTCAACTAAAACACTAAGTTGTTTTGATCATAAACTTACCTCCACACATTCAATCAAGGCTGGAAACCATGAGATAGTAAATACACACTCTCAAACACCATGTACATTACTTGGTTTGTATGTACTAACTCAAAAAGAAAGGAAACCATGAGGTGATGGGGATGAGTATGCTAAAATGAGTGACAAACCTCCTTAGTAATGGTTTATAGAGTTTGGTTAACCAATCCTAGAACTCTTGTCATGGAACTAGATTGGACAAAGGTTAATTTCATCCCTTAAGATCATTTAACTTTATTCCTCTCTTGTTGGTCGTACCATCACAAAATCGACTAACTATTTCTACATGCTAGGTAAAGTGATCGAATAATAGAATGGTTCTATGCCATTTTAATGTGTTTCAAATTTTACCAAGTGTGGAAGTGAGTTTAGGGGAGCTAAAGATATACTATATAGTCCTTCCACATGTGCCACACTCCTGCACAAATCATATAACTACCCAAACTTTCTCCTTTTTAAACTATTTTCTTGTTATAACATATAAACCTACATATTGTCCATTATGAAATAGTATTTATGACTTCTAATGATACATGGGACACAAAATTGCATAGTGATACACTTATTTGTAGGGAAAATTGTACAATCTTTATAAATATCCTAAATATGACCTTCAATAACATGAAATGACACAAAGGACTAAATTGAATATGACCAAGGCTAAAAACACATAAATTCACACCCCTAAGACAATGGTACACCCTATAAGACTCTAATAGACCCCTATAAAAGTTTTCAACTATAGGGTGTTAATCTATTTTAACTTGTGGTCAAAATAGTCAATAACTACCTTCAAATAAGTATGACCATGTGGTTAGTCTTCTATGCAGATATGGATTGAATGTTACATGGTTGTCTATTTAAATTCATTAGGACACCATAAAAAGTGAACAAAGGTGTTATATTTAAGTATAATAACCCTGTTCTCATAATAACCAAACTCCATTATGTCTCAAAATGTAGGTTTATATGTTAGAAACCACCAACTAGCTTCCTAACACATTCATAGGCCTATTTAGCAAAATTTAAGGTTTGTTAGTATAGGTTAAGGTATTTAAATAATCCTAGGTTTCCTTTTATCACTTTTTATGTTTGATTGATGATCTACAAATGTTATTTCTTATTGAGTATGTGAGTAGGGGTGCCTAGGGTCTTCATTGGTCATCTTGTGTATGGTTCAAAAGTCCTTTTGACATCTCTCAAAGGACATTTTTTATATAGTGTATTCATTATGCACATTCATCTCATAATGATCTCTAAGTCCTAATTTAAATATCTATGTAGCCTTATGATTACCACCTATAGGTTTTAACCCTTATACCCATGCTTAAGGGTTGAAAAGAAGGCCAAATTTTGTATAGAACCATGAATATCCATTAAGATTTAGAAAAGGGAATATCTAGGTGTAAGTCATGTTGAGAAGGTGTAATGGCCACCTATTGGAAGACAACTCAGATCCACCTTGTAAAGGTTTTTAAAAAATCACCATATACAACTAAGTCTCAAAATGCAAATAAAGGTTACATATTGTAAAGGTTTCTATATTAAGGGATTTGAGTTTGATTTAATGAAATAAATTGAGATATCAAACATGACATGAAATAATTACTCTTACTTAGGAGCCTACTTAAGGACTCTTGACAATCAACATATCTAAACCACTACCTAAATCTATAGGTAGTCTATTTATAACCTTTAACATTAAATGGTATGTTCACATAAGGGGAAATTTTAGACTAAGATGGTGTTAAGATCATATAACTCATGTTTCTAAGGATACAAAATTTGGATAGATGACCAAGTATAATGGCTCAAGTATATACAATGATTTAGGCTTAGTTAGTCTACAATGCTTGAATGGAGTAAATGTAAATTTTAAAAAAATGTGAAAAGGAATCTTGGAGTGATGATGATATGTGTATGGCTCATATTCTCATATGATGGTGATTACAAGTTAAGGTTATTTTCTGGTCTGAGTTGGATATCCAAGACACACAAGCCTATCTTGATTGTGTAAGTAAACCTTGATAGCTAATATAGGGGTGGTTAATCTGCAAGGCTATGGTAACTTATTGAGAACATGTTACCTAAGCCATAAATACATAATTATAAAGATAAAAAGGGTCTACTTTGATCTTTCCTACCAACTATTTCAAGCATCTACACTGAATGGTGATTATTAAGGCAAGCTTAAGAGAGAGGGGTTGATATGATGGTCTAGGAAAATAAGGATAAGTGAAGAAGGTAGAAAGTAGAATTAAGAGGATGTTATGATAACATTAAGGCTATAAATTCACCTATAGGTGAATTAAGGTTATAAATCCTAGTATAATCCATGACTTAAAGCCTCCCTTAGATCTCAAGACCCCACCTCCACCTCAATAGCAAATCCAAAACTGTAAAGAATACTCAAGGTAATGAGAAAGTGTATAAAGATATTTTTAACCCTAAAAGAGGTGTTTAAATCAAATAAATATAGAAAAATAGTCAAATTCAATCTTAACACCTTATCAAGATCCATTACCTTAAGTAACCATGTTGAGTCGCCATTTTTAGCACTCATATCTCACATGACATGAATACTCAGACCTAATGCTCTTAGTGGGAGTTGGGCACCCCTATGTACTCAAGATATATGAAGGAAAGAGTGGGATTTAGGAGCCCAACTCTATGAACAGACCTTAATATTGTAACATTCACAAATTACATAGTAAGGATCTCAAAGAACATATTTCATTCATATCTCATCATACAGTATGGGACCTAGAGATATTCAATATATTTAAAGGGGTCTGTGGGCGAGATTTTCATGGAAAGTATTTTTGGTTTAGAGGTTCATACTCTATGAACCATAATTAATATGGTGGACCTCCAAAACCCTCTATAAACCTTTATCATGACCCAATGTGTAAGTTACACACTCAAACACTTCCAGATGAATAATCTAGGTTATGAAACAATCTTACTGGTCTCCCCAAGTCACATATGAACCCAAAATGGTTTGTTGGTTAACATGTGTAGGGTATGTGTTATACAGATCAAGCCTAAAATAAATACTCTAAACTGATATGAAAGAATTTGAAAAGGATCTACACATCCCATATGTTTCTAAGGATAGGTATCTAGAGGTCTCAAATAAATACATAATAGCCACCTAAAGGAGCCTCCATGCCTGATAACCACTTACAAACCTACCTAGGTACATAGGTGGAGAACTTTATGCACATAAAGGAGAGGTAAGTAGCTTAATTAAGCTAATTCAAATGATATAGGGGCCCCCAAAAGTAAATTTCATACCATCAATGGTGGATAAGTGATTCATAGCTCTAGTTTGAGGTTAAAACTTAGAAACCCTACCTTTAGGCATGTTGGTCTAACACTTCCCTCAAGATAATAGTACTTTAAGTCTGAAACAAAGGATAAAATAGAGTTGAATATCACCTCATACTTCAATGGATATGTTTTTAAATGAGTTTTAGGTGTGTGAGTAACATTGGTTTTCAAAGGAGAGGTTATAGTTGGTCATTTTAGCTTAAGAGTGCCTTGAAACTACCCAGAATGCATATTTCTCACACGAGGAGAAACTTAGTGAGCTCATAAATGTAAAAAACAGTTAGATGGGGAGATGATAACTTTGGGAGAGTTGAGGATCCTTGTGTACAAGAAAATAGTGGAGTTTTTTTAAGGGTTAGGGGCCTAGCCTTTTCAAACCATTGTTAAGGGTCTAAAACCCCCTTAAACCTCCTTAAAACTCTAATAATGACCTAATTGATAATATATTAGATAAAATTAATTTAAATGAATTAGGATGGATCAATAAACACTTTGAATATATATTAAACTCTTAAGGTATCACATCCATAGTACTAATATCTATGGACTATTGTATAAACCCCCTTATAAACTATAATTTTGTAAGGTTTTGAGTAGAATCCAAAGTGCATAAAATTTTCAAGGGTTGAAAATAATTGGATAATGTAATATGAGACATATTTCACCTTCTCAATCATTAATCACTTACAAGTATTCCTAGAGATAATAATATAGGTTTGTGCCAAATAGGTAGTCTAAATGTGCTAAAGGGAGGTGACCTAATCATCTAAGTAAGGTAGAATTATATGTGTGAGCTATCTAGGGAACTTAAGTATTTATATATAATGTTGTTTTAGGCTTTAATAAGGCTTAATTAGTCATTTTCAATACCTCATTTAGTCCTCATATACATCCAAGCAATGAACATGTAAGAGAGTAGGCTAATTATCTAACATGCATACTTAAGCAATAATAGGGAGATGTTCATAAGCAGAGAAGGTTGATATGGAGTTAATAATCAATTTTAAACTCATAAAAATATATATTTATTCAATAATACTCAACATCCATGGCCATTATATAGGATTAGGTATTTTTTTAACCTAGTCAAGAAGCAAGAAAGAGGTGACTACTAAATGCTTCATAGAGGAGGACTAATTGAGCCATATCAATGCTTTATAACTATCATAAGGAGAGGGAATTTAATAGGATCAGAATTAATATGATATTAATTGGGCCAACCTTGTCTAAAAATAGAATCTAATGCCCCAAATATTTTCATTAAATACATGAATCAACCTAGGTAATGCATGGAGGAGTGTGGATGTTATTTGTAACTTCCAATTGAAGGGATCTTGGTCACTCATGACCTCTTCATGCACTTTAAATGATGGAATATATTATGATTCTTATTCATTATTGTATATATTCAAGCCTTAAGGGAATTTTAACTATCCCTTAGTTGGGTATGATAAGACTCTACCAAAATTATATCTTGAAGACCTTTTGAATCAATAAAGGACTATTTTTAGATTTATTTTCTAGCTTAGTGTGTTATGGTTTATTGATTTTCATAAAGTGTGATGTTTATTATCTTATGTAGGTCCTCTCCTTCACCTAGTTTCTATAATGTCATCCTATGTATGTCATGTGATGTGTTAAAGTGTTGGTAGTTGTGTTGAAGAGTATGTTTGTTGATAGTGCTTCAAGCAAAACTCTTGTCCATTACCTTCAAGTTGTAGTCATCCATCATAGCCTTCACATGAAATAATCATTATTAGGATTTTATTAGGAATCTTTTTTTAGTCATAAATCTTTAATTGATTCATAAAGTGTTTATTGAAGATCAATATTGGTGCATCACCTCATTAGGTTAGTTTTATTTCATGCATTTATCTATCTATTTTCACCCCAAAAATGATTAGGTCTTATAGAGTGAGCTCAATTTGATGTACCAGGGGTGATATACCCATAAACTAGAGGTTTGTTTTTTTATAAGTCACTCACAACATTTGGACCAATCCCAAGTTATCCCAAACTTAGAGGTAGGTCTAAAAAACCTCCTCCTAGGGTACAATTTGGAGTGTTAACATTATATTAATTTGACATTTCTATTTTTCAATAAAATTGCTATCTTTCAAAATTTTACTCTATTTTTACTATTTTTTTAGTTATATAATAATTTATCACATATTCAACTAAGTCAAGCTAGATGAATTAATTTTATGTCTCTCCTATACCAAACAAACTAAGTTGATTAGGATGATTGTGTTTGTTTTTAGAATGTCTTCACAAACTAGATTGGCCTCCCTAACTTTATTTTGTTCTATTTTCCAAATAGATCAACTTGAATGACCTTATTTTGTGTGTTTCTATTTTAGAATAATCAAGACAATACACTTTCCTTTCATATTAAATAATCTCAAATTTTCTTTGAAAAGATTTGGATACTAATTTATTTACTTTATAAAGCTACAAATTAGTTTTTAACACTTGATTTTTGCCTTTATTTTCCCTTTATCTTGGTTTCATAGAAATTGTATACTAATTTTTTTAAAATTACTTAGCTAATATCATGAAGGGATACATAATACTCTATTTATAGTCATTGTCTATCATTTATAGATATCATGGTGTGAGGGGATTCTCCTAATACTCATACCATAGTATATATAAACATAGTCTTTAGATTCCATGTACCTCATGTTATTATAAACACCTAGGATTTCCATTTACAAAGAACCTTAGGAATCTATCCATATATTTTATTTTATTGGGTATAGGTTAGAATTTATCACTGAGAAGTTACTTCTATCTTACCCTTGAAATTAGGTTTAGTGGGATATGAGAATGGTACTTCCTACATAGTCAATGATTTAAAACATTGGGCCATCACTATCTAATGGATAAACATATTTAGAGCCTACATATCAATCAAAACTTTTTACTAAAATTTGTTAATCTTATCTTTAGATAATTATTTAATATTAGTAGTTTTTTTTTTTAACTTGCTATTATCTATTGTATTAGAAACTATATCAACCAACATTGATACAATTTTATGAATTTTATTACCAATATATTATCCAATGTTGACCTATTTGACTATGTGTAAGCACACTCAGTTGACCATGGTTGACTTAGTATTATTTATTCTATCCAAAATATTTTTATATTTTTATAGATCTAACTAATTTAACCAAATTATTCAATTTAACTCAGTATTTTCCTACCTATATAACTAAGTCAACTAGCTTAACTTAGTAGGCTATCAAAATATTTGTCTTTTCCTACCTATAAAAATAAGTAATATACCTAAAGCTAGTTATCTATATATATATATATATATATATATATATATATATATATATATATATATATATATATATATATCTTTTCCTACATGTAAAACTAAGTTAACCATATCAACTTAGTATATTGTCAAGATATTTATCTTTCCATATCTACCCAACTAGGTAAATGAGCTCAAACTAATAGGCTTCTAGTGTTACATTTTTCATGTCTACCCAAATAGGTCAAATTTTTCAACCTAATATGTTTCCAAACTATTACTTTTTCTAGTTTTCCCAGCTAGGTCGACTAGTTTGACACAGTAGTTTTCTAGACTATTAATTTTTCTTATCTACCTAACTAAGTCAACCAACTCAATCCAATAGGTTTCTATACTATTATGTTTTCCATGTCTTCCTAATAGGTTGACTAGCTCAACCTATTAGGTTTTTAGACTATTAATTTTTCCTCTCTACCTAATTAGGTTGACCAGATTGACCCAATATGTTTCCATCTTTATAAATTTATCTTTACCTTTTACCATGCAACACATTTGTTCATGAAACTAAAATCTAAAATAAAAATGATATTGCGAATTTAAAAAACCCCCCTAAACATTTGCATTCTCACCTTCCTTATGTAAAAATTTTAGATATAAGCAATGTGATTTAATAATTTTGGGAATATTGGAATCTTATTCCTAATTTTATTAAGGGTCTAATTTAATTAAATTCTTAAATAATATTATGATAATTAATATACTAATTGGTATAATTTAATTTTAATTTAAACCTTTTTAAAAATATCAATAAGTGAAGAGAAATATGACTTAGCTTAAACTATACTAAGATAACTGAGATAGGGTCTAGAATCTACTGTGCAAAGCTATGACAGTGTCATGAATCTTGATCCAACCTTTTTTTCATGAAAGGATAAGAGCATAAAAATAGGATACCCTAGGGTCTATCACTATAGTCTTATTTTGTTGTTTTTATCCCAGAGGCCTAAGCTTTCTAGGTTTTATTTATTGTCTCTACGTGAGCTTGCCTATGAAAGTTTGGATTCTAGATGTATACATAACTCTTTATAGAGATGATTTAATATTCAAACCCTAAACTCCATTATGTTTTTACAATATTTGAGAAAGAGGGGGGGGGGGGGGGGGGGGGGTTGGTGTGTGTAATATTCACTAAACTTGTATCCACACCCCTTGTATGGGTATACTACCTACATACCAATACTTAGAAGAGGGATCAAGCTATATGTAGTTATCCCACTTGATGTGATTTTGTGTACTAGTGTATATGAAGATGAAAAATGCTAAAATAGGTGTTATTGAGGTGGATAGGGGTTGGTGTGAGGGTTTGAATAAGCTTATGGCTATATTGGATGGTTGAATGTAGAGAATACAAAAATATGTATGAGTAGTCTTGATTGTATTTTTTTTGCTTTGTGATATTTTCCAACCCCTTCTAAATGAACATTGAATGAGATTTTATAGAGATATATTGGTCATGGGTAAAATTTATTCATGTTAGGCTGAGGAGAAGAAGGATAGGAACCAAAAACAAGTGATCATTGGAGATAAAAATACAATTGGATAGGAGTGTCAGAAATAGACACCCTAGGGTTTGATGCTATAGTTCAAGTTGGATGATATTTTCCTATAGGTATAGGACCTAGGGGGATGGAATTATCATACAAAATTTAGCCTAACTGAGATGGTATCAAGTCTCAAATGTCTATATATGTCTAGTTATAATAAAAAAGTTGTCTGAAAGGGTCATGAGAGCATACAAAAAGGACCTATGAGTTGGGTATCACAAGACACACTAAATATACCATTTTTCACATTTTATATGACTACATTTCCCCCCCTTTATTCTAGTGATGCAACAAATCAAAATACTAGGATAAAAGAAAAATAGAAATCATACCTAAACTTAACTATAAGGGTGAATCCCTTGAAGCTATGTGATGATAGGTGTGCATAGAGAGAGAATGTTGTGAAGTATAAATATACAATAAAAAATGAAGAGTAAATTAGTTATTACTATATACACTATATCTAAAATAAAAATGTATAAAGTTGGGTAAGAGAGAGAGAGAGAGAGAGGAAGAGAAATGAATGAATACACCTCACTAGGTATATGAACCAAAACAAAACCTATTATGATGTTGAGTGATGTTGGATGATGTTGAGTAATGTTGGGTATGTGCTTTACCAAAAGTAATATCATGAATGAAGCTAAGTGATCAATTCCTTAAGAGTGGCTTGAGAATGCAAAGGCTATCCCTTTGGCACCATCCTTGCCCATTAAGTGAATCTATGTGATCATGCATGTGTTAATCAATGTTTGGACTATGTGTCCAATCTCTCTATGTATGTGGCTCAAGAATACAAAGGCTAGTTAGTCCTTTGGCTCTATCATTTCCTAGTGAAGTAAATCTATGAACTGATACTAGTATGACTAAGTGTCATATGAGATGGATCCTAAAGCCCATAGATGATCTATAATATAACAATGTGGCATGGATATTCAAATGTGTGGTAGAAACTAGGCCACTTTTGGCTACTTAGAAAAAGTGGAGATTAGGATTATATAAAAGCCACTCTGAAACTAAGCAATAAGCTTATGTGGAAGCCACTAAAAAATGATGCCAACCATCTATAGATGGAATATGGCATTCAAATATTGATAATACTTGGGTAATTTATTGAACTTAGAAATAAAATAAGTCAAATGTGGTGCACATATTTCCCCTAATCACTGGTGTCTAAAACATGGATTTTGATCTAGAAGTTATATCAACTACCTAATTTGAAACTAGAAGAGAGAATCATCATGCTATGTATGATGCCCCTATATCTAGATTCTTTTTTAAAATGTACTAAAATTACTGAATCAAAATTGAATTATAGATGATAAAATTAAAAATGGTCTTACATTTTTGTTTGCTTTTGGAAAATCTAGTTTTTTTGCTATTTAGATAGGAGCACCAAAATTAGACACACTATTATCTAGAACTATAGTCCAATCTTGGCACTATCATCCTAAGCTAATTCTGATGATTGGTTTGTGATTATCACTATCTACATGGTTTTTCCTACCTAATTTTAAGTATAAATACTATTATAGGTGTTCTAAAAGCTAATTTTTTGACTGTTAGGAGCTCTGATCTCTATGACAAAACCCTCATTTGTTTCCCCCTCTTTTGAGGGTAGGAATTAAGACCCCATAATTACTATCCTTAGAAGAAAGGGCACTACAAGTGTGTTATGTTATGAAAATACATGATATAATAATGATAATTGATAATATATCTCAAGATATAACATGGTTTGTATGAGAGATTATTAGATCAATAGGGGTATGCTTATATAGATATAACAAAGTAATATCATGTGAAATATAAATAAACTAGAAATAGAAGTGATAGTTTTTAATTTTCAAAGAGGGATGGAGCATGATGTCCATCATGGTATCTAATAAGGAAAGATAATACATGATGTGTATCATGGCATTAGAAACAATTTAAAAACAAACAAGTAATAAGAATGTAAGGCAAGAAGCATACAATAGTGGCCAAGGGGCCAATCAAACAAGGGGCATGAGCACATGTCACTTCAAACTAGAAATTTAGAATACAAGGCATGTTTAAATACCACATACACATAAAAATTAAATAAGTAAGGTTGGCATGAAATCCATAATCATGTAGAAGAGTAAAAGCACAAAACATTGGCAAATGTCCTAAGGTACACACAAGGATAGAAGCAAATGACATTGGAAAATGTCCTAAGGCACATATAGGAGATAAAATAGGACCTAATAAATATAATCACATCTATCTACTCAAATCAAGAAATGAAAGCATGTAAATATTGTAAATACATTGACACCTAACTAATCAAAGTAAGTAGTGAAAGTATGCAAGACATGTAGTATAAGACTAGGTATATGTTAAGAAATACACAAGTCCTATATAATAGTGAAATATTGATAGATTAATCTATGTAATCTAGTAAATAATGTACATCATCATGCTAAATATAATATGTGTTATAGGAATGACATAACCTAGATAGTGTAGTCATGTAAAATATGCCCCCAATGTGTAAATATATTGATGTATGTCTCAAATGTAGAAGTATGTTGCCCCCTCAATGGGTAGAGTGAAGCACTCAAGGATATGTATGTCACTACACACACTCAAATAAGATCAAGTGAATCATTTTAATGTAGATATATTGATAAATAATATCACAAAATAGTAAGTCTTGCATGGTAGTAGAAATGTAAAGCATGGATAATGCATACAATTGAAATATTTACGTGTTTTTGAATTATTTGAATGTTTTTGTAATTTTGACATGTAAGCTATGTAAAATCAATCATGAGGAGATTATATATAATAAAAACTAAGAAACTATGTAAAATTAAGCAAGATGAAACTATGTACAAATAATTTGAAATAATGTTATATATAAGTAATTCTAAAAAATTATGTACAATACAATGTGTGAAATGAAATGCTAGACATAGAATCTACGTAGATGAATAATATTCATTAGATTTTTTAGTTTCTTTCATTCAAGTGAGGCTATAAAATAATCTTTAGGGATAATATTTTTAGTAATAATGTATAGACCTAGCCAATTTGGTTTGAATTTCTTTTTACTTTTCTTTGGCATTGACATTGTGAAGATTTTATTTTAGAATGAGATCATTAACTTCAAATTCTCTCGAGTGAACTCATTTGTTGTAGGATCATTTTATATGTTGCTGGTAGATTTTGAGATATTCTAATACTTGAATGCATGTATTGTATAACTACTTGAGCTGGTGTAGATATTTTATATGATATTAGTCATCAGTGAGAATACATTTAAGGGAGACATGAAGAGATGGGATTTCTAATTCCAATGGTAAAACTACTTTTGTACCATAAATGAGTGAATAAGAAGTGGCTCTTATGGGCATGAACATACTTGTAAGATAGACCCATAATGAAAAGACTAGTTTATTTTGCTAATCATCTCCAAATTTGGTCACTATTTTTCTCAAAATGTTGTTAATGGTTTTATTGGTAGACTTTGCTTTACCATTTCCTCATGGGTAATATAGAGTGGAAAATGTGTGTTTAATATTATATTTTGCAAAAAAATTATTGATAGTTTTATTTTTGAATGATGTTCTATTATTAGAAATGATGGTTGCATGTAGGCCAAATCATGAAATAATATGAGTCATGAGGAAACTACAAATATTCTCCCCTATGGTAGATTGGAGTGGAATAGCTTCCACCCACTTGGTAAAATATTATATACCTGTGATGATGAAATTATGCTGATCAAAAAATTTAGGGTTAATTTTTCTAATGAGATCAAATCCCCATAACATAAATGGCCATGGAGAGATAATAGGTTGAAATTTTTATGATGGTACATGTTGTATATTATCATGTCATTGACATTTATCACATAACTTTGCATATTGTGAACATTCATCTTCCATGGTGGGCTAGTAGTAACCTTGTCAAAGTAATTTTATGACATGTCCTTTTCACTAAAGTGACCACCACACTCACTATCATGTATACATGTAATAGTAATTTTGGCTTCTATTGAGGTCAAGAATTAAAGAAATTATCTATCAAAAGATCACTTAAAAAGGTCTCCAATAATTATTACATAACAAAGTGATTATTTTTGTAACTTTTGTTTCTAATTTCATGAAAAAGTGTTTGGGGTAATGGATTTGTTTATAAAGTTATAGATATCAGAGAACCATTTTGGAGTTACATAACTACATGTAGTAGCTAAGACAAATAGTGCAATCAAATCCACATTGGATATTGATGGTAATTGTAATAATTTAATTGTGAAAATAGCTTAATCATCATTGATGTTGATAGGAATAAAAGATGCATCACTTGCCATTGCATCTACCTATTAATTGTCTTTTCTTGGTATAAGTTCAATATAAAAGTAATTGAATTTTTATGATAAACATTATATCATGTTCTAGTATGGGATAAGATGTTATTATTTTTTCTAATAGACATTATTGAATTAATTGACCAAAGTTAGGAATCACTAAAGACTTGAATAGATATAATTTAGAGAGACTAGGTGGCAAATAGACCTAAGATAAGTGATTCATATTTTGTGGTGTTGTTGGTGAATGAAAAGCTTAATCGATATGTAATAAGAACTGTGTGACCAAAAGGGTTGATAAAGATAATGGATGCCCCTGCACTAGATGCACATCAAGAACCATCAAAGAACATGGTCCAAGTGTCAGAATGAGTAGAATAAGTAGTAAAATCTTCTCTAAATGTGTGATTAATAAGATTAGTGTCTAAAAGTGGTGTGGCTAGCAAATGGTCTATAATGATTTGGCCCTTTATTGATTTATAGAGAACTATCTTTAATTCAAACTCTATTAATAACATGACCCATTTTTTGATGTGACTAGAGAGATGTGGTTTTACCATTATAAACTTTAAGGGATATGCTTTTGTGATAACATAAGTTTCATTATTGACCACATAATGTAGAAGTTTTTGTGTGGTAAAAACCAATGCTAGACATAATTTTTCTATCATGGAATAATTTTTTTGTAATCAACTAATGTGTAACTAATGTAATAAACTACTCACTCGATATGTTGATCATCATGTTGTGCTAAGAGTGCTCTTAATGCATGATTTATTTTTGAGATATATAGTAGAAAATGACTATCAAGTATAGGTGGTACTAAAATAGGTAGATTAATAAGATATTACTTGATTGCATTGAATATTTCTTAATAGGATTGGTCATAGATAAACTTTGTATCTTTCTTTAATAATCAAGTGAATGAATAAGTTTTATTAGTAAGTTGAGCTATAAAATTGTGGATTTATTGGATCTTGCCTTTTAAGGATCAAAGTTGTTTTAAGTTTGTGAGAGGTGGCATGTTGATAATTGCTTTGAATTTCTTATGGTTAACCTCTATACCATGTTGATGAATAATGAAACCTAAGATTTTGTCTGATGTAACTCTAAATAAACATTTCTTTGGGTTTAATTAGACATTATATTGTTTGAGTATTTGAAATATCTTTCATAAATCAATAGTGTGATGTTGTCATCGTTTGGATTTAGCTAATATATCATCAACATAATCCTTGATAGTATGGTGAATCAAGTCATGAAAAATATGCATCATGGTATGATGATATGTGGATCCAACATTTTTGAATCTAAAAGGCATGAAAATGTAATAAAATTTTCCCCAAGGTGTTACAAAAGATGTTTTTCTCTTGATCTTCTGTGGTGATTTTGATTTGGTTGTATCTTGCAAAGACATCTATAAAGGATAACATTTCATACCCAATTGTAGAATCTACGATCATGTAAATGTTAGGGAAAGGAAAATAATATTTTTGGCATGCTTTATTTAAATCTTGAGAATTATAACAATATTGAATTTATCCATTAGGTTTGACCATGGGGACTATATTGGAAACCCATTCAAGATGTGTTACTGGTTGATTGAATTGATCATCTAAGAGGTTTTGGATCTCATCTTTGACTAAGAGAGCCACCATAGGATGCATTTTATGAATTTTTTGTTTAACTAGTTTGGCATATGGGTATAAGGGAATCTGATGAACTACTATAGATGTATCAATTCTTGGCATATTTGAGTAAGACCAAGCAAAGAGTTATGGAAAATATATAAAAGTTTGATGAATATATGTATCATCTTCCTTTCATAGGGTAGTGGTTAACAAGACAATATGGGGATCTTGATCAATTCTAAAATTGAAATTAATTATTTCCTCATTAACAATGTGGAATGATCTAGTGTGTGTGGGGTTGAAGGAATAATATCATCTGAATTAATTGGTATGTCTTGGGGAGAATATATATTTTATCTAAAGTATGTGTGGGAATTTTTATGATGAGGAAATATATTTTTATGATATCAAGATGAGAGTTCCTCATATAATCTAAGAAATTGTAAGAGGGATTCATCGTTAGAGAATTCATCTAATGTGTACATATCTAGTGAAATTATAACATCAATAAGATAAGGATAGATCAATGATAATTTTTAATTATGACTAATGGTGTGGTCTACTAGTGTAATGAGTAGACAAAAATTTATATGTTTTAAAGTAGTGGAAGAAGGTTTATTTGAAGAAGGGTAAGCTAAAATCCTAGCCCTTACTTTCCATGTTGGGTAGATGCCTCAATAGGATTGATGATTCATTGTTTCTACTTTCCAAGACCTTTTCCATAATATCCCATATTATTAATACATTTAAGTGAAAAAGGGGAAGTAAATTGGTGATTTGGTGTTAGTGCTATTACATAATTTGAAATTATCTGATGTGTTGCATAGTTTGAGGGTGCACTATGAGTAGTGGGTTGTGTAGGTATATTACCAAGATTAAAGTGTATAATATAATTATATGGAGATTTAATAACCTAGTGATATTTAAAAGGTTCATTATCTATTGGGCATGTGTAGATGTAGCCTTTGTGACTAAATTTTAGTAAAACATGAAGTGTAGAAGGGAATACATGCATATCATGAATCCAAGGTTGACCAAGTAATAAATTATAATTGAGGTCATTTAGCATGACTTGACAGGTAGTTGGTAGTGTCTTAGGTCTCAAAGTAATATTTAGTGTTATTTTACCCATGAAGTTTCATGGAATGTTTTCAAAACCTCTGATGTTCATGTTAGAGTGGTCTAGATCATGAGGTTGTATATTAAGACATTTAAGAAAAAAATGTTGAAAATGTTGAGTCCTAAAATTTTATCAATTAACACTCTTTTCTTAACCTTACATAATTAATTCTTAATTGAATATATAGAGGTAGATGTTGTTTAATGATGTGTCATGTGGGTAAATCATCTTTCTCAAAGGAAATGTGTTCTTTAGTCCATTGCATTGTGTTGAGGATAGAGGCAACGTAAGTCGGTTCATCTAAAATAAGAATTATAGTATTGTGAAGGGTTGCATACAACACATATTTGTAAACAAATGATCTTTAAAGGAGCTTTATAACTAAAACTATATATAAAATGGTGATAACCTAAGTGATAAAGTTATATCCATGAGTGTAATCAACCTACCTATCTTCATAAACTTGGGTTATATAATGTAATGCATAATCTACTATAGGCATAGAGCTGATAGTAGGTGAGATATAAGATCTAGATGTACTAAGTTTGAAGGGAGGAGGGATAGATATATCTACTAGTGTTTTCTTGTGTCTAATAGTGATAGGTAAATACTCAAAAGAAGCTAATGAGTTATATGCATCTAGGTAAAAATGATGAATGTGAAATGAAATGCATAAAATTGGAGTTATAAATTGTATAGAAATATGTTTATAAAGATCATTACATATGAGAAATATCTATCAAGTGAGAGAGAGCATGAATTTATTCATTAATTCATAAAGAAATTTGACATGTGCTATGATATTTATAATATTTTTAACAAGATAAATTTGAAAAAAAATCTATATGTGAGATACAAAGCAAGGGGTAGAGAACATGAAATTATACATGAATGAATAAAAAAATTGTCATGTGTTATGATATTTCTAATTTGTCTAGCAAGATAAACTTGAATTTTTTTTCCATATGAGAGATACAAAGCAAGTAATGAAATATTGTATTAAAGTCAAGTAAACATTACTTTGAAGGAGAGGGATCTTATTATGTTTAACAATAGCTTTATTTATATCATCCCATATTATAAAAATTAAGCATCAAATGTAAAAAATAAAGCTTTGCACTAACATATGGTAGAATTCATCATTCATGTACATGATAGGACTGAGTATGGTCCCTTTATTATTTACAAGAAATGCAAGAAATATGCGTAAATAGGTGAGATCCATTTTTTTTAGTAAGGTGATACCTCAAGCAAACAAAGGGACCTAGTATAAGCATATAGGGTTTTTAAAATGATTATTTTTTAAATTTACTATGGAATTTTAAAAATTAAAGTGAATTTTTTATTTAAATATGTAGGTAAAAAAATCAAAAAAATATTGGAAAAAACTCTTGATTTAAAGGGACCTAGTATATGCAACTAGGGTTTAGAAGATATATATATATATATATATATATATATATATATATATATATTCACTTTAAATAATAAATTCACTTTAATTTTTAAAATACCATATATATATATATATATATATATGGAATTTTAAAAATTAAAGTGAATTTATTATTTAAATATGCTAGTAAAAAGTCATAAAAATATTGAAAAAATCAACAAGGATTTTTACCCTAGGGTTTATATGGTTTTTATGCACAAATTTAGGTTCACCAAATGGTTTAACAACTTTGGGAATATTGGAGTATTATTCCTAATTTATTTAAAGGTATGATTTAATTAAAGGATTAAATAATATTAAGATAATTAAGATACTAATTTGTATAATTTAATTTTAATTTAAACCTTTCTAAAAATAGTAATAAGTGAAGAGAAATGTAACTTAGCTTAAACTAGACTGAGATGGTTGAGACAAGGTCTAAAATTTGCTATGTAGAACTATGATAGTTTTATGAATTAAGATCCATATTTCATTTTGTGTAATGATAGGAGCATGAAAATAGAACACCCTAGGGTTTGGCACTATAGTCATCTTCTACTACTATTGTCTTGGAGGCTCGAACTTTCTAGGTTTTATCCATTGTCTCCTAATGGGCCTGCCTATGAAATTTTGAATGCTATATGTCTAGAAAATCCCTATATAGCTGATTTATTATTAAAAACATAGACTCCATTATTATTTGAAAATTTTTGAGAAATATGGGGGGGTTAGTGTGTGTAATATGCACTAAATGTGTATCCACACCACTTGTGTGGGCCTGTTGCCTACATACCAATACTCCAAAGAGAGATCAAGTCATATGTAGTTATCCCATTTGATGTGCTTTTGTTCAATAATGTATATAAAAATTCCAAATGTTAATTGGGTGTGCTTGAGGTGTCTAGGGACTAGTGTGAGGTTTTGAATAAGCTTGTGGCTATATTAGATGGTTATATGTAGAGAATAGGGAAATATGCCTGAGTAGTCTTGTTTGCTTTGTGATATTTTCCAACCCATTCTAAATGAACTTTGAATGGGATTTTATATAGATATTTTGGTCATGGGTCAAATATATTCATGTTATTCTAATTAGAATAAGGATATGAACCAAAAGGAAGTGACTATTGGAGCTAAAAATGCAATTGGATAAGAGCATAAAAAATGGACACCCTAGGGTCCAATGCTATAGTCCAAGTTAGGCACTATTGTCTTATAGGTACGAGATCTAGGGGGATGTAATTATAATAGGAAATGCAATTTGACTAAGTTAGAATTAGGCCTTGGAAGTCTATGGATGTCCAGTTATAAGAAAAAAAGTGTTTAGAAGGGTCATGAGACCATGCAAGGACTTATGGGTTCGCTATCACAAGCTACACTCAAGCTAAAAATTTTCAAATTTTATATGATTACATAATGTTAATGTGGCCACTATAACCAAAAACTATGGGTTTCCTTCTTTCCAAACATTATATTTACTCAACTATCTTCCAAAAATGCATATTGTCAAAGATGAGAGTGATCTTGAATATCCTACCAAAATTATACTTTTCACCAATGAAAACCCTCAAGATCAAAAAAAGTATCACATGACCATATGCAATGTCGTTATGGTACCTTACCTTTATTTTTCACCTTCACCTACACATAAAACTTATACAACCCTTGGGGCATGTCACCCTATGACTTCTTCTATGATGTTTTCTTCTTCTATGTCCACTTCTTCCATGACTTCAATTTTATCTACTAATTATTTTTCCTTGCCTAGTATCTCAACTACTATGGTAAGTCTTTCCTCCATTGGGCCTACTAAAAGTTCCCATGTTCATACTAAAGTCAATGCTACCTATAATGCATCTCAATTCACTTCTACTAGTTAATCCACTATTAATAGTAATCAAATTCTATTAGAATCCATGAATCAAATGGAGAATTTACAAACTAATAGTAAAAATCAAATGATACAAATGCAAAACAAACTTTTTCAATTAAAAAATCATCCTTAACCCACTCAATAATGGTGTGAAATCCTAATGCAACCCCACCCACCCCTTAGAGATGCAAAAGGTAACCTTATACCCTAACCCCCAATTCTTAACAAGGATATCAAACATTTTCAAAATGAACCCTTTATTTCTAAAATTTCAAACATTGACATAGGTGGTATTATTCCTACTATCTATTATACCCACTAATCTTGCATTACACTTGATAAATTTAAGAAACTTGTATAAAAATTAGATTAAGCTCAATACCTTTTCCACCACCAAGATCTTAGCTAAAACCTTCATAGGTGATGCTTTGGATTGGTATAATAAACTCAAATCTCATAATATATATAGTTTAAAATATTTATTTAATGTATTGGTAGAATAATTCAAAACTAATTATCTTTCTAAATGTATCTTAGCTCACTTTATCAACTATAAACAATCAAAATCTGAAAGTACCCAAGTGATCATTAAATGATAGAAGGTCTTATCCATTAAATTTGAACATAACATGATGGAATAAAGTATCTTCCTCTTATTCATTAATACTCTCTATTATAATTTTAATATTTTCTCATAAGACAAACATTTTTTGAATAAACCCTTGACCAAGCCAAACATCAATATTTTCTTATAAGACAAGTTGATGCCTCCCATACTCTTATAAAAAATTGAATGCTTATGAATTATAAAAATTGACATGCTACCAAAGATGGTGTTATAGATACCTATGATTTTGTACACATTATTCACATTATTATTATAAGTAGTTCTAGTGATGATATTAATTCACAACCACTTTTAAATAATAATATACCAGAACCCATTTCTATATTTTCTCAAGTTAATAATATATATTCTCATAAACATTTTTCCATGGTAGAAATTTAAAAGCATCTTCCTAGGCCTTCACCATGATATATTTACCCTACTCACCCTACCAAACATTGTTATTATCCACTAAAAAAAATTGGTATCATGAAAGTTGGGGTCACTCTCATGAAACTTTTTTCTAATTAAGAAAATTTTATCTTAAATATATTCTTGGACCTAATTTTGGTCATAAAACCCTAAATCCTAAACATAAACAAATAATCCTCAACCTCCCCCTAAAAACACTATCAAAAAATTTGTTGATCCTAATTCTCTCACCAATGATTATAATGTTTTCAATATGAACAATATGAGGACATTAGTTTATTATATATATCCTTATCCACATTATAACTTTATAATTTCCCAAATTTCCATATTTTCTAATATTATTATTGTTATCCAAAATTGTCTACCATTATTGAGGATAATTTTAAATATTGCCTCTAGACTTGGTTAACCTTATTAGTAGCCTTTTGAGAGTCTCAATCTTAGTCTATTGGTCAAACTTGGTCAAATTTAGTCATAGCGAGGATGTCTTGTCAATTATTTTCACCTTAAGGTATATTATATGGTCTATAAGAGTGACAAACCCCTTAGTATTTTCATTTATCCCTTCAAGAAGATCTTATTTGTGTTTTTGAGAGATTAAGGTATTTTAGCAAAGTTTAAGGTTACTTTGAAAAGGTCAAATAATGTTGATCCATGGTGAGATGTTGGTGTAATGAAATTACAAGGTTATTTTATGTTTTATGGTGAAGGTGATATTATAAATACAAGCTATGACAAGTTGAAAACATTATCATTTGATGTTTAACAAAAGCTAAGGTAAATTTTGAGAAATTAAGGTAAAGTTTACCTTTGAAAATATGAAGAATTAAGTGGAATTTAGGGCCTCCAACACATGTATAATATTTTTATAAGTTATTCCTCCCTTACACATGTTAACCTACATCATCTCAACGTGCAAGGATTGGTGGGACACTCAAAATATCAATAAACTAAAGTATAATGTATAAACACACTTGAAAAAGGATTGCAAAGCATTTTTTCAATGTGGAGGTGGTTAGTTCAGATCATAAATGGATTTTTTTAAGTTTATCATAAGTTTTAATGGTCAAATAAATATTTTTAAAACATTGTTAGGTCCAAATAATGTAAAAAATGTTTCATCTTCTCCATCAACCTCCTTGCAACTAGTGAAGGCCATTTTTTAAGGTGTTCATTCCATGAAGAGGAAAAAGAATTGGAAATTATTATATTGAGGGTTGATATGGTACCTTTTTTCCATTTAAATTATATTCATTATTTTTATGATATAGGTTCTTAACATTATGAATAATTGTTAACAAGTTAAGCAGCCCAAAACCCTCTTAAAACCCCCCATGTAGAGTATTTTTCTTGTTCTATAAAGTTGTAGGCTAATGGATATATATTAATGGTTGTTTTATATCCTAAATTAAATAAATATCCATCTCACATAGTTATCCATCACCAGTGTCATGTGTGAGCATCCAAAAGGGAAAAAAAGAGTTGTGTTTTATTATTCTTAAGGTGGAAGGTAGGGTTTTGATGTATTTGCATCCTTGGTCATAGAACAAGTTTTTTTTTGGAAGGATAATAGTTTAATAACATACTTAAATAGTAATATACCTTATTAATACCTTATTTAATAATCAACAAGGTTAAATATAAAGAGAACTAGCAAGCATGTTGACTATGCATAAGACTACCTATAGGGGGTGGTTAAAAGTGCATTGAAAATGAAGATTCATGGTGATTTATTGAATATTTGAGACTTTAAACTTATTATTATTACATTTAATTTTTTTTATTGGTTAATACATAAAATAAAATGATACAACCCATCAAATAAGTGTTTTGATCAATATCATGTTGAAGGAGGTTTTAGACCTGTTGAAGTTAAAAGGAGTAATGTTGCTTCCATATTTTGTTCCTCAATAAAAAAATATAAACATTGGTTTATTATAGATATTAGTGACATATTTTAATTGAATAAATATATTTAAGTTTGATAAATCCACTCTGTATATATGATTAAAGTAAAATACAGGTGGTAGTCCATTGCAAGATTGGTTTAAACACCCTCACAAGGTCTCAAATTATAAATAATAATGAAAAAAATAATGGTTATTATGACTTATAAAAAATAAAAATTCATTCCTAAAACTCCAATATTACCTCCAAGTGTTCCTTCAATGCATGTATAGGTCAAAATGAGCATCTACAACCTCCAAGATAAGAAAGAAGGTCTCAAGAACACCCACTTTTTGAAGGTCTAAAAGATTTTATAGGTGACTCTAACATTGATATATTTAAAGGAATATATATTAATATAATATTATCATATACTATTTAATAAAATATATAATATCATCCTTGAGGTTAACCTATAGGGTACAGACCTAAAGACTAGTCTAATGTTTTGTTAGCAAAATTAGGTGTTTGAGGTAATTTGGGAAGATCCAAGGAAGTTATTGACATTAAAAACTATTATAAAGGTTAAATAATATTATTAAAATGTATAATTTACTAAATATAATATCATAAATGGACTATATTGAAGTGAATGCATACCTATAGGTTTGTAAACCTGTCGGTCTACATTCTCAAGTAAGAGAAGAAGACTTTGTAAGAAATATGATGACTTGAGGACTAAATGAAAGGTAAAATCCATAAAAATAGGTTAATAAAGTATATTTTAATTATATAAAATAGTATAATTAAATAAAAATACTCCTTTTTACCCCTAAAAAAAATCAAACTCAGACTAGAGCTTTCAAGCCTGCTAAAGAGCCTTTTTTAGGCATGTTTTCAAGTAATGAAATAATTATGCAATGATTTGCATTGGTATGATGATTTGGAAGGATAGATTAATTTTTTAGGGTCATAATAATACTTATTAATTTCTTAAAACAATTTTAATATGGTTTAAAAGACCAAAAACACCTACAACCATTCATACGATCCAAAATGCACACAAAATTAGGAGAAATTTGCATGAATTGAAGGTTTTGAAGGTTAATATTTAAAAAAAATGGTTTTAGGAGTTTATAAGAGTTTTTTAAAACCTAAAATAGTAATTTTTTAATTTAAACTCCACATAACTCAAAAAAAAAAATTATTTTAGCTATTGGCCTACTCAGGCCTGCATTTTTGTAACCTAGGGCTAGAAATCTTCAAACTTGCATAACTTGAGTTATAACCCATGAAATATATTTAAATTTTTTCATAATACCTATTTTTATTTTAAATAAATTATTTTTGTGGTTTTTAGGCAATAATATATGTATTTATATGGTATATAGGATTGTAGACATGCATTAGGCCTAATTAGGAAAGGTGGGTATTAAGAAAGTGGATTTACCTTGGTAGTTGGGATATATAAATTTAGATTAAGATGTAATTGGATAATGGGTACCTAAATATTATTTTATTTTACTTATAAGTTTTATATATCTCTCAAACCAAGTAGACTTGTACCAAAATAGGGCTAAAAAGAATATGCCTCCAAAGGAGCAAGTGTGAGAATGAGTAAGTCAATTTTAGAAAAAAGATGTAAAGATGGTTTATTATGGATATTAAATATGTGTGAAAGGTTTTTATACCCCAATAAGGTGACTATTAATGTCATAATCACTTTAAGTGGTAGTTTTAAGTGCTCGAAGTTGAGACACTAAGCCAAACATAACTCATATGCCCCTTGCTCAAGTTGTCATAAAATGGAACAAAAATTTGTTAAAGAGGGACCTAATAACTATTATTGGGTAGGTTATCTTTCTTGTAATTTATTACATGATTGCTTTATAGTCATCATTAGCTCTTGACACCTCACCTTTCTCTCTCTCTTCTTCCTTCTCCTATATGTATACCTAATTTTGGCATTCTTTGGAATCCTTTTGTTGGATATGGCATAACCCTATCAAAATGAAAACTTTTAATTTTCATTTAATATGAATAAATTTGAGTTTTATCCTTATATTATGTTTAAAAATAGTGTATGTTCATGTTAGTTGATGAATGCTAGTGATAGTATGTTACTTCCTCTCATTTATCCTTGTCATGTTTACCTCTTTGAAAATTATGGGTTATATTTTCATTTCATATGGAATGACTATAAATACATTCATGTGTATAAAAGTGGAATAATACATTAGTGTCTTTAGATACCTCTTGATCAACACCCTTAGTCTATGCATTATGCTACATCCTCTATGTTAAACACTCATATTTAAAGACCCCACTTGAGATGTGAAATTATATTTAGTTATGGTTCATGTTATTAGTGTATAATAGTCAGATGGAGGATATAAATTTGGTGTATCACCTCCCTTGTTTGGTTTGCTTTTATTTTTTTCTCCATTTTCCCATATAAATAAATAGGCTTAGTTTGTAGTTATTAAGTGATGCATCATGGGAGTTAGCCCTAATATATAGGTTTAATCCATTCTTTAGGTCACCCAAAACCTAATATTTTTCCCATGTTATCACTTAAGTGAGGAGTATTTAACAACCTCCTAAAGGGTACAACTTTTGAGGATAATAGTTCTAGCATGCCCGATGGGAAAATATTTTTTCCATTTAAAAGTTCTTGATGTATCTCTTATATACATCAGCCTTTTAAGGCATGAACACAATCATAAATAGTGAATCCAAGTGAATTATAGATGGTATAATTATCCCAAGTGTCTCAAAATCATAAAATTGGTATGTACTATCATCATTATTTTTGTCAAAATGCATACTCTATGCCCTAACATTATTCATATTAGGTTGATGGCATTCATGGATTCACCCTAAGTAGATCTCAAACATAAGCATGCCATCCTCACCAAGGTTATCATCAGCCTTTCATTCCCTCTCCCTATAAAATACATCCTCTTTGGAAGCCTACTTGTCCCTCTAGTCAACCTTGTCAAATTTCTATTACCCCTACTCCAGCCTTCTTAATATTTAAACAAAACCTTGTGGATATTAAATTTTAAATGAGGGGGATTGATAAAAAAAAATAAATTAGTTTGATTGTTACTAATCCCTTCCATTAAAAATTCATTCATTCCAATGATGAGGGACATAGTGTTTTTTATCATGTGTCATTAGGAAGCTATTGAGATAGAAAAACATGTGCCAATTCATGAAGTGATAGAAACAAGAAGTTTGATTTAATGTATTGAGAATAGATTAATAATTGAAGAGAGGTAGTAAATTAAATATTATCATCCTTTTATGCCTCATCCTACTCCACATCAACCTTATTTTCATCCAAACATATCCTAACTTTCAGTATGCCATCAATAAAGGCCCATTACAATGAAAAATCCACCCACTCTTACTCAAGAGCCTCAAACCATTCCATCATGGAGACGTTCTTAGACTAAGACCCATGATTATGTCATGTCTACTATTGAGAAAGAACCTTTTTCCATGCCTATACAAATTCAATAAAAGTATAAGTTTATGTAGCTCAAGTTAGCATATTTCTCAGCTTCCTCAAGCTTTTCACTTGCCCTTTAAGTTTTATCTATCTATGAAGTTCAGGACACATCAATTTTTGATATAGTGATTAAGGAGTAGAAGGAGAATAATGTATCATCCTCAATTCATTTCCCTTCTCCATCTCTCCAAGAACATTACAATCAACATATCACTCTAAAAGTCTTATGTTTAAAGGAAACTCTATCAAGTTTCAAGAAAACCAATGAAGTCTCTTTCCCTCCCACCCCCTCCTTTTGTGAAGGAATATATTTGAATTGAGGGAAGAATTTGAGCATTCAATTGAGAAGGAGAGCTTGTCAAGAAATAAAAATGAGGTGGTTATCCTTGAGAATCAAAATTTTTAAGTTGTAAGTGGATATAAATAAGGCTTTGAAGAGAGTAAATTTAGTGTATATAATGAATAGATTATCATTAGAAACCCCCTTTGTAGAGATTAAAGAAAATAAAATCTCAAATATGATCAAAATTATTTACTTTATATTTACTTTCTATCCAATAGTTTGACAGCCTTCAAGATGTGACAATGATCAAGTGGATCAACTTGGTTAGTATGGATTTGATGTTGATGAATAAGAGGACAAACAAGGATTGACATCAAAGAAACATGATGAATTAGACCTTGAATGGGAAAATAAGCTTTCATTATTCATAGAAGAAGAAGAAGACCAATCTAGTTGTCATAGATTGAATCTTAATGAAGGAAAATATTATCTTTCAATATTGGATCAAATTATAGTTGAGTATGAGGTGAGTCTTCATGAAGACACTTTGGTCCTTAAAATTTTTTAGCCTCATGAACTAGAGATAAAGCTTGTAAAATAAAAGTTTCATCCATGTCATGAGTTTATTTAATAATTTGAAGCATTTGACCATCCTTTTATCCCTCAAGATAATGGTAATAATGAAATTAAAGTCTGCATGCTTTCAAGTGACCAAGAAGAAGCTGCATTTTGGGAAGAGCTAGGAAAGTTTTTCTCTCATTTGGATAGTGAATCTACAACTAATAAATACAATGCTAATATGGTTGTCTTGTCCAATAATCATGATGAATACATGCATGATAAAGAACTTTAAAATAACACCATGGTTGATGATCTTGTTGAGTCTCATGGAAAATATCAAGGAGGCCTTAAAGACATGTGGTAGTCCTATTTTCAAATGTTTAAGAAATTTGAAGATCTTGGTAGGTTAACACATCAAAAAGAACAAGATGAAGTTATTAATAAGAAGTAAAAATCTCATATCAATCCAACACATCCTATACGCTATTGACAAGAGGTTCAAACTCATGATGTAGCAAGATATGATGAATACGATTCTATTTAAGGTCATAAGTAGATGGAATCTAAGGAGTAAATAGAAGATGAAGTTATTGTTTCCCTTATGAATCAAGTGTGATAAACTTGGATCTCTCTCATATTACCAAAAAATGTACAATAGTATGAGGTAAATCATGTAATTAAAAATGAATTTGTTTTTGGTGTAGACAAATTTACTATTATGGATCCTTTTGTAGAGAAGCCAAAGTTAGTGGTGATAAAGAAAGGAGATTCCAAAGCAAGAATAAGGAATGATCATTATCTTGTACACCATTCATTCTCATCACATGAAAGAGACTCAAGAAATTATTATTTTTATCCAAGAGGATTAGTTTTTAGAGGTTAATTGTACATATTAGTTTCTAGTGTTTTTTTCCTTAAGTGCTTATTATCATGGTGTGTGTTTTACTGGTGTGTTTTCTTTTTGTCTTATTGTGTGTGTTGGGGAAGCCAATCAACTATTTCATTCTTATGATAAGGTTTGAAGTCAAGTGTTAAGGTAAATTCATATTTTTTATTGAGCTGAGATGACTTTGTATCCAAATGGATGGACTAGGAAATTGTTCTAGATTCAAATCAAGCATGAAATTCAAGGAAGTTTTCAAATATGTTAGCCAAAATTGGCTACCATGAGTGAGGACAATTTAAATTTTTTACTTATAGTATTATTTAACCTTGTTAATATCCTTTTGAAAATATTGGTATTGGTATATTAGTCAAAATTGGTCAAAATTAATCATATCAAGGATGTATTGTCAAGTGATTTTCACCTTAAGGTCTATTTCATGGTCTAGAATAGTGACTAACCCCCTAGTCTTATCATTCATCCCTTCATGAATGTATTGTTTGAGTTTTTAAGAGATTAAGGTATTTTATAAAATTTTAAGGTTAATTTAAAAAGGCAAATGTATGTTGACCCATGGTGAGATATTGGTGTATTGACATTTCAAGGCAATTTTATGTCCTATGGTGAAGGTGAGATTCTAAAGACAAGGTATGGCAAGGTAAAAACACTATCATTTCATGTTTATCAAGAATTAAGATACATTTTTATAAATTAAGGTAATCCATACCTTATTGAAATTAAAAATAATAAGAGGGGGGGGGGGTTGAATAAGTTCCCTTAAAATAATGATTTAATTTCACTTAGCATCCATGAAGCATTCATTCACATAGATACATTAACCAATGCATAAACAAACATCTAAAAAAGCATATAACATAACAACATAACTGATATGTGGAAAACCCTCATGGAGGATAAAACCCTCTAAAATATATTTTTAAATATATTATTATAAGTAATTGATCAATATTTAGTGAGGAAACAACCCCACAAGGAGCACTAACCCCTCACTAGTCAAGCACCAACTTACAAGGAGGAACCAAGCCCCTAAGTAACTCAGCACCAAATTAGGTACCTAGAACCTATGATCACCTTTGAACACCTATTTATTAAAAAAATTATCATTATTTCCTCCTTTTTCTCTTCACACTCTTCTATCTTTCTCAAATAGCCTATTAGGCCTCTTCACTCAACTAGCCCTTTTCTTGGCAGAATTAGGTCATATTACCTTGCTCATAATTTATAGAATCACTTTTATAAATTTATGACATATTAAAAACACATATATTATGGTATTAAATCCCTATACCTATTTTAAAAATTTAATTTCATTCATTCATATCCTCAATATTCTAACTAGTTAAATTAGGACTATTAGACCTTGTTATACTTGACTCTTGATTTCAAATTAGGCCTATTAGACCTTCTTATACTTAAATCTTGATTTCACACACCTTAGTTAGAAAAAAACATCACCATAATTATATTAGCATTTAAATAGATAAATAAACACTTTTAAAAATTTAAATAACCATTACATAGGTTGGTCACGACCCATAAGGACCAAAACCACCATTAGGCCTAATAAAGACCTAATGCAATTAGGCCTTCTCAAAGCACACTTTTCACCTTGACCACCTTGGAGAATATTGATAAAAATTTGGATTAAAAACTTCAAAAATGATTAGATTATACCCCTAATAATTTTACCTTATGTACCCAACACAATTTAGCTCATTTCACTCCTTGAACCACACCATTAGATTTACTTGCAATTTGGCCTTCTTACTACTAGAAAGTCTACCTTGAATATATCAAGAATAAAATAAAAATTTACAAATAAAAGAATAAAAAAATCATGTAAATAACCTTCATGACCACATATTCATCACAATTTCCATTAGACTGCACCAAAAAGGGAAAAAGACCTCAAATTGACCACTTCTATATGCTCACTCAAAACTACAAACAAACTTCACAAACTAGGCAAGAACCTTTGAGTTTTCACAACTTGATAGGAGTTTATTATGAACATAAATAAATTAAAATAAACCTATTATACATATATAAAAACTTAATGTAAATTTTATCCTTAAAATCTGGGCATCAAGGCTCAGGAGCATCATTCTTACTAATACATAGGAAACTACTTAAATGCTCCAAAACACAGTCATAGAAACAATGGCTTAGAACACTTGTGTGAAAAATTTAAATAATTTAAAATGGGTTTATATTATAATTAATAATAATTATAACATATTTAAACAAATACATTATCATATTAAATATTATTATTGGCCTTTTAGACCAATCTCATGTCTTTACCTTAGACAAACCTCACTATGTTAGACATGTCATTTTGAGAGAAAATTTATGATTGTATATAAGAGTATAAAAATATTATATTCAAAGGGGATATTTGTTACATGTATTTAATAACAACCCCATTAATTTTTATCCATCCCTAATAATTTATAACCCATCCCTAATCTCATTCTCACCTTCTGCCTAGTTTTCTCTCTGTCTTCCTCACTAGGCCTTTTTATCGATAGTTAAACTTACATGGATAGTTTATAATATTTAAATAATATAACCTAATTATAAAATTATATTAACACAAAATAAAAGTATCACACATCATCCTCTAATTTTGATGCTTTGACCTAGTCAACCTTACCTGCTACATCAAAAATCCAAGAAATAAGGGGTTTCCTATAGCTTCCATTCACTCTTCTAAGAGACAAATTCAACATGGGGGTATATGAGATATTTTAATAAAACCTAAAACCATCATAATATATCAACCAAAACATTATGATAACTTTCCACTAATATCTTCCATATGAGGTCATAGTTAGGGTTTTAGAGCACTAAAAACTAGTTTCCATTCTTAACAATCATTCATAAAGGATTGCCCCTAAAATCCAAAACCAATGAAATTAAAATAAACATATTAAAATTAATTAATTATCATTAAATTATTATGATCTCATTAAAATTTTTCACATGCCAACGAGAATGAGAAAATCCTTCTCATGTCTACAACACCTCATTTTAGCACTTGAGAGATCTTAAAACCAAATTTCATGCTTTCTCATTCATAATTTGACCTTATACTTGGTCAAAACACTTGAAAAAAACATTCACGCCTCTTAAAATGATATTCATGAGCCTTATCACCTTGGAAACTGAACTTGACCCCTCATTAGGCTATACTAGATCTCTTTTCACATTAGGCCTTGAACTACCAGCCATGCTTAGACCTTAAACACACATTTAAACCTATTAAAATAATTTTAAAACCTCATAATAATGTAATATAAACTCATTTAATTCTCACACACTATTAATCTCTTCTTACAAGCTTCATTCTACTCACCTTACTATGTTACCAAGCCTATGCCTTCTTATTAGGTCTCTTCATGCAATGACTAAGCATCAAAACTGACCTTGGAACTCCTATGAAGGATTATTTTCCTCATGATCATCCTTAAATAAGTTTATACACTCTATTGTGACTTTAATAACACAATTAACCAAGCTTCACTTATTATTAATGCATACACCTTCTCACAGGGCTAGAGTATACTTCTCAAGACACATAGTACTCAAAGATTTAAATTGAAACAAGTTAAATCTCAATGATATCAACCAAGAAAATTATTCAATAAATATTATCTAAATATAAGATTACTCTTAATATTTTCATGAGCTTGTCATACCACCACATTATACCAAGATCTCATACAAAACTCGAAGGCTATTAAATCATGTTCATAATATGGTAATGATCCTCAAAAATAGTATTCAATAGTATTTTTACCTTGTATATTGATCTGAAAACATGTCATAAACCTCAAAATAATTACTATGTTACCTTAAAATTCTCTCTCAATAGAGAGACAATAGGTTACCTTCAAATTTTCTCTTGTCATAAAACTTCTTTGTCACATACCACTTCATCATGCATGGCCTCAAATTTGACCTTGACATTAATGATATCCATCTTGACATTGACATCAATGACAACATAAATGAAAAAAACCAACAATAGTAACATACCTCAACTATCTCCCCCTTTGTCATTGATGAGAAACACTCAAACAAAGCTAATCATTCACATATTTCCAAGATGGATCTTCTTCAAACTAAGCTTTCTCCCAAACTAGAACTTTATCCCCCTTTGACATTAATGAAAAAGGATCATCTCTTGAAAAATTAATTATGTTTGGACTTATAACAACACACCTTTTCTATCCAAACAAGATCATTATCTCTCTTGGGAAAAAACTCAACACAGATCAAGCTCACACACCTACTCATAAAGCATTATTATATCCCCTTATCTACATGAGATATTAAGACACTATCATGAATGTGACTTGGTTTGATCAAGTCATCATACAAATTCTTTGTAACCCATTTCTTGTAATCACACTTTCAATAAAATCTTGACATAACTTTAAATCTAAAATAAATAATATAGAGCTCCCCCTAAGACCAAACATCTTTCATGCTTTTGCTCATTATCTGAGTGCCTCCATGAAGCCTAATGGATTCACCTTTTCTCTAGGGTGCTAAAACAACATAAAATCAAGATATTCCCAAATATATATGTCCTTACAAGACTAAACTTTATTTATGATCCTTTTAGGTTTGGATCCATCAATGTTTATTTGAATAACATTTTGACTTGGTCTATTTGTCTTGACTCCATCCACAACCTGAGCTGATAGGGAGAATTATTGGCACTCTTTTACATCTAAACTATGCTCCACCATGGAAAATAGTCCACTTGAAATTTCATACTAATCATAATTTACCTTAGTTATCTTTGGTCTCCATTCACTATTTTTTCTTCTTTCTTACACTCTAGGGACCTCAACTTTCTTGTTTTGACTTGAGAATCCATGACTACAAAACTTTTCAATATGACCAACATTTTGAAAATTGAAACAAATTATTCCTCTTGATATAAACACACCATTACCCATACCTCTTTATTAATGCATATAATCATAGTTCAATGTATATTCATTCTTGGAGGGCCTTCTATAATGCCTTGTTCTATGATTAAATTTGTTAAATGAATAATAATAACCATTGAAATGGTTAACATACCTTATAGAATTAGGATACCTGATAGGATTAGTCTTCATTTACCCAGCACCATCAATCCTTGATTGACCATTTACCTTTAAGGTTTGAATTTCCTTGATCATATTAGTATTATTCTTTCGGTCTCCATTGAAACCAAGAGCTATTTTATCATTAGAAATATTTTAACTACTAAGGATGTTGTCTAGATCATTGGTACTATTTTAAAACTTCATAAATGAATTTAACTTAATTTATGCCTAATCCAACTTGGCTCTCAAATAATCCACTTTAATTACATACCTTTCATGTTCTTCTTCTTTGGCCTTTAGGCCTGCAGTCACAATCTCAATTTGAATCTCCACCTGTTTGATTATTTATTCCTATTCCTTGGAGTTATTACTCAGTATATCTTCAAACAAATTTATTTTCTCCTCATAGTATACTATAAAATACTTCATCACCTTATTCTTTTTCTTCACCATCTTTAGTTCTTATAGATAATTCATCAATTCAACCTCAAAGTCCACCTCATTTTCTTCTTCATCCAAATAATCAACAATACATCCAATCCATATGGAATCTTCTTGATTAAAATAACTTGATTCCTTAATCATGAAGATAAATTCATTAACATCAGAATCAACACCTTCATGGTCGCTCTCAGAACCACTTCTCTCACTCTCATCAGATGAACTACAATTTTACTTGGTGTAAAAGCATCTTTTATTCTTTCAAAACTTCTTGTCATCATACTTTCTAACACTTTTCTTGCTCTTATCAGACCTATAAGACTTCTTGTCATCATCATGACATTCATAATTATCTTAACCATCCTTTGTATTATGTTTATGAGGACACTTTTTATCAAAATGTCTAGTTTTTCCACAACTAAAGCACTTGAAGGGTAGCTTACCCTTGTACTTAGCTAAACTAATTTTAAACTTTCTTAAAAACATAGATATCAACTCATCATCATCAATATAATAATCATCATTATATTTGAATTTCATACCTTGTGTCTTCTTTTCCTTTGAATTATTTTATTCTTTGAGTTCAACTTCCTTCTTTACATGTCTTCCTTCACTTGTTCTCATCTCATAGGATGATAGGGTGCCATGAAGGCCATCTATCTCTAGCTTGTCTAGTTATTAAATCTCTTCAATAATAGATAATTTAGAATTAAACTTAGGATTTAGAAATTTTAATGAATTTTTAAAAATACTAGACTCTTTCAATTCTTCATTTAAGAATTTTATGATGTTGACCACTTAATTAACCCTCAATAGGTAAGATGCAATGGTCTCATCTTTAGGTTTTCAAACTATCTTCTATGGGTTTGAAATTTGGAAAACTTGACCTTAGATTCTCCTTCAAGTATAATATTAAAATTTTCCCACATTTACTTGGTATACATAAATTTCATCACCTTTACAATATCTTCCTCTAATAGGCCACAAAGAATACCATTCATTACTTTTGAGTTGTTGTCACTAGAATTATTACCTATTGTATCTATAAGGGGATTAAGGGGTGTATTATATCCATAAAAACCTATTTGAAAAACATAATTAACTTGAAACATAAAATATTTTATTATATTGACACACCAAAAATCATAATTAGATCCATTAAACAATGGAGCCTTACTTGTAGAGAAACCACCTTGTGCTTGACTAGCCATCTTTACTTGCTTAGGATCTCTTTTAGGATATTAGGCCTCATTAAAAGGATATGATCTAATAATTTTTTTTGGAATTATATCTAATAATAGGGTGGGAATGAATTATTTCCATCAAAACAATCATTCAAATTCACTTATCATTCATGAATCATTCATTCACATGCATGCATTAAGCAATGCATAAATAAGAATTTACAAAAGCATACAACATAAGAACAAAAGATATATGTGGGAAAACCACATGGGGGATTAAAAAAAATGAAACATAGCTTTTAATATATTACTATAATCAATTAATCAATATTTAGTGAGGCACCAACCCCACAAGGAGAACCAACCCCTCACTAATCAAGCACCAACTCAATTACTACTTTAACAAGCACCAAATTACAAGGGGGAACCAACCACATGGGTAAATTAGAAATAAATTAGCTACATATAACCTTTTATCACATTATAAAACATTTTTATTACCTAGATTATGATTATTTCATCCTTTTCTCTTCACACTCTTCTATCTCTCTCAAACAACCTATTAGGCCTCTTCACTCAACTAGCCATTTTCTTGGTAGAATTAGGTCATATGACCTTGATAATCATATATATAATCACTATTATAACTTAATTAAATATTAAACACACATATATAATTATCTTAAATACCTCTACTTTTTTTCCAAACTTTTATTTCATTCACTCATGTCCTCAATATTCTAACTAGTCAAATTAGGCCTATTAGAACTTATTCTTATACTTGACTCTTGCTTTCACACATATTGGTTAGAAAAAAATCTATCCATAATTTTATTACAATTTTAATAGATAAAAAACATGTTTAAAAAGTGAAAAAACCATTATATAGGTTGGTCACCACCCATAAGGACCACAACCACAATTAGGCCTAATAGAGACCTAATCCAATTAGGCATTCTCAAAGCACATATTTCAAATTGACCATATTGAAACATATTAAGCCTAAATTTTTTTATAAAAACTTAAAAAAATATTAAATTTACCTATGATAATCTCACCTTATGCCCTAAATACCATTTATCTCATTTCACTCCTTGAACCACACCATTAGGTTTACTCGTAATTAGGCCCTCTTATTGCTAGAAAGTGTGCCTTGAATATATCAAGCATACATTAAAATTTTATAAATATTTAAATTAAAAAAATCACTTTTATATAAAATACATGGAATTATATTCATCACCATATTCATTAGACTATACCATATAGGTAAAAATACCTCAGACTAACCACTTCCATATGTTCACTTAAAACTGCAAATAGGCTTCACAAACCAGTCAAGAACCTTTGAATTTTAAAAACTTAATAAGAGTTTATTATTAATATAAATAAATTAAAATTAAAATATTATACCATTATAAAAACTTAATGTGAATTGGGTTCCTTAACTCTGGGCATAATGACTCAGGATCCTCATTCTTACTAACACACAAAAAACTACCTGAATGCTAAAAAATAGTCATAGAAACAATGACTTAGAAAACTCATGTGAAAACTTTTAATAAATTAAAATGGGTTTATATGATAATTTATCATATTTATAACATATTTAAACAAATATATTATAGTCTTAAATAGCAATATTGGTCTTCCAAACCAATCTCATGTCTTCACCCTACACAGATCTTACTATGTTAGAGAGGTCATTTGAGAGTAAATTTATGCTTGGATATAAGCATATAAACATATTATATTAAAATTGTATATATTTTACATATTTTTAATAAAAACCCCATTCATTTTGATCCATGTCTAATCATTGACAACCCATCCCTAATATTACTTTCACTTCTACTTGGTTTTCTCACTATCTTCCTCACTAGGCCTTTTTAGCAATAGTTCAAATTACATGATCGTTTTAGAATATTTGAATTTTTAAAATTATAATAAACTTATATGAACACAAAATAAAATTATAAAAAATAATCCTCCAATAATTTTCATGCTTTGACCTGGTCAACCCTACATGCTACATAAAAAATATGAGAAATAAGAGGTTTCCTATAGCTTTCATTCACTTTTATAACATATCAATGCCACTTGGGGTAACTAATAGAGTTTAATACATCATAAAATCTTCATAATATGTTAAAAACCCATTCTAATCACTTTTAACCAAGATCTTCCATATCAAGATATAGTTAGGGTTTTAGAGCACTAAAAACTAGTTTTCATTCTTAGCAATCATTCATAAAGGATTTACCTTAAAATATAAAAAGGGTTACAATAAAATATAAATAGGAACATTACACAATTATCATGAACTTATTATGATCTCATGCAAAGGTTTCACATGCCAATGAGCATGAGAAAATCCTTCTCGGGTATACAACACCTCATTTTATCACTCGAGAGACCTTAAAAACTTTAACCTTGTTTATAATTTGAACTAAATATTGGTCAAAACATTTAAAAAAAATATATATTAAACCTATTAAAATTATATTCATGATTCTTTTCACCTTATAAACTAAACTTGACCCTCATTAGGCCACACTAGGTCTCTTTGCACATTAGGCCTTGAACTACTAGTCATACTTATACCTTGAACACATCTTGAAAACTCTTAAAATGATGTAAAAACCTCATAATAATTCAATATATCCTCACACCATTCTAAAAAACTAGAACTATTCTTCTTGAAATCTCATTGTACTCACCTCACTATGCTACCAAGCCTATGCCTTCTTATTAGGTCTCTTCATGTAATGACTAGGCCTCAAAACTGATCTTGGAACTCTTATGAAGGTTTTTTTTCCCTCATTATCATTATTAAATAAATTTATAGACTCTCTCATGAATTTAATAAAATAATTCATCAATCTTTACTTATGATTCATGCATACACCTTCTCACAGGGCTAGACTAGGCTTCTCAAGACACCTAGTACTTAGAGATTTGAACTCAAACAAGATAAATCTCAATGATATCAACCAATAAAATTATTAAATTAAGATTATTTAAAGAAAATAATATTGTAAATAGTCTCACTGTACTATCACACCACAACATTATGCCAATACCTCATACAAAACTCGAAGACTACTAAACTATGCTCATGATATGACAATGCTCCTCAAAAATAGTGATCAATAGTATTCTTATATCTTAATATAAAAACATGTCATCAACCTCAAAATAATTACCAAGTTTCCTTAAAAATTTATATAAATATAGATATAATAGGTCACCTTCAAATTTTATCTTGTCATAAGACTTCCTTGTCACATACCATTTCACCATGCATGGCCTCAACTTTTACCTTGACATTAATGATATCCATCTTGACCTTAAAAGCAATTATAACATCAATGACACAACACCAATAATAGGAACATAAATCAACATAACTTTGTAAATATGAATAATTAAGTTAATTTTGGTGCTTCCAATGCATGTCTAAGCCTTTTCAAAGTTATTTCTCCTTAAAAAATGTTCACACAGGTTAGTTCAATGTGTAAGGAATGGTGAGACCCTCTAAAGATTAATAAACTAAAGTATAACATATAGACCCAATTGAAAAAATATTTAAAAGAATTTTTTCAATGTGTAGGTGTCTAGTTCAGGTTATAAATGGATGTGGTTAGGTATATTAGAAGTTTTTAGGGTCAAATCAAGCTTGTGGTAGCATTGGTATGTCTAAAAAATGTTTCATCTTCTCCATCAACCTCTTTCAAACTAGTGAAGTCCATTTGTAGGTGATCACTCCATGAAGAGGAATAATATTTGGAACTAGTGACATTGGGTGTTGATATATGCCATTTTTACCTTGAAATTTTAAGCATTAGTTTGAGGATATAGGGGCTTAACTTTATGAACAATTGTTAACAAGTTAAACTTCCCAAAACCCTCTTAAAATCCCATAGGCAAAGTTCTTTTCTTGTTCCAAAAATTTTTAGGCTAATGGATGGATATGAATGGTTGTTTTAGATCCTCAAGGTCTTGAGAGACCTCTCAAATAATTTTACATCACTAGTGGCATATCTGAGTAGCGAAAATGGTAAAAAAGAGTTATGTTTTATTGTTCTTGAAGGTGGTAGGCAGGGTTTTAAAGTCTTAGCATCCTTGGGCATAGAATAATCCTATTTTTAGAATTAATATAGTGTGATAAATTTTTTAAAGGTTCATATAAATTTTTAAAACCTTATTTAATCACCAATAAGTTTAAATATCAAGATAACTAGAAAGCATGTTGACTGTGCATAAGACTACTTGTAGGTGGTGGTCAAAAGTACATTGAAAAAGAAGATTCATGATGATTTATTGAATATTTGAGAATTGAAAATTATTTTTAATCCATTTATAATTTTTTTTATTGGTTAATACATCAAATAAAGTGATCCAACCCATCAAATAAGTGTTTGATCAATATCTTGTTGAAGCAGGTTTTAGGCATGCTGAAGTTAAAAGGAGTAATGTTGCTTTGATGTTTTATTACTCAATAAACCAATAGTAAAATAGTTTTATTATGGATATAAGTGACCTATTTTTATTTAATAAACATATTTAATTTTTATAAATCAAATCCATAGATATCATTTGAAGGAAATTGTAGGTGGCAAGCCATTGCAAGATTGGTTTGAACACCCTTACAAGGTCACAAATGTAAACAATTAGCTAAAATACCTAATAATGAATAAAATAATAGTGATTATGAATTATAAAAAATAAAAAATCATTCATAAAACTCCCATATTACCTCTAAGTGTGTCTTCAATGCATGTATAGGTTAAAATGAGCATCTACTGCCTCCAAGACTAGAGAGAAGGTCTCAAGAACAAACACTTTTTGAAGGTTTGAAAGATTTTATAGGTGAAGGTGACATTGATGTATTTAAAGGAATATATATTAATATCAAAATAAAATATATTATTTAAAAATATCTCTAATACCATCCTTGATGTGAACGTACAGGGTATAGGCCTAATGAGTAGTCTAATGTTTTGCAAGTAAAATTAGGTGTTTGATGCAATTTGGGAATCTCAAACGAAGTTATTGACCATAAAATTGTTATAAAGTTTCAATAAGATGATTAAAATGTATAATTTACTAAATAATATATTATAAATGTATTATATTGAAGTAAATGTAGACCTACAATTCTGCATACCTATAGGTCTACATTTTCAAGTAACAGAAGAACATCTTGTAAGAAATATGATGACTTGAGGACTAAATGAAATGTAAAATTGATGAAAATAGGTTAATAAATTATATTTTAAGTATAAAAAATAGTATCATTGAATAAAAATACTCCTTTTCATTCCTAATAAACATCAAACTCAGACTAGACTTTTTAATCCTACTAAAGAGCCTTTTTCTAGGTTTGTTTTCAAGTTTTGAAGGAATTATGCAATGATTTGCATTGGTATTATGATTTTTATGGATAAATTAAGTTTTTTAGAGACATAATAAGCCTTTTTTAATTGTTTAAAATTATTTTAAGGTGATGAAAAATACCAAAAACACCTACATCCATGTATACAATCTAAAATGCACACAAAATTAGGAGAAATTGGCATGATTAGAGTGTTTTGGAAGTTGATATTTAAAACCCAATGGTTGGAGAAGCTGAGGGGAGTTTATAATACCTAAAACAGGATTTTTTTTGTCTTTAAACACCAAAAAAATAAAAATATGCATTTATTTTAGCTCTTGGCCTTCTCAGGCATGCATTTTTACAAGTTAGGGCTAGAAATCTTGAAACTTGCCTAACTTGAGTTCTAAACCATGAAATATCATGAAAAAATTTAACAATAACTTTTTTTATGTTACATAAATTATTTTTATTATTTTTATTCATTATTATATATATTTTTATGATTTATAAGACTATAGGTTTGCATGAGGCCTAATTGGGAAAGGTGGGTATTGAGAAAGTGGATCTACCTTGGGAGTTGGGACCTAAAGTTTTGGTTGAAGATGTAAGTGTATAATGGGTAACCAAAAATTATTTTATTTTTTATATAATTATTTTTTATCTCTCAAATGAATGATATTTTTACCAAAATAGGGTTACAAGGAATAGGCCTCCAAAGGAGCAAGTGTGAGAATGATGAAGAAAATTGCAAAATATAGATGGAAAGATGGTTGGTTTTGGATGTTCAATAGGTTTACAAGTCATTTATACCCAAATAATGTGATTTTTAATCTCATAATAACTCTAATGGGTAGTTTCAAGTACTCAAAGGTGAGTTATTAAGCAAGTGTAATTCCTATACCACCTTGCTCAAGTTATCATCAAATGGAGCATACACTCTTTGAAGAGGGACTTAATAACTCTCATTTTTTAGATTATATTTATTTTCACTTGTTTCATGATTAATTTATATCCATAATTGGCTCTTTATACCTCACTTCTCTCTCTTCTTCCTTTTCCTATATGTATGCCTAATTTTGGAATTGTTTGGAATCCTTTTGTTTGATATGGTGTAGCCAATCCAAATGAACACTTTAAATTTGACTTTGATATTAATAAATTTGATTTATAGTCTTATTTTATGTTTTTAACTGGTGCATGTTTATGTTAGTTAATGATTTCTAAAAATAATATGCTACTTCCTCTCATATGTCCTTATCATTTTTACCTCATTATTAGCGATGGGTTATATTTTTAGGTCATATGGATTGATTATAAATAGTTTTGCATGGATAAAAGTGGAAATCATTCACTAGTGTCTTTAGATACCTCTTGTCCAACTCCCTTAGTATATGCATTATGTTATAGCCTCTATGTGAAACACTCATGTTTAGAGACCCCATTTAAATTGTGCAATTAGATTCAATTATGATTCATGTTACTAGTGAATAATAGGTATAGGAAGGATATTAATTTAGTGTATCACATACCTATTTTAGTTTTATCTCCCTTTTCCATAGCAAGTTATTAGGATTAGTATGTATTTCTTAAGTGATGCATCAAGGTAACTATCCATAATCTTAAGGTTCAATCCATTATGTAGGTCACCCATAACCTAGGATTGTTCCCATGATATCACTTAAGTGATGACGACTGAAACCTCCTCAAGGGTGAAAAGTTTGATGATATCACTTATTGATCTCATTTTATAGAACTTGGGCATACAAAAATAATTCCAACTAATATAACAACATAACCTACTCCTTCATCCATTATCCTACATATGTATAATAAAAAGATGCATTTAGATACCCATTCACTTTCCATTGATAGAAATTATATCCTTAACTTATCATAAAATTATACTCAATCCAAATTACCTAAAATTCCAAATTAACCTACTTTTTGCATTTCTTCAACACCTATAAAATATTTAAAAGAACCATACATCAACTCAACCAAAACAATGAAAACATTGCCTAATTTAACCTAATCAAACACACTTTGAAAAACCATATCATCTAAACCTCAATAAACTACTCCTTGTCAACATAAATTTTTATGCACTTCCACTCCTCCTTCAATATATTTGCTTCATCATTATACACTAAATATGATGAATGGGATTATATAATATAAATTTCTCATATCCCATAACAAACTCATTTTCAATAAATCATGAGGACTTCTCATCATCATTTCAATAATATAATTCAAATATTAATTTAAATTAATATCCCTCAACCTCCACCTATGGGGAAAGAAGCCACTTTATTCAGGTTTGAAGCTAATATTCTTCAATAATGTGATTAAATGTATATACACCTTGAAAAACTATAGATACTTATCTCACTCAATTTACATATCACCTCAATTATTGCTAATAAAATATTTCACCATGTGGATGATCTTCCATTAATTATCATTTTCCAAATTGGTGATGTCCAATTCAAGCATGATTACATTAATTAAGGTTATATAACTTGTGTTTCCTCCATTTACTTTATTAAAACACTTGGGTACTCTAAATAGAATCTTAAATCCACCCAAAGTACATTCCAAGGCTATGATCAAATACATATTCCTTCTCTAGGGTGTGTTTGGATTCCTATTGTGGTTCCTATTGTCATTATTTGTATAAAAGTCATGATATTCAATATTACATTAAAATATAACATCTTAATTGATCAATATTGGACACATCACATCCAAATTTTAGCCTTATCAACATTCCAATGTGTAAAATATCCTCATAATGGTGTTATCTATAGGATTCAAGGAGACACAAACCCTTATAACTTTTAACAAACCCATGAACATGATGTATTAAAAATACCCACACTTGAACCCTTACCTATAATTACTTATCATGAATATCAATTATTTATTTATGCCATTAATTATACTAGAGGATCTGATAGACATTTGGAACTTATGGGCAATATACCACATAACCTAGTAGATTTTCATGACAATGAAATAGATGAAATTAGTTTCAACATAATTTTTTTTATCTCCCTTTATAAATAATTACCTAATTACCTCCTTTATGACCTCAATATCAAATAAAATCAACCTATCATAATATCATTATAATAACCAAGACTAAATAATATGTTCCTCATGATTCTTTGATCGATAAGATCATCGATGCTTTCACTATTAATCTTCATACTCCTAATTATGATGATGGATATTCATTAGTTTACCCCTTTTTAAATAGTTTTTATCAATCTAAAAATGAATAAATACTTAGATATCATTATTATTTACAATAATATTTTCATATTACTAGGTATATTGACTTAGTTTCTCCTTCTACTACACCTAACATGCTTTCTTCTTCACATTAATGGTCATAGGTCTGAGATGGAGTGCACATGAATTATTTCTAACCTATTCACATCCAAGCCTCTCTTGAGTATGCTTATTTATTTTGACATGATGAGACCATATTAGTTCACATATTTTTTGATCCTTAAATCATGTTCCCTCTTAAGATGTTGGCTACACTATCCAATCACATTGTGATATTCTTTTACAACTATTGATCCTAATCTATATTCTACTCCATTTTGTCCTAATAATGGTGATGGAATATTAAATTTCACTAAGCTTTATCCTCTACCAGCTCAATGGGAATATTATCCATATTGTGATTTACATAAGGTTTATAGTCATTGGTCTAAGGATTATCGAGCACATCATATATTCCTAGCATAATAGTAGGCTTTAGGTTTCATTCCTACTAAAGATAGATGACCCAAAAAGTTAGATAATCTTAGACACATTTTTTTTCATGGCATGAGAAAAAATTCTTATAATAATTTATGATATCTTTGATAATACATCAATGTTATTCATCAATCAAAGACATAGTCTATTGATAAGACTCAATATTTTCCTAAATTACTTTCTTAGTACATTCCTAAACATGGAGAGGTTTATTTTATTTATAATTAGTGTGATACACATCATAAAAATAGGTTTAGATTATTGTAAAAATATTTTCATGATTTTTCATAGCCTACACCATCATCTTCTCAGAAACATACCCATGGTCATTCATAGGTGAAGGTTAACCCTTCCCCACCTCCTTCATCATCATAGAAATTAGATGTGTTCAACAATATTATAACACTAGTTCCTCACATTGAATATTCTTCATAGGAGATTCCATATGACCATACTTATTCTTATATAATACCTAATTTATCCATAGAGATAGTGTGGTAAGAAGTCCTTACATGAATCTCTACGAAGATAGATGAAACTTTGATCAAAGTTAGACTATAGTTACACTAGAATTTATCTGATATTATTGATGATGTATATCATGAAATATTCTAATATTTATGAACACATTTTTGTGTCTTGTCCCATTATTATTCACATTTTCATTTCATTTGGACATGATATTTAACTTATTCATTTATAATACATTATTATTCTGGTGATATTTTTATTTTACATCTTTATAATTATTTAACTTTTCAAGAAATAATTTCTTGTCTTTTATCCTTCATACTTATTTTCCCCCTATCTTGGGATGATTTTTAACTACATGGATGTTTAAATTAGGTCACTTGCTGAATATTATAATTATTCAGGTGACATGGCTCTTAAACAACACCCTAGACTATCCTTTTCATCTTATGATCAACTACAAATCATATTCATCACTTTACCATTTATTACATCGATCTTTCATAATCCCCATTTATCCCATATATTTTACTCATATTAAGAACACATACAATTAGTATTGAGATTGCATACTTGTTTGTGGGAAATTATAAGCATTTTTGAAACTGA
>JARHVA010003031.1:467500-495000 GCA_037957365.1 Torreya grandis
TCATGACTCACCAAAAGGACTATGTATCATATAAATGGGAGATCAACATAGCTATTTTTATAATATCAAAAAAAAACCAATATATAAATTGGTTTTATATGGAATTAAATGATAAAATATACTTAAAAATAATCTATAAAGTTTTACCTCTCATAACCAATTCATCAAAGTAACCCTACTGTCAGTTTAGGCTTGAGATTGTGTTATAACCCTGCCTACACAAAGGTGAGTCAAATAGGTGATAGATATGCATTAATAATGTGGTTTGAGGGTAATTAAATAATTATGTAGCTTATGTGACATTTTATGAGTCTCATTATTTTTAGGATGAATAATATATACATAATTTAAGGCTTCATGCATTGAAAATGCAAACCTACAAGTCTGTAGACTTATAGGTCTCCTTTTCACATGAAATGAAATGAATCTTACTTGTGATCTAAGGATTTAAGGTCAAAATTTGGGTTTAAATTTATGATAAATTCATATAAAGGATAAAATATTATTTTAAGATATGTTTTTAACTTTAACTAATCTTAGACCCTTGTAGACCTAATGAAAACACCAAATCTGCCTTTAAGAGTGGAAGATAGAGTGGGTTCTTATAGTGAGAATAATGATTAAATAATGAATAAGGAACATAAAAAAATTACAAAAAAATCTCAAAGGAATATCAAAAAATTAAAACCCTACTGAATAACCTCAAATTTAAAGGTGATATCCCAGTAGGCCTAAACCTACACCTACAAGTGTATGCATAAAGAAGTTTTGTATGTTGAGGTGAGATGGAAACATAAACATTATTAAAAGGTGATGAATAATTAAATATAAAATTTATGAGGTTTTTAAAACTTTTTATAATGATAAAAAGGTCACTTTTTTTGATATGAACACCCACATATGTTTTTTAAATATGAATTCAGGCAAGAGATCTATCAAAGACCATAGAAGCCTGTATATGAGAATTACAAAAGCTTGCATGTTTTAGGAGCATATTTATGATTTAGGGATCTTAATGAAGGTAAAATAAATCCTTAAAGGTTATTTTATAGGTTTTACAACCATTTATAAGTAAAATAATTCGTAGGTAAGTTGTTGTGGCCAATAGTATGATAATTTCTTAAAACTCAACATGAGCTAATGGATGTTATCAAAGGTATAGAGAAGAAGAGTGGTAAAGAATACAATTTTAATAGGTAAATAATACATAACTAAGGTTTTTAAATTCAAAACAAATCACTTCTATCCCTTTTCACCCATTTGACTGTCTTTGACCTCATAATTGTAGGGTTATTAACCCAAGAGAAATTTTATTGAGTTTAGAACTGTATGGAGATTTTGAATGGGAACCCAAGCTCATAGGGAATGTTATATAATTTTCATACTTTTAATTTGTGGTATTAGTTCATTTATTAAATACATGGTCTTTATGAGTCATTGTTAAGATGATAAACATGTCTTATACTACCAAGAAGATTAGGAATGACCCAATGAGAGAGTTTGGTATTCTAAGTGCCTAAAATAGATTTATTGACTTTTGAAATGACCTAAAAATCTTCCATAACTCTCATAAGAACATTATTAATCCATTGTTTGGCATGTGTGGGAGGTACTATGTATGTAAAAGTGTTATAAATGATCATTTCAAGAGGTCTTTTTCCTATTTGAGGCTTTGGTTTACCCTGTGGCACTCTGATGGAGAAGAAATTTTGTTTATCCATGGGATTCCACTCTTTAATTAATTAAACATGTTGTTTTGATCTTGTAACTCCATCTCACACAACATTTTTATTCTTATTGAAGATTCTTGGTTTACCCCAAAAAGAGTTGTCTTGATTATTATTTTGTTCATTTTAAGTGTATAATTTGATTGATCCCTTTTCAATGAGTTATTTCTCAATTTGGATGTATTTTTTAATAATATCATTAAAGGATTTGACACATTTTAGTTTCAACTGATACTTTACTTCTACATTGATGTTGTCAATGAATATTTTGGCCAACTATTTTTCTAGGATTGTACATCAAAATTGGCTTGTTAAGCTTCTCTATTGATGTAAGGAGGCCAAAATTTACCAATTCTATTGATTATTATTGTACAGGCCTATGATGGAAACATCATGTGCTATGCTGAATGAGAAATGTCTTAAAAATTGTGTGGTCAATTCTCCAAAACTAGATACGGACCCCTTTGGTAAATACATGACAATTGTAATGTTGGTCCTATGAGATTCTTTGGGAAAAGTCTTAGGAGGTAGGAATCATCATATGAAACCTTATGTCATGCCATATAAAACTCTTGAACATGATCATGGGGATCTCCTTTCCCTCTAGATTTTTCAAATTTGGGTACCTCAAAATTAAAATGGAAAGGGATTTGTAAAATACTCATATCTAAATGAGAGGATAAAATATCTCTGTAATTGTATTTGATTTCTTTCATGAAAGGGTTAATCTATTGAAGAGTTTCTTTCTTCATTTTCCACTCTTTCACAAATTATGTATCCAAAATTTTATTAGAAGTTTGGGCATGACTTATAGTTGGTCTATTATAGATATGTACATTTTGATTTGAAGAGGATCATCTTTGATTTTATGTGTAAAATTGGGAAGCTAAGGAATTGATATGTTGTGTAAGTTGATCCAATCGATCATATAGGGTAGTTTTCCTCCTACTATCCTTGATGTGCTTATTTTGGAAAGGAACTTTTTATTCTTGGTCTTCATGTTCTTATTCATGGTCTATAAGGTCCTCTTCTTTAGGTGCTTTATTGGTATGGGTATGCTAATGGGAAATATTATACTAATTAGATGGGTAGACTCAGTGTTACAAAAGATTATGATCAAATTTAGGGGGTAGTGTTTCCCCATTTGAATGGATAGAACTACTATTTGGTCATGTTTTTAATATATATTCTGATAATCTATGCTCTAACTTCATTTCTATGGAAAAAATCATTTATGAATCAATATTATTCTCTAAGAGTGTACCTGTCACTATGTGTATCATCATGATCTTAGTTTTGGTCATCTAGATTCCCCAAGAAGTCAATCTCCTGGGATCCTTGTCCCATTCTAATATTTTGGGCATAGGTTCACACTGGCATGATAAATGATGGGGGTGATGTAAGAAAAGTGATTAGGTGTGTTTTTAATATAGCATGATGGAAGAGGATGTGGACTTGAATATTAATTTTATCTAGAAATTAAAAATAAGAGTGATCAAAGAAGATAATTTATAAATGCATTAATCTTTGATTTAGAGGGATGTAAGACTAGAGTGACTAAGGATTATAAAAAATACAAAACCTTACGAGGGTTTAATCTAGTAAGGATCCTAAGGATATGAAGTGATCAAGTACCTTTCACACTAGCAAAATGATGATTTGATGGGTGATAAATATGAAGAGGTAATGATAAGGGAAGTGATGGGTGATAAATTAAAAGAAAAATTGTCAAAACTATGTATGTTGATAATTCTTAGTCAAAAGGTGATAATGAAGATTAGAGGTATGGGTGACCACTAAGATTTATTTTTAAGACTAATTTTATATTCAAATATTATGAATGAAGAATATGGGATGGATGTTTGATGTGGTTTTAGAATGGGATTTATCCTAGGGGTGTCTAGGTTTTTTTAGAATAAAAATGGCATTAGTTGACTCAATTCACAAATAACACGAGTATAAGTATTACACATAAACACACCTAGTCACAAATCTTAATTTAGACAACTAAATGGGTGTGTAAATGAATGCGTGTACCATCTAATAGCTGCTTGGGTGAGGATATAGGCTAGTGACCTATTATAGAATTAACTAAACCCTCTAGACCCCATATACACTCAATAACTTCTTAGGAGTTGATCCTAACTCTAAAAATTAAATGCATGTTATAGTCGATAGGTCTTAAGATAGGTTTACATAAAGGTTTCTAAGGGAGTCCCTGATATATGCTAAGGATGATGTGTCCCAAATCTATATAGGGTGTTATCTAATGCTTGGTTCAGAGAATTTACTCTTCCCCTTCATGTATGACCTATATGGGGTCAATTGCTTTACATAGTGACAACTATCCTTGATATTTATACTCCACCAGAACACAAAGTTTGGTTGAATGCATAGTGATGAAATCCATGAAACCAACCCCTAGTGACTACACCCATGCATGGGGATGAATTCCATGTCACATGCTATCCTAGACTCAATGGGTTTAAAAAATAAGCAAGCATGATTAATTTTTTTTATTAATTATATATGTGAGGAAAATGAAAAACAAATAATCAAGCCACAAAATACAAGATATAATATATATATATATATATATATATATATATAATTATGAATTTTAGGTACTCCTACAAACATAAGGGTTAGGAAAATAAATTGGGTGCCTTTGCCTTGAGAGGTCTTGAAAAAAATGGTTACTAGTCTAACTTGAAGCAAAACTACTACTTCCTTGTAAAACCATGAATGCACAGTCAATTTAAAACAAAATTGTAACCTTAAACTATAATATTTCAACTATCAAGGAAAACCATTGGTCATGGGTTACAATATTCCCCAGATAGCTAACCATGATGGTCAAATGAGAAATTTATATAAGACCATGATAGTTAAAATAAAACTATGATTGCTAAAATGATATTGCTACTATGAGATTAATGATATTACAAAAAAGTATAAAACTTTAAAATTTACTATTTTTTTGACCAATGTAGATGAGTATGATAGATTATCCTAGATTTTTATAAATGCCTAAGAAATATTCAAAGATAATTATGGAAAACTTAAAACTTTAACTATGTACCAAAATTTTAAATTAAAGACTCCTAAATAAGACTTTTTAGCAAAATAGACAAACCTTCATACATTTTTTTTGCAGAATAGAGAGGTATTTTGATCAAAGTTGTCTTTGGTTTGTTTTATCATCTAAAAATATAAAATATTGAAAAAAAATGGTCCCATAAATTAGCAAATCATAATATCATTACTAGAAACACAATATCATTAATATATGGACAAAATTGTAGCTATGAGATTAGTAGTATTATAAAAAACAACAAAAGGTTAAGGATGTAATGTCAAAATTTAAAATGATCCTCCTTGTACTTTTCTTATCAATTACCACATAATAAATTGTATAGAAACACCTCCTATGACTCTAGTTATCAAAAAGATATTATAACACCCAAAATAGTTAAATAGGCTTGCCACAGGGGTTATATAATCACTAATCTTCCTAAAAAATAGAGTATACTAAGATTTAATCTTGTAGATTAATGGTTAATAAATAATTTTTATCAAATTTTATATAAATTACAACAATGCAACTATTGATGGTGATGTCATAACTTGTAGGTCGATGTTGCAAGTCTCAAAGTAGTGATATCATGCCTCAGTAATCAAAAGACATATTCTTGAACAAACCTATTTCCTACATGAAAATTATGTAAAGACCCTCCTTGGAAAAAAAATAATTAAATATAGCTACACAAAGGTTATAAAGCAACAAAAAATTAGTTAGTATAGGCTAACCCAAAAAACTTGTAAAACTACTATTAATGTGACAATATTACTAATACCAATGCAATGTCACTAATTTCTAATTAGTGGTATTGCCTAAACATAATAACCTATTAAGAAATAGACCATTACCATTAAAACCACATTTATAATAATACCTTGTAAACAAACACAATACCATGACTATAATATTGTTAATTATAGGTAAATGTTGTAATTTTCCTATACATAATGATTTAGTCAATTTCAACCCTTTTTATCACCTAATTACACCTTTAATTCACTAAAAATATTTATTTATGTTCCTATTATTGGTGTTGAGGCATTATTTTTGTCATTAATGTCAAAGTCAAGGTAGATGTCATTTATGTCAAGGTCAGAGTTGAGGCCATGCATGGTGAAATGCTATGTGATAAATAAGTATTATGCAAGAGTAAATTTGAAGGTAACCTATTGTATCTATATTAAGAGAAAATTTCAAGGAAAAATAGTAATTATTATGAGGTTAATGTCATGTCAAGGTCAAGATCATGATACAAGGTAAGATATTTTGAGTACTATGTGTATTGAGAAGCCTAGTCTAGCCCTGAGAGAAGGCGTATGCATGAATCATAGTGAAGCTTGGTAAATTTTGTTAATATAGGAATGAGAGAGTATATAAATATTTTAAAACATGAAAAATAAATAAATAAATAAATAATCCTTCATATGAGTTTTGAGGTTAATTTTGAGGCTTAGTCCTTGCATCAAAAGACCTAGTGAGAAGGCACAAGCTTGCTAGCATGATGTAATGAATAGTCTAAGGATTGTGAGATGATATATGGTAGTTTTTTAGTAATGTATGATGTTTTATAAAATTATACTTAGGTTTTAATAATATTACTAGTGGTTTCAAGGTATGTTCAAGGTCTAAGTATGTCTAGTAGTTTAAGACTTAATGAGTAGAAAGACCTAGTATGGCCTAATGATGGGTCAAGTTTAGTTCCTAAGGTGACTATATCTCAAAAGATAATTTTTATAGGTGTGATAGGTTGTGTTAAGTGTGTTGACCAAGTTTTAGGTCATATCCTAAAGGATAAATCATGAAAATTGGTGTTGAGGTCTTTTATGTGTACAGAATGGGGTGTTGAAGACCCAAGAAGGATTTTCTTGTGCTTTTTATCACATGAAACCTTTTCATGAGATATTGAGTATTTCATGTGATTTATTGAAGGTTACCATAGTTAATTAATTTTCATTGTTTTTATAATTTAGGGGCAATCCTTTATGAATGATTTTTAAGAATGGAAGGTAGTCTAAACCTTCCTAAAACCCTCATTATGACCTGATAGGAAAGATCTTGTTGGGAAGTTCCTAAATGATTTTGTTGAAATATTATGTTTATTTGAGGTTTTATTAAAATATATTAGGTACCTCCAAGTGATATTGATATGTCAAAAGAGTGAGTGTAAGCTATATCAAATCCCTTGTTTCTTAGATTTTTGATGTAACAGGCAGGGATGACTAGGTCAAAGCATACAAATGGTTGGTGAATTATTTGTGATACTTATATTTTATTACCATGTAATTTTTTTAATCAAGTTTTATAACATAAATATGTTAAACTGGTCATGGAATTTGACCTATCACTAAATAGGCCTAATGAAGAAGACAATGAGAAAATTAGGTAGAGGTGAGATTGAGATTAGGGATGGGTTACAGTGGATTAGGGATGGATAAAAATGCATGGGTTAATTTTTAAAGACCTATATATCATAAAAAATTTATTTATAAGTTTTTATGATTCTCATACACAATCAAAAAATTGTTCTCAAAATGACTTGTCTAATATAGTGAAGTCTATGTAGGGTGAAAAATGTGAGATTGGTTTATAAGACCAATATTGATATTGAACATTATGATATATCTATTAATATATGTTATAATTATTTTTAAGTATAAATTAAACCCATTTTAAATTTATAAAAATTTTCTTATAGGTTTTCTAAATTTTAATCTTCATGACTATGATTTTGGAGCTACAAGCAATTTTTTGTGTATGAGTGAGAATGATGTTCCTAAATCTTTTTTCATAGATTTGAATAATAAAATTCACATGAATTTGTTATATAGGTCTAATAGGTTCATTTTAACACATTTTTATGCATGATAAACTCATATTAAGGTGTGAGAAGTCAAAGGCTTTTTATTGGGTTCTTTAGGACTGTGTGCAATTCTAAGTAAACATATGAAGTTGATCAGTTTGAGGTATTTTGACTTGTATTGTGAAATATAATGGACTTAGTGATGACCCTAAGGTCACTAAAGTTATATAAATTTGATTTTTTTTTTTTTTTGTGTGTGTGTGTGTGTCAAATTTGAGTGTATGCATCAAAACTCAATACATACTTTCTAGCAGTGAGAAGGGCTAATGACAAGTAGACCTAATGGTGTGGTTCAAAGAGTAAAATGAGATAAATGGTGTTAAGGAAATAAGGTGAGATTATAAGGGGTATAATTTAATAATTTTTAAAGTGTTTCATATACTTATGGAGGCTCTTGGTTTTCCAAGATGGTTAAGGTGACATGTGTGCCTTAGGAAGGCCTAATTGCATTAGGTCTCTATTAGGCCTAATGGTGGTTTTGGTCCTTATGGATGATGATCAACCTATGTAGTGAGTGTTTTAATTTTTAAAAATGTATATTTATCTATTATAAGTGTGATCCAAGTATGTATAGGTTTTTGGTTGGCCAATATGGGTGAGATAAAGAGTCAAGTATAAAGAGAAGGTCTAATAGGCATAATTTGACTAGTTAGAATTTAATATATGAGTGAAGGATATAGTGGTTTGGAAAATAGGTAAATGGATTTAATATCATCATATAGGTATGTTTATTATGTTATGAAGATATAAAAATATTTATATATGTGATTAGTAAGGTCATTTGACCTAATTCTACTAAGAAAATGGCTAGTTGAGTGAGAAGGCCTAATAGGTTGTTTGAGAGAGATAGAAGAGTTAGAAGAGAAAAATAAGGTGGTAATATTTATTTGATTTGGAAATATGTGTTAAAATTTTATCATAGGTTCAAGGTATATGATTTGGTGTCAATTTACCTAGGGGGTTGGTGCCTCTTTGCAAGTTGGTGTTTGTTAAAGAATTAGTTGAATTAGTGCTTAACTAGTGAGGGGTTGGTGCCTCACTAAATTTTTATCCATTGGTTATAATATTGTAATAAAAGTGGTTTTTCAATGGGTTGTATCACCCAAGAGGGTTTTCCAACATATCTCATATGTTCTTATGTTGTTTGCTTTCATATATGCTTATTTATGCATTGGTTAATATATGTATATGAATTAATGCTTCATGAATGATAAGTGAAATTGAAGGATTATTTTGAGGAAATTAATTCAACCCCATATATTAATTATCTATAATTAAAAAATTTGGTATTATATCAGGTCCTTTGAAGGAGTCCTAATAGCCTTAAAGAGATCCCAATCAAGAAAAGATGACTAGTCAAACACAAGGTGGTTTCTCTACAATAAAGGATCCATTGTTTAATAGATAAAATAATTCTTTTCAGAGTGTCATGATGAGGACATATTTTATGTCTCAAATTCATGATGTTAAAAAATTAGTATTGGATGGATATACTACACCCCTATTCCTCTTACAGATGTAGTAGGTAAGAAAGCTAGTGATAGAAACTCAAAATATATGAATGGTATTATGTGTGGTCTATCAAAGGTAGAAATTGTGAAGGTAATGAATTTTATTTATAATAAATAAATCTGGGACACATTTAAGACTATCCATGAGGGAAAATACAAATTCAAGTTGGCTAAGTTGCAAACCCATTGAAGATAGTTTAAAATATTAAGAATGAATGAAGATGAGACCATTTTTGCCTACTTGTTGAGGGTTGATGAAGTGGTCAAAGTCATAAGAGGCATAGGTGAATAATTAAAAGAGTATACTATTGTTCAAAATGTTTTGAGATATGTAACTCCCAAATTTGATTTTAAATTATTTGTTGTTGAAGAGATGCAATATCTAGACAAGCTAGAAATGAAAAGACTTCATGGCACCCTAAAGAACTATGAGATGAATACAAGTGAAGGAAGACCTTCAAAGAAGGAATTTAATTTCAAGGTAGAAAATAATTAAAAGGATATGAAGACACAAGGTAATAAATTCAAAGATAATTATGAATTTGATATTGATGATGATGAGTTGATAGTTATGTTTGCAAGAAAGTTGAGGGTTGGTTCAGGTAAAAACAAGGGTCAACTTCCCTTTAAATGCTTCAATTGTGGAGAGATTGGACACTTTTATAACAAGATCCCTCATAGTCATAAGTAAAAGTATGACTAAGAGTGTGATGAAGGTCATGATGATGATAAAATTTCTCATAGGTTTGATAAGAACAAGAGAATATTTAGAAGATATGATGAAAAGAAAATGTTTTTTGAGAGCAAAAGAAATATTTACACCAAGGAAGATTTTAACTAATCTGATGACTGTGAAAGAAGTGATTATAAGATTTACCATAAAGATGATGGTCCTGATGATAATGAATTACTCTTCATGGCTAAGGAAGTAATATATTAAAATCAAGAAGAGTTTATATAGATTGGAGGAGTTATTGGTGATTTAGATGAAGTTGAAGATGAGGTGGACTTTGAGGCTGAGTTGATAATTTCTCTAAAATAACTAAATATGTTAAAGAAGAATAATATGATGATGATGTATCTCATCAAATAATTTAAGGACCAAACCAAGTTTTTTAAATTTAGACCCAGCAACAACTTCAAGGAACAAGAGGAAATAGTCAAACAAGTGGAGACTGAAATGGAGATTGTGACTACAAGCCTAAAGGTTAAATAAGAAGAATGTGCAAGGTATGTAACTATTGTATATTCCTTGAGAGATAAGTTATATCAGGAATCAAGTAATATTAAGTCTTTTATGAAGTTTAAAAAGAGTACCAATGATCTAGACAACATCTTGAGTAGTCAAAAGACTGCTAATGACAAAATAAGCCTTGGTTTCAATAAAGACCAAAAGAAGAAAACTAATGTGATCAACAAGGTTAATGATTAATAAAATAATGAGGGTGTTGGCAGAATGAAGTCTAATACTATCAGGCATCCTAATAATTTAAGATATGTTAACCCTTTCAATGGTTATTATTATTAATGTAACCAATCTAGTCATAGATCAAGGCATTGTAGAAGGCCCTCCAAGAATATATATTCCTAGAACTATGAGGAGAGTCATTAGTCAAGAGGTATGGGTCATAGTGTGTTTATATCAAGAGGAATATTGTGTTTAAATTGTCAAAAGGTTGGTCATATTCCAAAGTATTGTAAGCATGAATTCTCAAACCAAAATAAGAATGTTGACACTCCTTGAATGCAAGAAACAAGATAAGGTAGTGAGTGGAAACTAAACATAGTGAAGGTGAATAATGACTAGTCTACAAATCCAAGTGGAATATTTTCCATGGTTGAGCATAGTTACGATGCAAAGGAGTGTTAAGAATTCTCTATATTAGTTTAGATTGTGGATGAATATGTTAAGTAAAATATACCAAATCATGATGGTGTTCAAATGGAGATTAAAGAATTCAAGTCTAAAAGGATAATGAAGAAGTTCAATCTAGTAAGGACATGGATATCTAGGAATCTCCTGAGTTTATGTTGTTTTAGTACTCAATGGAGAATAAGTGACTCCATTTGGCTTCATGGAGGCACTCAAATAGTGATCATAAGTCTAAAGAATGATTTGTCTTAGGGGGAGTTTTGTGTTCTTTGTTGAAATTTAGATTCAAGGTTCACTCAAGAGTCTACTTTAGGTGTGATAACAAGAGATAGTTCATAAAGATTTTATATGATGACTTGATCAAACCAAGTAACAATCTTGATAATGTTTAAATATCTCATGGAGGTAAGGGGAGCCAATCATGCTCCAAAAGTAGGTATGTGATTTTGATCTATGTTGAGTTTTTGTCAAAGAGAGATAATGAGTTTGTTTAGAGAGAAAAGGTGTGTTATTCCATGTCCAAGGATTAGATAGTTTCCAAGAAGATGACCATTTATCATTGATTTCAAAGGGGTATAAAGTTACAATTTGGGAGAAAGGTTAATTTGAAGAAGATCCAACTTGGGGAGTTGTAAATGATCATCTTTGTGTAAATATTTACCATAAATGAAAAGGGAATATTTTTGAGGTATGTTCCTTTTGTTAGTGTTGAGGCATTATTGTTATCATTTATGTTAAAGTAAAGTTATATGTCGTTTATGTCAAGATCAGAGTTGAGGCCATGCATGGTGAAATGGTATGTGATAAAGAAGTCTTATGACAAGAAAAAATTTGAGGGCAACTTATTGTCTCTCTATTGAAAGATAATTTTAAGGAAACCTGGTAATTATTCTAAGGTTGATGGAATTCTAAGATCAATATCATGATATAAGGTAAGCTACTTTGAGTACAAGGTGTCTTGAGAAGCCTAGTTTAACCCTAAGAGAAGGTGTATGCATGAAACATAGTAAATCTTGGTAAATAATGTCAATACAAGCATGAGAGAGTGTATAAATCTATGAAAAAGTGAGAAATAGGAAAATAATCCTTTATATGAGTTCTAAGGCTAGCTTTGAGGCTTAGTGTTTATGTGAAGAGACCTAATGAGAAGGCACAGGCTTGGAAGCATGATGAGGTGAGTAGTTTAAGTACTGTCAGAGGATGTGTGGTAGTGTGTGAGTAAGGTATGAGGTTTTATAAAAATATAATGAAGTTTTTGGAACAATATTAGTGGTTTCAAGGTGTGTTAAAGTTCTAATTATGACTAGTAGTTCAAGACCTAATGAAAAAAAAGACCTAGTGTGGCCTAATGAGGGGTCAAGTTTAGTTCCCAAGGTGACCAAAGATCATAAGATAATTTTTATAGGTGTGATATGTTTTTAAAGTTTTTTTCCCAAGTTTTAGGTCATATCCTAAATTAAAAAGCATTAAAATTGGTGTTGAGGTCTTTTTGTTTGCATTAAATGGGGTGTTACAGACTTGAGAATGATTTTCTTATGTTTTTTGGTATACGCAACCTTTACATGAGATCATGAGTAGTTCATATAATTTTTTTGATAGTCCTATATTGAATTTATAATCATTTTTTTTTGGATTTGAGGGTAAATCCTTTAATAAATATTGTTAAGAATGGAAGGTAGTCTAAAACCTCCTAAAACCCTCATTATGACCTGATGGGAAAGAAATTGTTGGTAAGTTATCATAATGGTTTGGTTAACCTATTATGTTTATTTTATGTTGTAATAAACTCTCCCATGTACCTATAAGTGTCATTTGTATATTATAAGAGTGAGTGGAAGCTACAAGAAACCCCTTCTTTCTCAGATTTTTGATGTAGTAAGTAGGGTTAACCAGGTTAAAATATACAAATGGTTAGAGGATGATGTGTGAGACTTATATATTATTAATATGTAATTTTATGAGAAATTTTTAGACCCTATATATTATAATATATTGATAAAATTTCCATATTTATAAATAGGCCTAATGAGGAAGACAGTGAGAAAACTAGGCAAAAGTGAGAATGAGATTAGGGATGGGTTACAATGGATTAGGGATGGATCCAAATACATGGGGTAATTTTTAAATACCTATATCTCATATCTCCTTTGTTTATAAATTTTTATGATGCTCATATACAATAAAAAGGTTGTTCTTAAAGTGACTTGTCTAACATAATGAGGTCTATGTAGGGTGAGAACATGAGATTGGTCTGTAAGACCAATATTGATATTTAAACTTATAATATATATATTATAATATGTTTTAAGTATTATTAAGTATAATTTAAAACAATTTTAAGTTCATAAAAGTGTTCACACAGGTGTTGTGTTTTTGGAGCTATAAGGAGTTTTCTATGTACGAGTGAAAATGATGTTATTGAGTCTTTTTGCATAGAGTTAAAGAATCCAATGCAAATTATTTTATTTTATAGTTATAAAATATTAATTAAAAAAAAAAATTATGCATTAAAAAATCTTTTTAATGTGTGAAAATTCAAAGGATTTTTATTGGGTTCTTAAGGCCTATGTGCAGTTCTAAGTGAGCATATGAAGTTAATCAATTTGAGGTCTTTTACCATGTATTATGAAGTATAATGGACTTGGTGATTAACTTGACATAAATAAGGTTATATAGATATATTTTTTTAAAAAATTTGTGTCAAATTTTAGTTTATTCATTAGATACTCATGATAGACTTTTTGGTAGTGAGAAGGGCTAATGACAAGCAGACCTAATGGTGTGGTTCAAGGAGTGAAATGAGATAAATTATATTGAATACCTAATATGAGATTAAAATTGGTATAATTTAATCATGTTTGAAGTGTTTCATCCTATTTTGGATGATCTTGGTATTCCAAGGTGGTCAAGGTGAAACTGTACCTTGAGAAGGCCTAATTGCATTAGGTCTCTATTAGGCCTAATGGTGGTTTTTGGTCCTTATGGATGATGAAAAACATATGTAGTGAATGTTTCACTTATGAAACATGTTTTTTGATATTTTATAATATTTATCCAATTATTTATAGGTTCACGTCTAATCAAGATGGGTGAGAGTAAGATTCAAGTATAAAGAGAAGGTCTAATAGGCCTAATTTGACTAGTTAGAATATTGAATATATATGAGTGAAGGATATAGTGGTTTGGAAACTAGGTATAGGGATTTAATATCATTAAATATTTATGGTGATTATTTTATGAAGATATAAAAATATTTATATATTTCATTATCAATGTTATTTTACCTAATTCTACCAAGAAAAGGGATAGTTAAGTGAGAAGGCCTAATAGGTTGTTTGAGAAAGATAAAAAAGTTAGAAGAGAAAAAAAATATGGTCATATTTATTTGAGTGAGAAATAAGTGTGCAAATGTGATCATATGTTCAAGTTATTTGGATTGGTTTTTAGTTACCTAGGGGGTTGATTCCTTCTTGTAAGCTGGTGATTGTTAAAGGACAGTTGAGTCGGTGCCTAACTAGTGAGGGGTTGGTTCTCCTTGTGTGGTTGGTGCCTCACTAAATTTTGATACATTGATTATAAGATTGTATTAAAAGTGGTATTTTAGTGGTTTTTATCCCCCAAGAGTGTTTTTCACATATTTCATGTGTTCTTATGTTATTTTCTTTCATAGATGCTTGTTCATACATTGATTAATGTATGTATATGAATGTATGATAAGTGAATGATAAGTGAAATTGAAGGATTATTTAAAGGTAATTGATTCACCCCCCATATTAATATTTGTAATTATAAAAAAATCACCTCTAAGAAACACAACACATTATATTTAGGAAATAATCTCCCACTGTGGTCACCAATGTTTGAGTGTAGTTTGGGTTATTTCCTATTTTACTATTTTTAGCAATAAAATCCAAAAATGCAACAACATCAAAGGAGAGTGTTTCAATTTATTTATTTAATTTCTTAATTTTTAAATTAGATAAAATAAAGCGAGTATTAAGGTGTGTGGATGAATACCTATTATAATGTGTGTGTTGATCTACATGAATGTGGGAACTCCTCTTTGGTTAGGGAGGATAACCTACAAATCATAAGAAGACTAGAAGAGAGTGTTGTTAGATGGTAGGTTGAGTGGATTACCTATAATATGCTAGATCCAATAATCATAAGGATTTTTATGAGCCTATCAATCCACTTTTAATATAATTAAGTTGAAAATGATAGAATAAATACACTTGCATTTAAATGATAAGAAACTAGATATGCAAGAAGATAAATAAAGTACTTGATAAAAGACATGATGCACAAGTGTAAAAAGGTTAGGTCCATAGAATTAGAGTAGAGTCTATAAACAAGTTAGGAAAAAAATAAGGGTTTGATTAGTTGAAAAAGGGAGAAAATAAAAATCTATTATTTTCTTTGATAGTGACCATCGATGGTCAAGGTGACTAATGATGGATAGACCTAACCCATGATAGTTAGGTAGCTATAGATGGTTGGTATGACTCGTGATGATTGCAAAAACCATCAATGGTTTCCTATTGGTGCCTATGGAATATTAATAAGATGGTAGAGATGAGGTAATGAAGGGTTAGGAGGAGGGATATAGGCACTATGGATAAGGAAGGATGTGCAGATATACTGATCAAGATAGAAAAATCAAATGATAGAATAAAATGCTAAAACAAGTAAATGATAAATGTATGATACCAAGTGGATGATATTTGAAACCTAAAGAGATTTGAATAGTATAATAGTACTCATGCCTTTAAAATTCACATAGATAGAGCTTTATGGTCTTGGATGCCTGCATAAAGAGAATAAGAGAATTTGGATGCAAATTTTTGGATCCCAAAACCCCTCCAAGAGCCCTACATTTATAGAAAAAAAATCTAAGTGAGGAGAGAATCTTTGAGGGAAATATACTAAGTTGGGAGGATAAAGATGCCTATTTTCACTTAGTTTTAAAAGTTAGTTTTAATGCAAGTTGCCATTTTAGAGGGTGTTATTCTTGAATAAATATCACAATTCTTTTAAATCTTAAGGCAAGTTTTATGGCCACAACCATCGATGGTTAGGGTTAACCATCGATGGTTACCCTAAATGGCAATTATCGAGGGCCATAAACAAATGGGTGAAAAGGGCCTAACTTAAATTATATTTTTAGAGGGTGTTTTGACATAATGAAGTCATAAATAGATGCTAGTAAGTTAGGTGGGGTCCATAGGTCAAGATGACATTAGAAACTATCATTATGTAGTTTCCAAGTGTCTACATTTTGACCCTTTTGGTTATGTAGCTTTAAGCAAGCTATAAAATAAATATAGGTAATTGGTTAAGGTCTAGGTCTAATTACCCCAAGTGTGGGAGGGAGGAGGTATTCCCCCTCAAACTAGGACTCAATGAGGTATGGTAAAATTGGGTTAGGGTTTGACAAAAGGTAAAATGGAGGTCATGAGGTTGTTGACCCTACCACACATAGAGTGTGACTAAGTGAAATATCTAAGAGCACACAAAGACTAACATTGCCATGTTATGATGAATAAGGTCATGTCCTAAGAGAAGTGAGAAGGTAACTAGTCCCCAACATTAGGCATAGCTGATCATGTCACACTTTTTAGGTGTCCTAGAAAGGGTTAGTGTTTACTCAGGTATCTAGGGTAGGAAGTTCTCCTAAGAAGAGCACAAATGTTTAGGTCATGCATGAGGGAGTGCATGTATGCAAAAGTTCCATCATGCCAAATATGGTCAAGGTGGTCATTATGACCAAAATAAAAACATCACAAGGTGTGTAAAGAAGTTGGTACTAATGACAAGATAGGTGAAGGTAAATGTGTCAAGTTATTAGTTGGGTAGGTTATGGTTGAGCTACCTCTTAATGCATGAGGCAAGAGGAGATTACCTATATAGTCTAGTGGATAATGAATCCAACATAGAATTTAGGCATAATATAGTTATTGGTGTTAGGGATAAGGGACTTTTGATTAGGCAAGAAATGGATTGCCCCATGTGGAGATAGGTCAAGAGTCTGGTTGAGGTGAGAATAAGGGAATAAAAAAGTTTAGAAAGTTGAACCCTAACCATCAATGATCAGGGTTAATCAATGATGATTAGATGACCATTAATTGTTAAGGTCCACTATCGAGGATGTTGGAATTGTCAATGGTTAGGGTCAACCATCGATGGTTATCCAACCATTAATGGTTGGGTCAAGACCCTAAAACCATGGATAAAATATCAATGATGGCCCAAGTTGTCCTCATTTACAAATTAGATATTTATGTTTTATGTTATCTGAGTGGTGGTATAAAGAGTGTCCTATAATGGATTATACTAATGAGATAACAAAAGGAGATTTGGTGGTGGAGAGATATGGTGGGTTGAGATGGATGCTAGAGGTGTTGTGAGACAAATTGTGAGACATATATTGAGGTGGTACCATCAATCATTAAATGAGGTAGGCTATGTCTTAAAATTTGAAGTGAGTTATAATATGTGAATTAAATGGTAAAAATATAATTAAGTAGCCTAAATTAGGGAACTATGGGTTTTGAGGTTTGGTATTAGGGTTTGGCTATTTTTGGTTTTTGTTTACAAGATTAGATGTTTTGAGGGGTGTATTATTTGTAGAGAGGTAGCTAGGAATGTGTTAGGGTAGAGAGAGGAAGTTGTGGGTGGTATAAATGGAGTTAGGGCTTTAGGAGGAGGTCAAGGGTTCAAACCATGCCATTGATGGTCACCTAATAGTGATTATCGATGGTTATCCCCAATTGGTGGTGGTCAACTTGAGTGGAAAAATCCCTAAGGGGACCATTGATAGTTGGGGAGAACCATCAATGGTTTATGGGTTAGGTCAAAAGGAAGAGTTGGGAGGGCTAGTGGGTGATTTGGGTTGTTAAAGAATTAGATTTAGTTAAGTTGAGGAGGGATGGGGTAGGAATGGGATAAGAGGTGAGTTTAAAGGTTAAGGTGAGTTGGGGGGAGGGAAATAGGTAAAATTAGGCTAGTTTGGAAATAGGTAAAAGTTGGGTTAGGTGTGTGTGATAGTTCAGGTGGGAGAATAGTATGTGGGTTGATTTAGGAGTTATGGTTGATATATAGCAATTTTGAGGCAAATTTGGGTCTAGGTAGGATAGTAAAAGGTGGGGTCAACTAGAAAATAGGGGTATAAAGGAAATAAGGTGGAAAATAGCTGTTGTGTGTATAGGTAATTGAAATAGGGTACATTATTGATTTGATTCATGGTAAAAATGTTGTTATAGGATTAAAAGTATATCCACTTTCAAGATCAAGTGTCTGAGATGTTTGCAGAGATGAGGGATGTGATGTTGGTGGAGGACTAACATAACATGGAGTTGGTGGGTTTTGGAGGGATACGACATTACCATCACCTTCCCAGGGATATTGGGATGATAGTCACCCTCATTAAGATAATGGACTCAATGACTAATACCTTGTGTCTATTGATGAGATAAATGTCCATCTTATTAGAGGATGTATAATGAATTACACACCTACCCATCCATAAAGATCCCATTTATCACATAGAGGGGGATTAGATCGATGAGTGTTTGGAGATGCTATATGGGGATGATGTAGGTGTAACATAGTTCCATGTTTTAGGCTTCAATATTAGGCCACTATATTAGAGAGCTCCAAGAGAGAAACATTTATTGACTATGTTATAGTTAGTAGTTACTTTTTATGCATTGCCATATTTTATTAGAGGGAGATACGCTAGTGTGTTGTTGGGGGTTTTGGTGGAGTTGTATTCAGATGGGCACAAGTTTTGCTAGTGTAGATATATAGAGAGCTATGGGGGTTTAAGGTTCATAGGAAATATGACATTAGCATGGGGTTTATTCTACACTATTAGGCATTTGAGCACATATGAGTATTGAGACCCTTAGGGATTTTAATAGAGTGGTACCAACTGACATATTATGTGGTTGGCTTTTACGAATGGAGGAGAGATGGGGCCATGATAGATGTAGGTGGTGGATATTAGGATATTGATTAGTTTATAGGATCTTTAGAGGGATTAGTTCATGGTGATGTACTGTGGAAGTCATATGAGACATGGCTAGTGTGGGTCAGATATTTGTTTTACACCTTATCTTTGTAGAGCTAGAGATGGGCCTATGGGAGGCATGATAGGGATATATAGTGCATCCCATTTGAGAAGGTATGATGGTAGTTTATTCTAGTATAGGGACCCCACTAGATTTTATATGATGTAAGAGGGAGGATGTCAAGTTCTCCTTCATGAGACATAGCCATAGGAAAAATGGATGGATCATAAGGAGTACCCCCTTAGAGATGGGGATAACACTAAGTGCATAACTAATTACCTCATTTGGTTTTAGGGGAGGTATACAATTGTGGATTTTGGTTTAAGAGATGGGGACCAATAACCAATGGATAGTGACCCAAGTTAGGTACTAGCATAAGGAGATCCATAGGTAGTAGTGGTATTGATAATATCACATGCCTAAATTACTATGTTATAGGGGTAGATTACCACTCTTCAAGGTTAGTTGGGAGGAGTGATAGTATAGAGAGACTAGGTGTAGGCACAAGTCACCATTTTATAGGGTTAGGTGGCCACTTTACAAGGTTAAGTGGCTAATTTATAGGGGTAGATTATGTTGGTGATAGGAGAGTGGGATTAGGAAAGGACCTTTCTTAGCTTGGTGACTCAAGAGAGGGACTCTTTATGATAGCCTAGTAGAGTAGTAGTGGTACCTCTAAGTTTTGTGACACAAGCTAGGTACCTAGTCTCAATATAAGGGTTGCATTACTATGAGGGAATTATTCTAGCATAGTGTCCTAATGAGAAAATATGGTGAGATTACTAGGTTAGCTTGAATGATAGAGTGACACTTAAAACACCAAGTTAGTGAGCTATGGTAGCAGGTCAGTTGATAGGGCCTCCACTTAGGATAGGTATAGGTACAGGTTTTGGTTTAGGTGTTCTACGATCATGAGCAAAGATCTTATGTGATGTATTTTAATATTTTGACACTAATCTGTATGTTGAGATATGAGATGTATATGTGAGTTATATATTTATTCATTTGTTATTATAAATGTGTGTGTGTGTGTGTTTTGAGATGAGTTTATATTGTTCATGCTTTATGAGATGAATAATTATGTAGGAGATTTATGAATTTGATGATTATTTTGCATAGTTTAAGCATGTGATTTTGATTTATGATATGATGCTTATATAATGATGTTGTGATTTGATTTTGATTTAATGTTAATTGTTGTATAAGTCTTGATTATGAAACTCTTTTATTGATGGTATTATCTATGATGTCATTTACATATGATGATGATGTTTTGATGAGATAATCATGATGTAATTTTTTACGTTCATTTTGATGTTATGGTTTATGGACCTTTATTATACCATGATTAACACATGATGTTAATTTTGCATATGTTTGGGCAAAATGTTAAATTAAATATGATGTTTGTTTATTGATTTAAAATTTTAAATAAAATGTGATGTTTGGTTAATGACTTAAAATGTTAAATAAAATGTGATGTTTGGTTAATGACTTAAAATGTTCTATAAAATGTGATGTTTGGTTTATGATACAAGGGTATGGGTGTGGCATAAGTAAGGGTGACATTTATGTCCACATTTTTGATAAAACAAGGAGCATGGTTCCTGTTTATAGTGAGAACCTAAAAAAAGAATCCATAGATGGATCAACTTAATGAACATAAATCCATCAAATGTTTTGTAATATCATGCTTTATTAAGAAAACTAGTATCTTGACCACTTCATGCCAAATAAGCTCATAATCCCTTAGATTCATTGTTAGGTGATAGGGATTTGAATTAATGGGTAGAGGAAAATGGCATCTATGGGTAGTGGAGTGATTGGATTTTCCATAGGTGACCAAAAAACCCTAGCAGATAAGTCCATGTTATTGGTAAGCTATATAATAATGTGTAGACTGATCAATGTAAGAAGTCTACTTGTACTATAAAAGTTTTGATTGTAGCTTAATTAGATAATAGGTAGACTAATCAATGTGAGAAATCTACAATTAGCAGATATAAGATCCAATTGTGGCCTACTAATTTAGATTTTAGATTTTTATTTATTTCCTTATAAGTTGTTAAAGTTGAACGATACGAGAAACTTTGAATGAATATTTGTTGTAGCCATCCTTTGAGGGAGTGATATAAGGTTTTATTTTTTGCATAGCTATCTTTCAAGGGAGAAGTATACTTTAAATAACTTTTGATTTGATGTGGCATCTACCCTTTGAGGGAATAGTCTACTATTTATTTTTGAAGTATGAATATATTTTAAACTAAAATTAGGAATGGACAAGTCTATTTAGGTTCAAAAGGTCTAACCATGTAGAAGAAAGATCTAAACACATAAGGTTAATTAGAGGAAGGTGTTTAAGAAAAAATTGACCATGGGATTTTGTCTATTAAAAGATGAAAAGTATCCATGAGAACCATGTTATGGGTAGAGCCAAGTTACCCATATTTAGGATTAGGTTATGAATGTGATAGATGAATCACATAGTTTTATACAATCAATTGATCTCAAAAAAGATAGAAAATAAGGTTAATGGACCAAGGGACAAGCTTAAGTGAGACATAAAAGTGTAATTGAACCTTGTTTTAACAATGAAAGAGATGTAAATACAATGCATTGATGGGTTCAAGCTCTGGCCTACCCTCGAAAGAGGATAAGAGATAAGCACCTAATCAATACTTATGGGTTATAATATAGGGTCTTAAATAGTTAAGAGAAAACTTTCCTTTCTTAGTCTTTTCCATATTAGTGGCATGTTGGTTTTCCTTGAGGATGAGATCTCTGATGTTAAATTCTCATGTTTTTAGATGTTTTTTGTATGCTCATTTGATACACTCTTGATAAATGTGAAGGTGATTAAGGGAAACAAGGTGATGTTCATCAAGAAGTTCTAAGCATGCTAAATGTTCTTAATGATAGTCACTTTCAAAAATAGCTTCATGCAAGGATATGTAGAGAGATTTGGACTTTAAGAGGTAAGACCACCTCAGCTCCAAAGATAAGAGAAAAAAGTGTAGCACCTATAGCAATTTGGATACTAGTGTGGTAATCCCATAAATAAAATGGGATATGGAGGTGCCAATCCTTACCTGAAGCACAAACTACCTTAGTGAACATTTTGATGAGGGTTTTGTTGGAAGCCTTAGCCTATCCATTAGATTTTAGATGATAATGCCAAGAGAATCTTAGGTTGATACCAAAAATGTCACAAAGTTCTTGGACCTTTTTGTTTTTAAAGGATTTACCATTAGCAATGATGATTTTGTGAGGAACATTAAAGTGACAAATGATGTGGTGGTTGATAAAATCAATGAATTTTTTAGATTTGATTGAGATTAGGGGGATGGCTTCTACCCATTTGGTGAAATATTGCATAGAGGTGATGATATATTGATGTCATTATGAGGAATTCATATTGATTTCTTTGATAAGATCAAGACCCCATTATGAAAAAGGCTAATATTCAATTGATACTTGAAGACCATGAGGAGGTGTATGATGAAGGTTAGCATGTTGTTGAAATTTGATGCATTTATTAACATAGTCACAACAATCCTAATTTAGTGTGGGCCAATAGTAACCTAGGTTAAGGATACATTTAGAAATAACATAACCACTAAATTACCCCTCCCCCCCCACATATGTCATCATGTGCTTCTTTGATGGCATGAGAAGCCTCATTTTTATGAAGGAAATGAAGGAGGAAACTATCAAAGCCTCATTTATAAATAATTCCCCCTAATATTAAGTAATGAGAGGTTATTTTAATGAAATATCTACAAGAATTTCTATAAAGATCTAAAGGAAGGATAACAATGTTAAGATAATTGAAGATTTGATCATACCAAGTGTCAAAAGATGATGTTTCTATTTGGTAAATGATAAGAAGATTAGGAATGAGGTAAGATGGTGTGAAAAAATGGTGGATGGTGACAAATAGTTTATATTTAGTAGGTTGAGATAAAATTTGGGATGTAAGGGAAGCCATTGTGTCTACAAATTTGTTTGTAGAATGAGGGACTAGTTAGATGATATAATGGTCAAATGATGCTAATAGTTTGTTGACAAGTTGTTTACATTTTAGAAGAACATCATTTTTGCATTGATAGGATCTTGTGACTTGGTTGATAATAATTTGAGAGTCTCCAAATATGCTAATTATTTTTATTCCCAAAGCTAAAGCAGTTTGGAGACCTATGACCAAGGCCCCATATTCAGCTATATTATTGGTGCATTCAAAATCAAGTTTGAAATATAAAGGAAGACATTCCTCATTAAGAGGAATAAGGATTATGCTAGCACCCCCACCATTTTGACATTTTGATCTATCAAAATATATAGTCATTTGGTATGTGGTTTCTTCTAAAGAAAGGGTAGCTATAGACTCATCTGGAAAGGTAAGATGTGGAGTTTGATTATCATGGAGTGGAGATTCAACTAGTTCATTTGCAATAACTTTCACCTTAATGGAATTTTATGGAAGAAACTCAAGATAAAACTCTAATAATAGCATGAGCCACTTCACCATACATTAGATGTGATATAGCTTAGAGTGCATATACTTGAGGGGATCAATGTTAGTAATGACATAAGTTTTATGGTTAAGAAGATAGTGACAAATTTTAGAGGTGACAAATACTAAGGCAAGGCAATTTTTTTCTAGATGGGTATATTGGGTTTCATATTAAATGAGAGTATGACTGATGTAATAAATGGCTTGCTCCTTATTTTACTTGTCATGATGAGCAAGACTTAAACTTATTGTTCTACCTCTCCATTCAATAAGGTTGACTTTACATCCATTTTATCCACCTTCCACTTGTGTTGAGAAGCAATGTCTATGATTTTCCTTACGATTTATATCCTTGCTACAAGTGCAAATGTCTCATTACAGTCACATCCAAAATATTAAAATATAAACCTTATCCCTAGACTATTTTAAGAATGTGATATCCATATAAATGGTTTGGAATAATCTAATTTATTTGGAACATATAATAAGTCCAAAATATTTTAAATAATCTAATTTATTATAAAAAGTATAAAATAGTCTATTTTTTAGGAAATATAGAAACAAAATTATTTGTGAAAAATTTATCCACTCCACTTTAGTGGGTATAAGTCTAAATTATTTGAAATAATATAATTTATACAAAATGATCTGTATCTAAATGGTTTAAAATAGTCCATTTTTTTGGAATATAGAAACATTATGCTTGGATAGATTTTTTCCACTACACTTTAGTGGGTATAAATCCAATTTTTTTGAAATAGTCTAAGTTATTTGAATTGATTTGTGTCCAAATGATTTGAACAAGTCCAATTTATTTGGAATATAGAAAAATTATTTATGGAAAAAAATATCTGATCTACTTTGGTGGGTATAAATCCAAATTATTCAAAAAATTCCAATTTATTGGAAATGATTTGTGCACAAATTGTTGGAAATAGTCCAATTTGTTTGGAATGTAGAAAATTTATTTTTGGAGAAATTTTTCTCCAATTCACTTTAGTAGGTATAAATCCAAATTATTTAAAATAGTCCAATTTATTTGAGATGATCCATGCCCAAATGGTTTGAAACAGTCCAATTTATTTGGAATATAGAAAAAAAATTGGGAGAAATTTTTTTACACTCTACTTTAGTGGGTACGAGTCCAAATTATTCAAAATAGTCTAATTTATTCAAAATGATCTGTGCCCAAATGGTTTGAAATAGTACAATTTATTTTGAATATGGAAAAATATTTTTGGAGAAATTTTTCTCCACTCCATTTTACTAGTTATAAGTCCAAATTATTCAAAATATTCTAATTATTTGAAATGATTTGGGCCTAAATGGTTTGAAATAGTTTAATTTATTTGTAATATAGAAAAAAAATTGGAGAAAATATTCTCCACTCCAATTGAGTGGGTATAAGTCCAAATTATTTTAAATATTCCTTATTATATGAGATCATAAAGCTTTATGTCACATCAAATGGCAAGGGAGACCACAAGCTACCCCAAACCTTCTTAAAACCCTATAAGCTTGTGAGTCCACTTTTCAAGGTTACAAAGTTTATTCAGGTGAATTTTATAGTGTTTTAGGTTTATCAATTATGACAATATTCCTTAGTATAATTTTATAAGAGTTTTAGTGATTATTTAGGATAATGATCAAGGTTTCTCATCAGGATTCAAGCATTAAGATGACTTACACAAACCTACAAACATAGAATATGAGGTTTTAAATGCATTAATGGGATGTTAATTTTGAGGATGGGATTAAATAAAATTTAATTATTCCTTGATAAAAATTAAATTTCCTTCCAAACATGGTTTAGGCCTATAATATCTTGATTTGGAGGGTTCTAAGAAGGGCTTAATCTTGAAGGTGCTTGTATAGGCCTGCATATCTAAGAGTGAAGTTTTCAAGGTATTTTGGGGATTCTCTAATTAATAAAATAATATTTAAAAATTAAATATAACACTCCTTATATTTATTATTCCATCCTAATAAGGTATCAAGTTAAAAACCATTAATCCATCCTCAAGAGTCTTCATGAGAGATTGAAGTTGAAGGAAAAGCTTATAGGTCATAAGAAAGGTTAGTTTTGATTATTTTTTGGATTGAAAAAGTTAAATAAATAATTTTATGGATTATCAATGTTTTTATATGTTCTAAATAAAAAATAATTAGGTGTTTAAACCTCATCAATCCTAATATACAAAAAAATTACTAAACAAGCTTGTTTGTTGCCCTAAAAATCCTAGTTTGCACAAAAAATGCTATAGCTTGAGTTTTAATCTTCCAAAAGTCATTAAATTTTAATTTAAGGTATGTTGAAATGTCATTGTTAATAAAAAATAGTTTTAGGTCCATAACATTCTTTAACATGTAAAAATGCAAAAAAATAGGTCTGTAGTCATGTGAAAATTTAGAAAATATACTTGGGAGAGTATAAAAGGTTGCATAGCTTCAAATTAATTGATCCAAAATTATTAAAAATTGGTGAAAATATGGATATATATTTTATTGATGAAATAAAGGTTCTTTAAATATTTTTATATCAGTGATGAGGATGTTTTAGCTGACTAAGTCCTAATAACATCTATTTTAGAGCTAGATTATGTTAATTGAGATTCTTAATTATCCATTATCAAAGGTTTCAAGTCATATAAAATAATAATATATATCAAATATGTATAATAAATATGTCTCTAATGTTCTCATGGAATATCTTAGCTCATTTCTTCAATATGAGCCTTCATTCGCTTAAGCATGCCTAGTGGGCTAATAGCTTCATTGCAAGGCAAGGTTCTCCAAGCATGTTTCCATGCAAGGATATGGAAAAGAAATTATAGGCCTATAGGTAGAAGATTCAAAGGAATTAAATTATAAAATATGGTTTGATCCATAAAAAATATTTTTTAAGTCAAAGCATATAGAGAATAATTATATTGACTCTTCAAGAGAGCTAGTAGACATGTAACCACTTTCAAAAGGTTATGGAATAGGGACATCATAAGGAGTGAAGCCTGACTCAATAAAAATCCAAGTTAAAGATATAATGGTGAAGATTTTAAGTCAAAATTATGATTTATGAGCTTACTATTAGGTCCATTATTTTAGATAAACCTCATAACACTTGTTTACAATCACTTAGACTAGCAAACATAACTAAGCAAGATAAAAAGAGGGTTATAAGAGTTGTAGATGATTCTCAAAGTGATAATACAATTTTAAAAATAAGATCCTAATCCTAAGATGATTCTAAACCTAGGTGATCTTTGATATCCTCATAAAGTTGGGGAAAAGTTGATTGTAGGTTGTATATAAGAGAAGAGAATGGTCGAACATGCAAAATACATAATTCTTGCCTCTCCTAAGACTCACATAAGAAGGATTGATGGTAATATATGTTACTAATCTCTCTAAGAGACCTTAAAATAGGACCTATAAGTGATTTAAAACAACTAAAATTATATTATATATTAAAGCATGGGAGGTACATTGGATAAGCATCCATGACTCCATATGGGGTGAGTGATAATAAAGAGGATGAATTAGGGTGAAGGCAATCATAAAACTAATTTTAAAATCATGTAACTACCTAAGGAGGTGCTCATAGAAGTAGGTAAACCTTCAATAGTAAAGTGGCATTGAAATTCCTAATATGAGTCAAACATCCAATAGACCTTGGCATGCATAAGAGGTGGATTTGGTTAAAGTTAAGGCTAGAGACAAGAGTTTCAAATAAGATGGAGAAACAAATGTAGGAGTTAGAGCACATTTATCATCTACCAAGACACCAAGAAGATTTAAATATAAAGAAAGTATGACCTCCTCTCCACTACTATGCCCAACTCTCATTGAATTTTATCAAGATGGT